>OX411748.1:1811094-2412292 GCA_948252205.1 Orthosia incerta | reverse complement strand
AAGAGCTTATGGTCACCCCCCAGACCTAGGATCCTATCTCTTATCCTAAATATATGACCCCTTTTTTTGCGGGGTGGGAAATCATCCAATGACTTCTCCCGCTCTGGGTGAAGCGGAAGGGCGTGTCAGACTTGTACTGACTAAAACCCACCCGTGTTGCTTCAGTTGCTTGTGCCAGGGCCGCGGTAACTCTCTTTCAAATTCATCCGCGACCCAGACAGGCATCGGCCCTAGCAGACCCCGTCAGTTTTGCTGACATTTCTTTAAGGCGCGCGTGGAACACTACGCGCCGTCGACTCGGGCCTGGTCCTTATCGGACGGCGAGCTACCCATTACTCGCCGTCCGCAAGCCTGGGCCTACGGTGGCCGGGAATCAGCTTGCGACTCCCGACGCCCAGGGCGTCTCCTGCGGTGGTTAGGGGCGTGAGGGCGTCTGCGTTGAGTCTCCCTCACGCGTTCCGCGTCCTCCTTCGCGAGCATTACTGCTTCGCAGAAGGAGGTGACAGCTTCACATGCCTTCTCGCTCCGTACCATGGCCTGAACTAGGGCCGGACGCAAGAGGTCACCACCGCTGATTGCCTCTACGAGGACACGGCGGTGCTCCGCCCAAGCGGGGCAGACCTTCACTGTATGCTCCACCGTATCCTCTGGACGATTCACATAATGGTGACACCCGGGCGTTTCCTCCCGCCTTATCCTGAACAGGAACCTCCTGAAACAGCCATGTCCGGTGAGGACCTGCGTCAGGCGGGAGGTGAAGACGCCATGGCGCCTCTCAAGCCACTCCTCAAAGAGAGTCCTTATCGCCGCAATTGTGGCGTGCCCAGCACTGGGTTGCAACAGTCGTTCTCTCCATGTCGCCATGAGATCCTGTCGCGACCCAGACAGGCATCGGCCCTAGCAGACCCCGTCAGTTTTGCTGACATTTCTTTGAGGCGCACGTGGAACACTACGCGCCGTCGACTCGGGCCTGGTCCTTATCGGACGGCGAGCTACCCATTACTCGCCGTCCGCAAGCCTGTGCCTACGGTGGCCGGGAATCAGCTTGCGACTCCCGACGCCCAGGGCGTCTCCTGCGGTAGTTAGGGGCGTGAGGGCCATGGCGGCAATCCGGCAAGGAGGCTCGCCGCTTCACCGGAGACCGTGAGGTATCCCCAGACCAGCCGGATGGCCATGACCCTTTGGGACGCGTTCAATGAGCGGGCTGGTCGCCGACCCAGGGAACGCGCCCACACCGGTGAGCCGTAAAGGGCCATCGACCGCACGACACTCGCGTAGAGCATCCGGCAGGAGGCGTTTGGACCTCCTAGATTGGGCAGGAGTCGCTTAAGGGCAGCCCCGGCCCGCTCCATTTTGGAAGCCAAACGTCGGAAATGCTCCACGAAATTCCACCGGCTGTCGAGGACGAGTCCCAGGTACTTCATCGTCGATCCGACGCCGATGTGAACCCCTCCTACCGTTATTTGGGTACCCGGCGGTGGCGCGTTCTGAGGTCCATGAAAACACATGGCCTCGGACTTGTGCAGGGCCACCTCGAGTCCCAATTGCTGGATCCTCTCAACGACTTTAGCAATCCCGCGTGTCGCTAATTGAGCCGCTGCCTGGTACGACTTCCCCTGCGCCAGGACCAGCGTGTTGTCAGCGTAGCAAATTACACTGACGCCACTATGGAGGTCGGCGCGAAGCACCCAGTCGTACCCGATGTCCCACAGATGCGGCCCGAAGACCGATCCCTGTGGGACACCGCACGACATCTCTCGCCGGCTCCTCTCTCCCTGGTGACCGGGGTAGATGACGGCCCTGTCCGTCAAATAGGCCTCGACCACGCGACAGAGGTAGGGCGGCATCCGGTGATACCGGAGTGCTTCCCTGATGCAACTCCAGGGCAGGGTGTTGAAGGCAAGACGACACCACCCCGGGCCACTGCATTCCCGGTCGTGAGGGCTCGCACGCGCATGATGGCGTCCACCGTAGAGCGCCCCCTGCGGAAGCCAAACTGGCTCTCCGCCAGATCCGGCGCCACCCGCACCTGCTGCCCAACGAGGCGGTCTGCAATAACTCTTTCAAAGAGCTTGCCCACCTCATCGAGCAGCACAATGGGCCGGTAAGCCGACGGAGAGTCCGCTGGGCGCCCCGGCTTCTTAATGAGGACCAGTTTCCCCGTCTTCCAGCGAAGCGGAAACTGGCCCCTCTCCAAGCATACGCTAAGGCGCATGTGTGAACATTGTAGGCTTTCTAGATTTCTAGATGATTGTTAACATTTTTTATTTTTTTATTTCGTTTTACATTATTTTTTTTGTTTGTTTTTTTAAATTTCGTACGACATGTTGTCGGGCCTACGTTGTCCCCCCATATCCAAGTACTAATGCTGTAACATGGAAATATTGTAAACACAAAATTTTCAAAAGAGTAACCATGGAGTTTCCTGCCGGTTCTTCTCCATAGGAAACGACTAACCCGAACCGTGCACCTTTTGTCGACGTTTTATAAGTGCCCATGTAGGCCTATGTAAAATAAAAAACAATGATTTTGATTTCATTTTGATTTTGAGCCCCCTTAGTCGAGGCCCGAGAGCCTCCAAGGCCAGGACCCAGGCTTTCCCAGGGAAGCCGTCGGGTCCTGGGGCGGTATTTTTGCCATTCAGCCTACGTACCGCCACTCTCAGTTCTACCTCAGGAGTATCGTCGTCGTCGTTCGTGGTGTGGTCCGCATCGGGCACCGCAAGAGGTGGAGCCATGGGCGGGGGAGTATGTTCCCCTTGCGAAGGGAACAGAGTGTTCACCACGCCCTCCACGAGCTGCGGCCGGAGACTCTGCGTCAGCGGGGGTGCCCATGGGCGGAGTTTATCTCGCACCATTTTGCAGGGACTCTGAACAGGGATCCTCTGGGCCCCAAGGATCCCTGTTCAGAGTCCTTAGCGACTCCTCGCGAGCCAAGCCCTTGGCCAGCTTGATCTCCGCTCGGAGGGCAGTCCTCGCCGCTCTGTACCCCTCGTACAGCTCCACCTCAATGGCTTGCGTATCCGGAGGACGGTTACAGAGCCTGCGGTGCCTGGTATACCGGCGTCGGGCAGCAACGCACGCCTGGCGCAAAGCTGTAAGCTCCGGCGACCACCAGTACACCGGGCGCCGGGTTCGTCCTGGCTGGACTCGGGGCATTGCCACGTCACAAATATCAAACATGGCCTCCAGGAACCACTCCGCCTCGTCGTCGATGTCAGCAGACCTATCCGGTGATGACACCCAGGCCTGCACGATCGAGGCTTTGAGGAGAAGCGCCCGGTCCAGCTGTTTCAGCGCCCACCGCGGACCACTAGGGGTCTGTCGGACCGACGCTCTCGAGATCTGGGTGGAGACGTCGAACCGGATATACCGGTCGGAATAGGTCTCCACCTCCTCCAATCGCCAGTCGACGACACGCGGTGACAGAGCTGGGCTGGCGAACGAAATATCTACCACCGATTCGCCCTGCATCCGCACACACGTGGGGACAGAACCCCGGTTGAGGACGACCAAGACTGTCTCCAGGGCCCAGTCCTCAACCATCCTGCCCCGTGTGTCCGTATAACGGGAACCCCAAGCCACATTCTTGGCATTAAAGTCCCCGAGGACGAGCACAGGGATGGAGCGGTAACCGACGACGACAATTTTCAACTCTGCAAGGGAGTTGTGGAACTCGGCGAGAGTTCGGTTCGGGGAGAAGTATACCCCCACAACGGCAATATCCCCGAACCGTGCTGCCACGCAAGTCTGTCCCCTATTGACACTCTCGAGGGACGGGGTGCCAGCGGCGACCGACGAAATTAGGGTCACTGACGCGCTTAGGTCCTCCACCCAGTCGTCCCTGGGCGGGACAAAGTACGGCTCAGCGACCACGGCGATGTTAATCGACCACTGCGCCATGCTCTGAAGCAATAGATCCTGAGCAGCGGCGCAGTGGTTGATGATCCAATATATAACCCCTACAATCATATCTGTGAGTGTCATTATCATAGTTCTTGGATCCTATTTTTATCATATTTAGTTGCAATGAACTCCCGGCCGCAGTTAATATTATACCCTTTGATATAGCTAGAAAGGCAGTGCATATTGAATAAAGAGATGTATGCAAGAGGAATACCAAATACATTAAAATAAGGACATGAGGATGATGTTAATTGAAATTTAGTTAATTTTATAATAAATAACCTTTATTCAGATAAACTCAAACTTAAATAATTTATTTCAATTAAACCTTTTAAGACGACGACTAACGCCAACGACCTTGAGGCAACAAAACGCGCACTCGTTTCACACCCGCGCGTCCCAAAATTTAGTAGTTCAAAATGTAGATAATTAAATTGTCTTTGAGATGGAGTCAATTTCATTAAAATGCGCCCATCAGTTTTGGTGCGATTGTCGTGTTTTGTCAGTTTTAGACATAACTTTACAAATTAATTACACTATGTTACACGAAAAAAAACAAAAAAAAAATTTTGATCAAATTATTAAGAAAATGGTTTAATGTAACTTTTTTTTTCCAAAAATATAGACTAGCCGTTTAGTCATGATTCTCATTTTAAAATCAGCTACTCAAAGGATTCTGCGCCTTAAAAGGTACTTTTAAATGGTTGAAAAACTAACTACTTTTTCAAAGGGCAAAAGGCTTCTCAACTTACTCCATAGGGTTCTGTTGCCAAATGTTTATGTTAATTTTATGTTTATACCAACAATAAAAACCCGCTTTAGAGCCTCTATGATAATGTACTCTTAAAATTGAGATTGTTTCCCAACTACTTTAAAATCTCCTGAATGTACCCTACACCTACCCTACACCTACCCTACACCTACCCTACACCTACCCTACACCTACCCTACACCTACCCTACACCTACCCTACACCTACCCTACACCTACCCTACACCTACCCTACACCTACCCTACACCTACCCTACACCTACCCTACACCTACCCTACACCTACCCTACACCTACCCTACACCTACCCTACACCTACCCTACACCTACCCTACACCTACCCTACACCTACCCTACACCTACCCTACACCTACCCTACACCTACCCTACACCTACCCTACACCTACCCTACACCTACCCTACACCTACCCTACACCTACCCTACACCTACCCTACACCTACCCTACACCTACCCTACACCTACCCTACACCTACCCTACACCTACCCTACACCTACCCTACACCTACCCTACACCTACCCTACACCTACCCTACACCTACCCTACACCTACCCTACACCTACCCTACACCTACCCTACACCTACCCTACACCTACCCTACACCTACCCTACACCTACCCTACACCTACCCTACACCTACCCTACACCTACCCTACACCTACCCTACACCTACCCTACACCTACCCTACACCTACCCTACACCTACCCTACACCTACCCTACACCTACCCTACACCTACCCTACACCTACCCTACACCTACCCTACACCTACCCTACACCTACCCTACACCAACCCTACACCTACCCTACACCTACCCTACACCTACCCTACACCTACCCTACACCTACCCTACACCTACCCTACACCTACCCTACCCTACCCTACCCTACCTACCCTACCCTACCTACCCTACCTACCCTACCCTACCTACCTTTAGTACTATACGAATGCAACCTGTAAACTTTTGTTTCTACCGGCGGCGGCGGCGATCTAATTAAAATTTAGAACATAAAAGCTGCTATTGTGAGTCAATCTTAAAAGATAGACATATGCTGTCCCGGACTTTTTTTTAGAACTTTTAAAGAAGAACAATTCCATCATACATTATATTTGCGTAATTTAAACCGTTTACGCAGCGCACGCAACAAAAGCTCCCAAAAAGGAATATTTTTGCCCGTTTTTGCAACATTTTTCATTTATGCTCGGCTCCTATTGGTTGTAGCGTGATGTTTTATAGCCTATAACCTTCCTCGATAAATGGACTATCCAACACAAAAAGAATTTTTCAATTCCAACCAGTAGTTCCTGAGATTAGCGCGTTCAAACAAACAAACAAACAAACAAACTCTTCAGCTTTATAATATTAAATAATATAATATATATAAAATATTATAAAATTATAAAATAAAATAAATAAATATATATATATAAGTATAGATTGCTCTGTATGGTTGTCTCTTATTCATGAATAAATACAAAAATACTATCTATTAAAATTGAATAAAGGTCAATTACTACATGGAACATTAAAACATGTATTTTTGTAGGGACCAAAGCGAAGTGGTTATCGTTACCAACGTATATGGCGATATTTGTATTCGTAAAGCTAGACGAAAACGACAGAGACTTTTGGTGAAGGAACTGATGTATGACTACGCCAATAATACAACGCTGCATGGTCTTCCGTATGTGACCAGGACAGGACTTACGCTCATCGAAAAGTAAGTAGTAATCAATGGTCAAAATCTTATTAATCTTACTTAACATTATTAATGTGCTCAATCACGCTAGAACGGCTGAAAGGATCTGGATAAAATTTGGCACAGACATAGATTATAGTAGAATACAGCTGGGCTGGGCGGCGTTTGGAAAACTTCGTCAAATTTTCTCGTCGCGCATCCCACAAAGCCTGAAGACTAAAGTCTTCAACCAGTGCGTCCTACCTGTTATGACCTACGGTGCCGAGACGTGGACACTCACAATACGGCTGGTTCATCAGTTCAAAGTTGCTCAGCGAGCTATGGAAAGGGCTATGCTCGGAGTCTCTCTAAGGGATCGAATCAGAAACGAGGTGATCCGGCAGAGAACCAAAGTAGTCGACATAGCTCACAGAATAAGTAAGCTGAAGTGGCAATGGGCCGGCCATATAAGTCGTAGAACCGATGATCGTTGGGGTAAACGTGTTCTTGAGTGGAGGCCGCGAACTGGTAAACGTAAGGTAGGACGCCCTCAGGCTAGGTGGAGCGACGACCTTTGCAGGGTGGTTGGTAGAAGCTGGATGACAGTTGCTGAAAATCGAACCAAATGGCGTGCAATTGGAGAGGCCTATGTCCAGCAGTGGACTGCTATAGGCTGATGATGATGATGATGATAGATTATAGTCTGGAATAGCACATAGGCTGGCTAGCTGGCAGAAGCTAGTAATTGTATAAGCCTATATACGAGCCTATAAGCAGTTAATGTTGCTACTGCTGGGACACAACCTCTTTGTAAGATGGACTCGTGCCAATATTTTATGTTTTTTATAGTTTTCAGGGCAATGGTGATATGTTGACATAATAAATTACATACAGTAATGACTAGAGACAATATTGTTGCCGAGTTCTTTTAATATGTAATTGAAACATTCACCTTGCTTAATGTTTATGGTAGGATTACAGATTAAGGTGGATAATAATTTTATAAGTATAGTAAATATGAACTGTACTATAAATAATTTCTGTTCTTATAACTACTTCTAATCGTTTCTTTTCTTTTTAATGATATTACAGCTTTGTTATATTAAGGGTACACTATATAGTCGACGGCACGAACTATTTTGTGCGCGGGGTTAAAATGCTTTTTTTATCAACCGACAACACGTGCGGATGAGATAGATGCTGTGATGAGCAGTAGGAAGCTAGTTCGCATACGAATACACACTTTTGCAAATTTGTAGCGAAATGTATAATGATTTAGGATGAAACCGAGCGAGCGAAATTTTATAAACAGGCCTTTGGCAGTCTAGAGTCTATCATGAAAAAACGACTAAATCTATCTGTTCAAAATAAAATTATTTGCATTCTTGAACTACTTATCTATCCCTGTATGGAGGCCGTTTTGCAATTTTCCGTCTTCTTATGATATTTATTTGCGCCTAAAAATGCGTTAAAAGTAGTGTCGAAATGTGGAACTTTCGACGCTCATAACTTTCAAATAATTTCTTTCTTTTTTACTTTTTTGTTTCCATACAGGGCTAGATAATGATGAGACAAATTGATATCAGTTTTTATATTTAACGTACATAGTCAAACAGTGGAATAATCCCTAGACTACGTTTGTATGGAAGAATTTTTGACTAGTGTAACCAGTTGTAATATTTTTTCATATTATTCATTTTTATAAACATTTTTTACTATTAAAACTTTATGCAACACATGAAGTGACATATCTTCGATACTATTTATATTTTTATTTTTCAGAATCTTCTGGTTCATAACGTTCGTAATTAGCGTGTCTTTGTGTCTGTTCTTAATCAGTAAGTCGTGGACCAAATGGCGGGCCAGTCCAGTCATTGTAACCGTCAGTGAACAGCTAGTTCCGGTCTATGAGGTACAGCTTCATCAATACATATTTATATTTTTTGAAATGTCATAGAAATTTGCCTAAAATTGCTTACATAACCGGCTTTTTACAAATTATACCAGATTCCAGTGACCTTCAACAGGTTGTTAAAAAAACATATATTAAAACAACAGAAATAAAGCACTTGCGAATTTATAAAACCATCATGTTTTAAAAGGGATTTATACAATCTTATCTACATCCTCGTTGAATGCAAGTGCTTGTGCTAAGCAGGAATTCTTCGGTTTGATTCTCGGGTCAGGCAAAGTTGTACAGCCATCTGGCATTTCAATCAGACCTGAGTTTGGACTTGTTCTCGGTTGTTGGAAACAGGATTCCCCTCTTTTATAACATAAAGTACCTTATGTAGGACAAGCAGGCGGCAACAGTACGACTGTACAACAGTATGTTGCCTACATCCAACTGTGAATAAAATTATAGAAAAATAAAAATTCTAATCGTAAAAAATCTAATTTCCCAGGTACCATTCCCTTCAGTCACAATTTGTCCACAGTCAAAATGTAAAGCATCTGTCTACAACTTTACTAAAGAACAAGTCATATTATTGGACTTCATGATGAAGAATCAAAACGCCGACATTAACGATACGTAAGTTTCATTTTAAACGTCAGTTTTGCTTTCAAGACCTGTGAATTATCAATGTATATTAGGATTGTTTGATTGTTGTTTGCCACATGTTGGGTTCATAGAAAGAGTCGAGAAGGTTGGTTTACCTACACTATATATTTCTAACACCTGCCCTTTAACTAAACAATTTGCAAACCAAGATGAGAAACACAATTACAATGCTTATCTTTACTCAAACATTTACTCAAGACATCTGCAGCCATTTGTTCAGTAGGCAAATATTCTAATGTAACAATTTTATCATTCACAATCTGTCTTACATAATGATGTCTTATATCTATGTGTTTACTACGACTATGATTAATTTGACTATTACAAATTTTCTGCGCTGACTGACTATCATTATACAAGGTTACAGATAAGTATTTTCCTAAACATTCATAAAGAAAACTTCTAATAAATTTAGTATCCTTCGCTCCTTCACACAGTGCCATGTATTCTGCCTCTGTACTTGATAGAGCTGTTCTTTGTTTTCGACTCTCCCATGAAACTACTGAGTTACCGATTGTAAATACGTAACCATTATAAGAACGTCGATCCAGCTGATTTGATGCCCAATCCACATCTACATATCCTGTCACTTCTAATGAAGACTTTTGATATACTATATTATTATTATAATCCATGGTTCCCTTTAAATATTGCAAGACTCTCTTTGCCGCTTTGCAATGAATATTTGAGTGACAGTTATTAAACTGGCTCAACAAGCTTGCTGCATGTGCAATGTCAGGCCTATTACATATGGTTATGTACATAATACATCCAATAAAACTTATTTCTATATTTAGAGTCAGCATCAGTTTAGTCTCCTCTTTCAAGTGTCATGCCACATTCCAAGGGTGTATTCACTGGCTTACAATCAACCATATTATATTTTATATTGTCCTTGTCTTAATCTAATTCCTAATACATGTGTGGCTCGGCCTAAGTCTTTCATTTCAAATCTATTCATTAGTTCCTCCTTCAGCTTATTCTTCTCTGATATATCCTTGCTAAAAATAAGAATATCAACGACATACAGGGCTAATATAGTGATGTTTCCGCTGTTTTCTGATTTTATGTAAACACAAGGCTCACTGAGTGTTTTTCTAAACTGAAAGTCTTTCAAAGCATTATCAATCTTATCATGCCAGGCCTTGGATGCCTGTTTAAGTCCATATATTGCTTTATTCAATTTAAATACATGTTTTTCTATACTATCTATTTTATAGCCATCAGGTTATTCCATGTACACTGTCTCCTGTAGTTCTCTATTCAAGAATGCCGTCTTGACATCCATATGGTCAATTTTCAAGTCTAAATTGACTGCTAAGGCGATTAATGCACGTATAGTGGAGTATCGTACCACAAGTGAGTAGGTTTCCTTATAGTCAACGCCATATTCTTGAGTAAATCCTTTGGCCACAAGACGTGCTTTGTAACGAAGTAACTGACCAACTAGTCCAAGCTTCATTCTTTTCAAATTAATTATACTCTTCTTCAATGACTTGTCTCCATTGGTCTCCTCTCTCGATGGACGACGAAACCACCGGGGTCACCTACTGGCCAGTTTTATGGAGAAGGAGGGCCTCTATACTATATGATGAACTCCTTCTTCAGAAAGCGTGAGCACAGGAAGTGGACCTGGCAGAGCCCCGATGGTGCAACGAAAAATGAGATAGACTTCATCATGTCGAAGAAGCAAATGTTCGATGATGTCTCTTTGATAAACGCGGTAAAAACCGGAAGTGAAAAATTAAGCTAGAAAGATCTCGACTGATGAAGTCAACGCTCTGTCCAGCACAGATTCAGATTCAAAACACTGAAAGCTTTCAGCTCGAACTCCAGAATCTTTTCGAGTGGCTAGGTAGCTCCGTGGACGATTAAAACGATGATACTACAACGATCTTTTTTAAGACCCGTCGTGCAAATAAGAACAAGAAACGATCCGATTCTCAAGCTCAGCTGTCCTGCAGTCTCTCCAACGGTGCCAAATCGACTACCCAGGAGCTACCCATCGAGGTAAGAAATGTTTGTACAAAAACGCCACCATATCAGTCCGACTTCAGGATCAGACTTCGGAACCTATACTTCTGCAGCGAGGTGTAAGACAGGGAGACGTCATATCTCCGAAACTGTTCTATGCTGCACTGGAGGATGTCTTCAAGGTTCTGGACTGGAGAGGGCTAGGCATCAACGTCAATGGCGAGTACATCACTCACCTTCGGTTTGCTGACGATATAGTGGTCATGGCCAAGACCATGGAGGACCTCAGTACAATGCTCGATGACCTCAGTAGAGCTTCCGAAAGAGTGAGTCTGAAACTGAACATGGACAAAACCAAGGTGATATTGATTGCCCATGTTGCACCCACTCCTATCAAAGTCGGAGTCTCTACCCTCTGTTTTGTGGAAGATTATCTCTAACTGGGACAAACGGTCCAGTTACGTAGGTCCAACTTCGAAAAAGAGGTCAACCGTCGAATCCGACTCGGCTGGGCAGCGTTCGGGAAGTTGCGCGGTATCTTCTCGTCCAACTTACCACAGTGTCTCAAGACAAAAGTCTATGACCAGTGTGAGTTGTCAGTGATTACTTACGGGACAGAGACGTGGTCGCTTACTATGGGCCTCATCAGAAAGCTTAAAGTCACCCAAAGGGCAATGGAGAGGGCTATGCTCGTAGTTTCCTTGCGTGATTGAATCAGAAATGAAGACATTCGCAAGAGAACCAAGATTACCGATATAGCCTGAAGAATTGCCAAACTTAAGTGGCAGTGGGCAGGGCACATTGCTCGCAGAACAGATGGCCGTTGGGGCCGAAAAGTTCTGGGCGACCGCGTACCGGAGGACGTAGCTTTGGAAGGCCTCCCTCTAGGTGGAGCGACGACCTGAACAAGGCTGCGGGCGTCCGGTGGATGCGAAACGCACAGCGGTCCTGTGCATTTCGCATCCACTGGACGCCCGTCCGTGTGGCGACGCTTGGCGGAGGCCTATGTCCAGCAGTGGACGTCTTTCGGCTGAAATGATGATGATGATGATGACCTGTATCTACCACCAACTTTGAATGCATATACTGTTTGTCCGAATTATCGCCAGCTTCTAACCTCACAAATGCATTACTATTTACTATCTTTATTTAAACGATATCTACACTCATTTTTGAGATGTCCGAATTTATTACAGTAAAAACACTTTTTACCAAACCTATTCGCCGTATCACTGTTTTTAACATTGTTTCTGCACTCCGATGGATAATGTCCAAGTTGGTTACAGATAAAGCATTTAACATTCTTTTTATTCACTGTTCTTCACAACAAACGCAGATGTTCCCGGTGTTTCGTCACCTCGTTCCTTCAACCGCTCTTTTTCGACTAACAAACCTTGCAACCAAGTTGTCATATGTTTGTTTTTCGTCAGAGGCCGAACTCCAAGCTGATACGAAGTACTTAAGTGATCAGGCAATGTTATTATTACCTTCGTTATAACAAATCTTTCAGATATTTCCTCTCCCAATCGCTGTAACTGGTTTTGCATTTCTTTTATTTTTGCTAGGAATATTGACATTTGACTTCCTTCTTCGTATTTAAACAGGAAGAAACGCTGATGGATGATATGTATTTTTTCACTCTTTGTTTCACTCTTCTGTTCATACACAGCAATCAACTTTTGCCACATTTCAGCAGACGTGCTGCATGATAATATTTGTATCTTAACTACGTCACTAATTCGTGTGACTATCAACGTTTGTGCTTTAGCATCTTTCGTATCCCACGTTTTATCATTTTCTTTCGTCTTTACCAGTTTTCCTTCGACCACATCCAATAAATCATGGCCTCTTAATACGACTCTCACTTGAAATTTCCAAACATTCCAG
The DNA here is from genome assembly GCA_948252205.1 of Orthosia incerta. NCBI lineage: Eukaryota > Metazoa > Arthropoda > Insecta > Lepidoptera > Noctuidae > Orthosia > Orthosia incerta. Next base: position 2,399,493 of record OX411748.1, on the reverse strand, counting down.
TTTGTGGATCCCTCCAACTTAATGATGCTGAGGTTACCGTCCATCGCTGCTCTTGTCTTCCTTCCTACTCGTCATCAACAATTCCTTGTCTTTTACACCTTCCCGGTCGCAATTTTCACCTGCCATCTGGTTTTTTTTCACTCGCAGTATAGTCAAAGTCAAAGCACTTTATTTCAAGTAGGCCAGTTACAGGCACTTTTGAATTGTCAAAAGACAAAATAAAATATTACAAAATTATGGTGCTACAGTCCCAGTCACAAGACATAATAACTGTGAAAGTACCGTAGATGCCCATTCCAAGGCGTAGATCTCTATGGAGAAGAACGGGCAAGAAACTCCATGGACACTCTTTTTCAATTAGGTAATTATTACAAATCATTTGTTACATCATTCATGTTGAGATTACACATTATGTGAGAACGATGTAGAAAGTTAAAAGTGTCCATAGTAAATATAAAAAGACAATTCAGAAATAAAATTAGAATCAATTAAAATAAACCATGGCAGCTAAGAGATGACCAGTCCCAACCGACAGCGCCCGTTCACGAACATGACACATGTATCAGCACCATTCAGCTCAACCATTTTGAAGGGAGCTAAATGATCCGACACACGCGCCACCATCGGCGAGACATTTGAGTGGGCATGACATACTCTCAACCACCGGAGTCATTCAAGTCAATAGAAGACGTAGGTATCTAGACAATGATAGCTCTGAAGTACATGGTACTCACACAATGCTGGCTATGCTGCTATATAATACTAGAAAGATTAACTCTATATAATGCAAAGATAGTAGCAATCTTCATCAGCTCCGACAATAACAGTAAACGATACCTACGACAGTCTTACCAAAAAATAAAATTTAAAAATACACATAAAAACGAAATTAAAAATAATAATATTTAACCTGACAGCAAGCTAATTTTGGTAAAAGAACACGAACATTGTCTTGAGTTCAACACAGCGACCAACTATGCTTATCATCCAAATAATCATTAATAGAATAGTATGCCTTAGAACAGAGATTAGCTTTTACCTTTGCTTTAAATGCGTTAAATGGCAAATCTAGAAATGAAGACGGTAACTTGTTGTAAAAAGTTATACCAACCCCAACGAATGAACTATGCACCTTATGAAGTCGATGAAAGGGAGCTCGTAATTTGTCCTTGTTTCTGGTGTTAAAGTTGTGAATATCACTATTGTTACTGTACAAATGAATGTTCTGCCTAATATATAAAATGTATTCTTTTATCTTTTCACTTTATTTTGGTACTTCCTTACAGAACTTGGCTGACTTGGTCACTGGGCCCATAACCTGTTGACATGTAAATTAAAGGTTATGAAGTATTTTAGTATAGCAGTTTTAATAAGTAGTAAAAAGACTCATGCTTCACAAGAGAACGTTTTTCAAGGACAGACATCATCGAACAGTACAAAACAATTGAGTTTAAAAAGGGTAACCCAACCAAAAATAATAGGCTCATAGAATGAGTCTTCTTGACTCAACTTTGTAGATTGGTTGGTTTACCTACACTATATATTTCTAACAATACATACAATTTTTTTTGCAGAATGAAAGAAAGAGTTGCTACGTTTGCCGGTATATCAAGTGTTTGCAATATCCCTCTTTTCTTTGAGTTGGATCAAATATATCCAAGTAAGACTATTGATTCTTCTGTCGTCAGAAATATTTTGAAGGTAAGTATTAGTCATTTCTTCCACTCGACTCAGGCTCCTTTAATTAAATTGATAGTTAATAGCTTGTTATTTATTGCCTTTACCTTAAGTTGTTTTTCATTTGTAATAGCACTATTCTAGTAAAGTGTAACATCAGAATAACACAGAGACTATAATTTATAAAGAAAATCAGTCTGAGTGGAACTGCAGGCGCCAGCTAGCCCTCTAAAAACACTTTTACAAACGTACTGTATCTTCAATTAAATTAGTTTTTGTTTTATTTACAGGTGGCTCCAGATTACAATGACGTGTTTGGACAGTGTGCGGTTGGTGGTGTAAATTCATCATGTGAAAAACTGTTTGACAGGGTTTTAACCAGCGAAGGATTATGTTACAGTATGAATTGCCTTGCAGCTGAAGACATATTTAGAATGAACAAGTAATGGACTTTTTTTATTCATATTCCACAGTAATTTTTAGGGTTCCGTACCCAAAGGGTAAAAACGGGACCCTATTACTAAAACTCCGTGATCCGTCTGTCTGTCTGTCTGTCCGTCTGTCACCAGGCTGTATCTCATGAACCGTGATAGCTAGACAGTTGAAATTTTCACAGATGATGTATTTCTGTCGCTATAACAACACATACTAAAAACAGAATAAAATAAATATTTAAGTTGGGCTCCCATACAACCAACCAAATTTTTTGCCGTTTTTTGCGATAATGGTACGGAACCCTTCGTGCGCGAGTCCAACTCGCATTTGGCCGGTTTTTCATATTGCCTTTTTTTTAGCAGACTACCTTTCTCCACGATGTTTTTCTCAAATGGTTGTCTACGAAACCATGACCATAAAGCAAATATCTTTGAGCCAAATAGTAAAATGATCTCTTTAAGAGCACACAATATCAGATTTACAGTGATTTTTATAATTAATTTAATCCTCGTCCTTTTCATTCTATTCCGATATCATTCTTAAAACTCCGCACTACTTTAGTAAAATGTTTTGAATTTTACGCACACGCCGCCTTTAGGTTTCATTTGATCGGAGCGATTTGACGCAAAATTACATAAATAGACAAATCTGACGGAGAAATTGGGGGCATACCTATTTGAAACTATTTTTTTTCGCTGACCTTTCTTTAATCTTAACTCAACTTGATAAATTTTTGGTTCACCATACAAATTTCCACTTTCGGGATAAAACTATCATATGTCCTTTCCAAGGTCTCAAACAATCTTCCATCTAAATCGGTTCAGTGGTTTAAGCGTGAAAAAGTAACAGACAGACAGAGTTACTTTCGCATTTATAATATTAATAAGTATGAATTCGTTTATTTCACAGGTTACAAACAGACTACAAATACTTGTACACAACAAGTTCTATAAAAGGTTGGTCTGTGGATGGGGGATATAAAGAATCTTTAGACAATCCCGATATTTATCCAGCTCCAGGACGTGTAAGTTTTACAATTCAGAACAGAAACCAGCCTATTACAGTACCAATGCAGAGCAAAGGCCTCTTCATACAGAAACGACCCGAGCATTAATCACCACGCTCGCCAAGGCGGGAAGGCAATGCCAAACTTGAATTAACTATATACAGGGTGAGATTTCCAAGTGGGCGTGGATAGCCAAAGACATATTCAAAGGAGTCACGCAGCCGATTTTGATAAATATAAACTTGCACCATTGGATATTTGAACAATCAATATTCCTAGCCAGGAATCGTCGAAAACGTTGATTTTGGAAAAAAACCCACTGGCTGTATTTAACATCATCCGGTAGTGTCGCAAATAAGGATCAAATTCTGGGCAGTAATATAATTACTTACTGCGAACTTAAAGGTACACTAGTCGACGGCACGAACTATTTTGTGCGCGGGGTTAAAATGCATTTTATCAAAATCAAAATCAAATATTTTTATTTTACATAGGCCTACATGGGCACTTATAAAACGTCGACAAAAGGTGCACGGTTCGGGTTAGTCGTTTCCTATGGAGAAGAACCGGCAAGAAACTCCATGGTTACTCTTTTAAATTTTTTTGTTTACAATATTTCCATGTTACAGCATTAGTACTTGGATATGGGGGGACAACGTAGGCCCGACAATAAGTCGTACGAAATTGAAACAAAAAAACAAACAAAAAAAAATAATGCACGAAATAAAAAGTTAACAAATGTTAACAATCATCTAGAAATCTAGAAAGCCTACAATGTTCACACATTCACAATTGGTAAAAGAATCTATACAAAGGTAAAAAAAAAAAAAACACAACACTAAATTTAACATGTGGCACAAATACTGTAATCAGTGCTGTAACTATTCTTAGCAAAGGGCTATAATGATGATTGAAAAATATTGTAAAAAGTCTAATTAAAAGTGAAAAAGAATGAGATTGAGAATAGTTAGAGATATCCATATATTTGTGCCGTTTATGAGTTACCAGGGAAGCCGCATGCGCAGAGGGTGTCAAAGCCAAATTTTTTATCTTCAACGTAGTCCTTGATTTTATAATATGCTTTTTTAACAAGGACACGTTTGATGTAGTTTTTGAACTTTCCATCGGTCAGTTCTATAACTGACTTAGGCAACTTGTTATAAAAGCGTATACTGTTTATAAGAAAAGACTTGCTAGTTTTCGTTAATCTGAATTTGGTTATTACAATTTCGTGCTTACTGCGTGTATTTAAATTATGGAAGTCACTTCTACTTTTGAAAAGCCCTCGATTTTTTCGGACATACAAAATACATTCCAAAATATAAAGTGAAGGTAGAGTCAGTATATCGATCTCTTTAAATTTTTCTCTGAGGGACTCGCGAGGACCCATTTTATAGATCGCTATATCAACCGACAACACGTGCGGAAGAGATAGATGCTGTGATGAGCAGTAGGAAGCTAGTTCGCGTACGAATAAACACGTTACAATTTGCAGGTCGTGGGTTCGATCCCAGGTAGGCGCTTTACTTTGTGTAAATTATTTCATCACCACTGCTCTCAAAACGGTGAAGGAAAACATCGTGAGGAAACCGGCATGTCCTAGAACCAAAAATTCGAAGACATGTGACATCCATCAACCCGCACTGGGCCCGCGTGGTGGATTACGGCCCATTCCCTCTCACAGAGAGGAGGCCTGTGTCCCAGCAGTGGGAACATTAATAGGCTGATGATGTGATGATGTGCGAGCGCGTGAAATTTTATAAACATACCTTTGGCAGTCTAGATATCATGAAAAAAAGACTAAATCTATCTGTTCAAAGTAAAATTATTTGCATTGTTGTACTACTAATCTATCCCTGTATGGAGGCCGTTTTGCATTTTTCCGTCTTCTTATGTTATTTATTTGCGCCCAAAAATGCGTTAAAATTAGTGTTGAAATGTGGAACTTTCGACGCTCATAACTTTCAAATATTTTCTATTTTTACTTTTTCGCTTCCATACAGGGCTAGATAATGAAAAGTCAAATTGATATCACTTTTTATTTTGAACGTATATCTTCAAACAGTGGCATAAACCCTAGACTACGTTTGTATGGAAGAATTTTCGACTAGTGTAACCTTAAAGACTACATTTTAGTTTTTCATCAAAATCGGCTCCGTGAATCCTTTGAGTGCTTTTCGCTATTTCTCATAATTTCGGCTTTAGCCATCCACGCCCACTTGAAAAACTACCCCTGTATAAGTCAGGGTTGCCTCATGATGATTTCCTTCACCGATGTCTAAAATAAATTAAGAAAGTACACATGAATTCTACTGATTCAAAAAGAATGTACTGTTAAACTAATATTGTTATTCAAAAAATTATGTACTGTTAAACTGATATTATTAAAATAGAAACCGTTTCATCGAATTGTTTCATGAAATGTTTTTAATTGAAATTTAAGGAGTAGAAATATAAGTATTATAACGAGCTAAACTGATCACTTTTAAAGTCCATCAAACAAAAAATCCTACTTGGCCTCGCTGTTGAACTTCTATTTATAGGTGGCAGTGAACCTGTCAATCCAATTACTGTAATTGAAATGAAGGTACACATTTTGCATCTCAGACTTCTTTTTTATTCCTTAAAATGGCAGCTTTCCTATGGGAACTATGCTATATTTTGATGGTAAACCTGTAAATACATTTAAATATCTGGATTGTTTCAGGAAAATGGCAAAAGTCCCGACATTGAGGTTATTTTGCAAGATAAACTTGACGAACGTGACCACATCTGTAACGGTCTCAACACTGGTTTCAAAGTAAATTCCTTTTGATCTACATTAAAAACATACATCAAAAAAAAAACTGGCTTCAAAAATTTATTTTTTGAGACAACAAAACAGTATCTGAATTATCGTATGTCATCATCAAGCAGCTCTAACCAGGTCATCAGTCTACCTAGAGGAAGGCCTTCCAATGCTGCATCTACCGGTTCGCGGTCGCTACTCCAATACTTTTCGGCCCCATGGACCATCTGCATCGCTGGATGCGAGGCATACAGGACCGATCGGTATGTCGACGCTTAGGGGAGGCCTACGTCTATCGTCTTGAAATTAAACTATGTGTCGGACAAAACTTCGTACACTGTAAATGATTTTCTTAACTCTCCACAATCAGCTGTTGTTTATTTCGTCATGACATATGAAACTCAAGATATCTGCAAATTAATTAAAAGTGGCTTGAAAACTTCAAACAGCTGATGGTTACTGACAAGATCGCGAAGAAGAGGACTAAAAGTGTTATCACCAATTTCAGATATACATTCAGCATCCAATCGATTTGCCCCAGTCTTCACTGTACTACTATGCTGTGTTAAACAATCAGGTTTCCTCAATGGCACTCAGTTTCAACGTACTCAACACATCAGAGAGTTTGAGGGGTTATGACCCAGAAGTGTAAGTTTTTGACAACCAATTCCATGTCATTGAATTTTTATAAGCTTTTATCTACTCTCATATCGTAATATTCGAATTATAAACTTCAGAACGAATTTAAAAATAGAATCTTCGATTTTTTTTTTTTCTATTACGATACAGGAAAATCCAAGAAGTTAATCACTAAGGAGTAATGCCTATTTAGTACCTATTATAAAAAGATTTTATTCCAATTTTAAATTGTCTGTGACAATGCCCGCTTTAGGCTTAGCACGCACTGCGATTTTTATTCGCGCGAATTTTGTCTCTTTATACCTGTTCAAAGAGCTCAAAATATTCGCGCGAATTAAATTTGCGCCGTGATGCGGTTGATTCTGTTGCAAAACACGGCTTCCATGCGGTATTATTGACGCACGATTTTTTTACCGCAATGCGAGCAGCTTCATACAATTCCATAGGTCGCAGAATGGGCGGCAAAAATTCTCGCGAATAAATATCGCAGTGCGTGTGCTAAGCCTTAGCGTGTAATGCGGTGATGTGCTGGGTTTTGGCGCCATTCATACGTTTTGTTTTGCAGGTTTCACTGTATTTCATGAGGTTTTTTTAATTCTTGCTTAAAATGTCTGATATTAGTGAATGTGGCGAAAATTTGACACCGCCAAATATTTTATATGCGGCGAAGGAAATTACTCATAATCTCTTACCAGCAAAGTCGAGATAATTATATTATGCATTTATGAAAAAAAAGGTATTTAGTAGGTTCAATCCCAAAATGTATGAGTGTAGATAAAGTAGTGTATGAAACTGCACATAACTAGGTATTAAAACATTCGTGTGAATACTATTAAAAACCTCGCCTACGGCTCGGTTTTTAAACACACACTCATGTTTTAATACCCCTTATTATGCAACAGTATCATAAACTACTATTATTTAACTTGCCTTGTTAGATAGTTAGTACCAATGTATGAGCAAACCTTGCAATAGTAATTAATCCCCTACCAATTGACCGTTTAGTTTGGATGACAATGCGGTAGCTAAGTAACAGCATTCTAAATCAAATATGGTGAACTCCCAAAGATGGCGGATCAATTTATTATCATGCACCCTCGTGATCAAATTTAATCATATGAAATGGGTTTTCTAACGAAATAGCTTGTTTTAAAAAGTTTATATCTAATTAATATTTTTATTTGGTTTGGTTTCAGACGTCAATGCTATTTCCCTGACGAGCGATACCTGAGATATTTTAGCCTTTATTCAGCGAGTAACTGTATGATTGAATGCCTCTCGAACATAACTTATGAAATATGTGGATGTGTTGAGTTCCACATGCCATGTAAGTAATTTTTACTTCTATCTTTCAACTAGTCACGACTGGTTGTAGTTCCACAGCCTAATTGCGTAAGTGAATTCGGCAAAGGAAACGAGTCGATTCTTTTAAAGAATCAGAATCATTTCTTTTAACTTTTTCGGTATTGTGAAACTAATTTGGAAAGAGTACAAACGGGTTTTACGCTTGTCAAATATACTTGATATTTGCATTACACAATACCAATAGTGAAGTTTTATCTCGATTCTTCCGCTTTCGTTCATTCTTTACAATCAATTCTACGTCAAAATATTGGTAATGGAAAGGAGCATAACCTTTCCGTTTCAGAGTGTAATATGCAGTACGTAAAGTCGTTTTTGGGAAAGAATCGACTTGTTTGCTTTGCCGAATTCACTAACGCCATTAGGCTGCAGGTGATAGGTTGCAATAGGCTGCGAAGGGAATAAAGCGAGGCGAGATTTTTCTTATTATATTCTTCAAAACCGCATCTTTTTAACTTTTTTGCAACGAGAACAGAATACTTAATGCCTTCAATATTTCTAATGTTTTACAAGTTCATAATTTTTGCTATACCTACCCTACTTTTTGTTTTCAGATGTAAGCAGTAAAAAAATTTGCACCCGAACCCTGGAACATGAGAATTGTACGAAGTTCGCAAGACGTAAGTTTCCGAAAAGAAATCTCATTATTTCTTTCTTCAGTGACAGAAGGAATATTGTTTTTATATAATGTTCCAGAAAAAATGCGAAGCCAAGAGCGAATTAAAGATAGTTCCAGTAGATGTCATTGCCTACCAGCTTGTAACAGTATAGACTATGAAGCTGAAATACTGAAGACCGATTATAAACTAAAGACGTTAATGGAGACCTTCTCTAAAGCTTCAAACAGAAATGTTGACTGGTTTAATGGGTAAGAATTAAGAAAGCTTCTAAAAACAATATACATACTAGTATTTAAAAGAAAACTAAGTATTTTAGCAGAACTGTCCATGTAACAGAGACATATCACCCTCAAGTAAGTACAGTAGAAAGTTATTCAATATGGACTAAGGCATTATGTCTAGTTTTAGTCAGCAGGTCTTTAAGGAATATCGGAGCAAATCCAACATGGCTAACGCCCTAAAATGGCTGACCAATTAATTTTTTGCGATTCCATGATATAGGTATCAAATAAAAGGGTTTATTAAGAGGATTAAAAAAAAGGCCCAGCAACCCGCACTTGGCCTTCGTGGTGGATCACGGCCCATGCCCTCTTACAAAGAGGAGGCCGGTGTCCCATCAGTGGAACCATGAAAATACTGATGATGATGATAATTTTAATATTCTATTCTCTTTTATTATCGAGCTAACATAATATTAATATTTTCTTTAACTGTCCAGGTTGAGCTTCTCCAAGCTAGACATGTACTTCAAGAAGCCGAGGTTCTTATCAATGCGTCGTTCAGAGCTGTACGGTGTCATCGACTTCCTGGCCGCTTGCGGTGGTCTGCTGGGCTTGTTCCTCGGATTCTCGTTTTTGAGCCTCGTCGAGATCTTCTACTTCCTCTCTTTAAGGTAATACATATCAGCCTTCTTTGAATATAACCTGAGGCGCTAGATAAGTGTCATTAGAATTCATTCAAAGACAGCGATGGGCATCATCATCATCATTTTAGCCGAAAGACGTTCACTGCTGGACATAGGCTTCCCCCAGGCGTCGCCACATTGACCGATCCCATGCGTCTTGCCTCCAGCGGTTTCCCGCAACCTTAAGCAGGTCATCGGTCAACCCTGTTGGGAGGCCTTCCAACGCATCGTCTTCCGGTTCGCGGTCGCATTATCATTTCAGCCGAAACACATCCACTGTTGAACAAAGGCCCAAGTGTCGCCACATTGTTCGCTCGTGGCGATGGTTAAAATGCCGAAATGTAAGGAATTGACCACGTAACATTTCGAGAGCGTTTGACATTCCCATACATTTTTGAAACATATCTTTCGTTGATAGGATTTCACTTAATTAGGGCCTCAGAACTTTTATTAAACACTATTTTGAACTGGGATTGTCGGACGCTATAGGCGATGCGAATCGGGATTTAGTCGCTGTCAAGAACTGGTCTGATAGATTTGGGGTGTCTGTAAACCCCTCAAAATGTCAGGCCATTGTGATCGGTAGCTCGCGCATGATGGGTCGGGTGGGGATTAGCTCTCTTCCTCCTATTATTTTTAATGGTACCGTTATCCCCATCAGCCCTAGTGTAAAAGATCTCGGTCTACATCTTGACTCGACGCTTGGCTGGCAAAGTCAGGTTTCAAGTGTCAGACAATGAATCAACGGGACCTTGCGTTGCCTGTATCGTCTGAGGAACTTTCTGCCTGCAAAAACGAAGACTATGCTTGTGCAGACTTTAATCTTCCCTATAATCGACTATGGTGATGTGTGCTACTTGGACCTGAACGCGGTATTCCTGGATAAGCTTGATAGGCTCCTAAACAACTGCATCATGTTCATATTCAACCTGAGGAAATAAGACCATGTTTCGAGCTGTAGATCTCAGCTCAAATGGATACCCATTCGGCAGAGGCGAAATTTACGCGCTTTGACCACGCTATTCTCTCTACTTAACTCTCCCACCCCTCCTTCTTATCTCATCTCTCACTTTCAATATATGTGTACTTCACACGCTAGGAATCTGCGTTCGTCTAACAATCTTCTCTTGCTTTGTCCTTCTCATACTTCTGATTTTATTCATTCTTCCTTTCATATTCAGTCCATTCTTCTCTGGAATGCGCTTCCTCTCGATATCAGGACGGCCATCAGTCAATATGCATTTAAGCGGAAGCTGCGACATTATTTTCTACACCATTAGCAGAGTCGTCTCAATCACCTTTCTATTCTTTTATATATGTATATATATAAAGGTATTAATTATAGTAAATATATATGTATGTTTATTGTAACTACAATATACATTGTTATTCAATTTTACTTTTTTATTTTTTTTTATTTATAGGAACACCAACGACACAGTAATTTCAAAATTTTTATGCACCTGCCATGTTATCTCTTCACCACCCTTGGTTGACTGGTAGAGAATGCCTCAGGCATTAAGTCCGCCTATGTATCTATATGCTGCATGAAGTTTTAAATAAATAAATATTTTATTTTCGTAGAAATTCATAGATTTTCAAATTGAAAGGAAAAAGAGGGTCAGGGCAAAGACTTCTATAAACATGGTGTTCGCTGAAGAGGCTTGCTAGATATGTACCTCTTTGAAAAGTTTGCAGCAGTTTTAAATACTCTTTAAACCCTACACACAAATTTATAATAAGTTTTTAACTATAAGAATAGTTTAAATTACGATAAGTAGAATCTAAATTCAAATTCTCCTTAGAATTTTTCTCTGAAGTTTTAAAACACTCTTTAAACTTTGACACTTGAATAGATAAAGAGGCCTTATTCATATATATCCTTATGATAATTTTAAATTTGGATTATTCTTTGCTCAGGAGTAGGACAGAACAGGCAAGCAAAAAAAAATCTATTAAAATTAAATTATTTTACACCCGATCTCTTTTTCATTACACCATGAGAAGAAAGCGAGATATTTAGTTCAGGGGATTGACCATAAGCTCTTAGAGCGGTATCAATTTGAGGTCGAATAAGGGACAGATGTATATGACTTGTATACATCTGTCACTTACTTGATCTCAAATTGATACCGCTCTAAGAGCTTATGGTCACCCTCCTGGCCATAGTATTCCTTTTAATTTGTTTTATTGATAGGCTCTCGCTTAGTCGCTATGTCGCCTGATGGTAAGCGATGATGTGGTCGACGGTGAAGTACGCTTGCCCAGAAGTAACCCTGAATGGGTGCTGACTTAAATACCCCTAGATTGTAGCATTAGGCGTTGTCCTAATACAACGCGAATATGAGATTATCGCGCGAATGATGATGCGGAGATGGGTCTGCATTTTATGATTACCTATATATTTATGTCACAAGAATCATTTGACTACATAATTATGCAACATAATCAGAGACGATTTCAACGGCATGGTTATGAACTACAAAAATACCTTTAGACGCCGCGACGCGATTATTTGACTATTAATATTCGCGCGAACTTGCGATGATCGCTTCTTCACTTTGTATTAGGACAACGCCTTTTACAGACTGGATTGCTATTAGCTGCTATTCTTCATTTCAGATTATGCTGTACACTAAAGAAGGATTTGGAAGAAGAAAAGGCTGAAAATGAAAAGGGAAACGAGATTCATATAGATAAATTCTAAGGCAATATCTTCGATCAAATAAAGTAAGGCGAAAAATACAACAGACTAAAAAAATTTTGAGAAGCTTACAAGAAGGTTTTTCTTGTTCCACTGAATAATTAATAAATTATTTAAGATTTTGCAAGCACCACATCAATTGTCCACATCTCACAGAAGAATTGGCATGTGTAAAATATTAGAATCACACGAATATTATAAAAGCGTAAGTTTGTGCGTGTGTTTGTGTTTGTATGTTTGTTACTTCTTCACGCTCAAACGGCTGGATGGTTCTGGATAAAATTTGGCACAGAGATAGATTATAGTCAGGAATTGCACATAAGGTACTTTTTATCCCGGGAATTGTTCACTCGGGATAATTTTCGACTTTCACGCGGGTGAATAATTAATTAAATACATAATAAATATTATGGACAGTGCAGTTTTCACTGGCAAATTAAATAATTGACTTTCCATTTCACATCTGTGTTTTATTGTTATTACTTGACAACATATTATTGCTTGTTGAAATATTTATTATTCTTCAACTAACATAACAGTTCACTGCTGTATAAAGGCATCTATAACCTCGACAGTGTGACACAACCAGAACATACCAGCAACCCTACGAAGACCATAACTCCATCTATCTCGTTAATCAGGCTGTGATCCGTGAGATACCAAAAGAAAATAACATAATAATTCTTTAACAGTCTAGCTAGTACTCTACTCTCTCTCTAGGGGCTTCCACAGAGAATTTTTTTTTCATCATAATCATCATCATATCAGCAGAAAGACGTCCACTGCTGGACATAGGCCTCCCCCAAGCGTCGCCACATTGACCGGTCCCGTGCGTCTCGCAACCAGCGGATCCCCGCAACCTTCACCAGGTCATCGGTCCACCTGGTGGGAGGCCTTCCAACGCAACGTCTTCCGGTTCGCGGTCGCCACTCTAGGACTTTTCCGCCCCATCGGCCATTCATTCTGTGAGCAATGTGCCCTACCCACTGCCACTTAAGTTTTTTTTAATCTACGAAAACTTCAAAAGTTCCAAAAAATCCGAGCTCTAAATGTTTGAAAAGCACATTCATTCTTAAACTGAAGCGCGTTGTGCAACTATACCAATATTAGCACAAACAGGACATTGCCGTCGGTTCAACTCCTGCGCAGTGCGCGTCGGATCAAAGACGCGATTTATGTGACGTCGGATTACTTCGATTTATAGCGCGCTAACGAACGCACGTGCCCCGACAACGATTATAAGTAGATCTCGAAATGTTCCATTCAAATAAAAAGAATTTTACTTTATTTTGCGATACTTTGTAAGAACATCCGTACGGGTCGATTTCAAGGTTAAAGCTTGGCGAGGTCGGTCCATCAATTGGTGCACAGACATACATCTAACTAGATAACGCAAGTTCCAATATCAAGCGTGCCACTTTTTCACACACAATTTAAAAACAAATTTACTTACCAATGAAAAAAAACATTACCAATGCCTCGGCCAACTTTTTCTATACAGTCTTTACAGCTCAATATGGTATAAAATAGTTATTTATGCTACAAGTGCGGAAAGTAGGTGATTTCCGATGAGTAGATAAATCGACACGAGTCGGAAATCATCTTACGCACGTGTATCATACAATATTTTACTAAGCATCGAGCGAGGAAAAAAAAACAAAAAAATGTCGCTTATTCAAGTGCGCTCAGCATATCCACAGATTAACTAACAGTTCATAGTTCCTCGGGCATAACTACTGCGCATGTGCAAATAGCTGTCTCACGTCGTAACGCAAAAAGGCACGAGCAAAATATTAATTCTGCCAAACATATTTAATGAATATTTAAAATTAATTTATCGATCAAAATCTAAATCTAGAGTAATTAAAAACGCCTTAAATGAAGTATTAGTTTAGTTTTACCTTTTATATGAATGATAATCTTTACTTTACTAATTTTTAAAACATTTATCAAATAATAAAAACTCTATGCGGCGGGCTGACGTTGGAGTTAAAAATCAAAAAAGTACAGGAAAGTAAAAAGCACTAGTAAAAAAGTGACACTTTCCACACAGTTTGGCTGCTTGGAAAACGCTCTTTTCGAGGACATGCATTGTAAAGGCATTTTTCTAGATTTCGTTGGATTTCCGGTGCCGATAATCCTAAATAAAAAGCTCAAATTACGATCGTTGATCATACTTTTACTCCATTTTTTGACACGCGAAGTACATACAATCGCGTCATCTAGTTAGATTTATATCTGTAGATTGGTGACATTCTTTAAATAACAATGTTCCACCGAGCCTAGTGGCCCCAGCTGTATTGTATAACTATGATAGTCGTTACGGATAAGCAGAAGCCAGGAAACTGTCACCAGTCTTGCCAAGGGGTATCGTGTTATCCAGTTACTGAGTTTTGAAGGTCAGACAGGCAGTCACTCCAAATAAAATACTCGTAACCAAACTGCTTATGGTTAGACTGGATGCTGACCCCAATTTAGTCGTGAAACGGCTAGGCAGATTGATTAGTTTCCTTTTGTTAGGTTTTTTTATAAAAAAATTAATTTGATTTAATTTCTAAGATTATTCGCTATGGCAACATTTTGAAATGGATTCGAATGTGGTCGCGTGATGTCGCGTTTTTTAAAAAAAGAAGAAAAATTAAAAGAAAACAAATGAATGTGAGGCGGGGAAAATGTTGGTGGGTTTTTTGGAGTTAGTTCTGAGCACGGTTCGGTTTTGGATGAAAAGCTTTGGAGATTAAGTTATACGAAGTGTATCTAGGAAATAGTCTATATTTCATTATAATTTGATAAACTGATTGTTGAAGGAATAAATCGGTGTGTAATTTTAAAGTGAGTATTTATTATTTACTCTTTGAGTATTCTTCTATCCGCTATCCTTGACCACAATTGGTTGCTTGCTAGTTTATCTATCCAAGCCTGTTGATATCCTGGTCTTACTATACTTTGTAGAAGAAAGTTCCAGGCATTAAACTTTTAGTTCAATTTGACCACATAAAAGCACTTTTAAATTTCAAAAACAGTTTACAAAAAAAATATTATCATTGATTCTAGTTGCTCTTTCACAAAAGTATACATAGTTTCTTATGGAGAAGATTGGGCTTAAAAACTGCATCATTATTCTCAGGGTGACATTAGGAGGAATTTAACTTTTTTGGCAATTTCATTTTCCTTCCCATATTAAATCGGCGCTAATATATTTCTCATTATTTTATCTCTGATCTCAATATGTTCATGCGGTCATGCCACGACGCGGCTGTTCTAAAGAGGTAATAAATTAAGCCAGCCATCGAACGAAGAACTAAAAAGCTTCATTATTTAAAGCCCACTATAACTCTTACAAAACAATAAACACGAACATTAACGAATATCCAAACATCTTGTCTTATACGTAAAGCGAAACACTTGAAGATCAAAGACTGTGCGCGCAGGAAACGCGCAATCGTCTATCAGTGATACAAGGCGCCTTTCAGAGCCACTTGAGGGTTAAGTGG
The DNA here is from genome assembly GCA_948252205.1 of Orthosia incerta. NCBI lineage: Eukaryota > Metazoa > Arthropoda > Insecta > Lepidoptera > Noctuidae > Orthosia > Orthosia incerta. The sequence goes on along the minus strand of OX411748.1, from coordinate 2,383,864 downwards.
AGCAAAAAATGACGTCATTGATTCTGTATTGTATCATGGAGAGATAGGAGACCGCTGGCATCTTGGCTGAAATAAACGGTCAGGATCGTGAGGAAATCGCCATGGCCTAGAACTAAAACATTTGTGACATTCACTAACCTCCATTCTCAAGTGATGCGCCAATAGCACAACTATGAAAGTGTGGATTGGTAAGTGAGATGTCGTGAATTCGATCCTTCTTGCAGTGCTGCGGCAAAGGCTCTTCTTGTAAAAGCTGTGAAAAAATAGCTGACAGGAATATTACAAGAACCACAACTGATAGTCAGTTAAAACAATGCTTCTAGTACAACTTCTCATAGTAGTAATGAGATTATAATCCTACAATTACAAAGACGTCGTGTTCGTGTTGATATAAGGCACAGACTTCTTGGACCATATCTTTATTATTCGTACAAGTACTATCCCGATTTCGATGACAAAACTGACCTTTGTATTACTGACTAGCTTCTGCCCGCGGCTTCGCCCGCGTAAAATTGTGTTGTATCATCCCAATACAAACTATCATATGTCCTTCCCAGTGTCTCAAACTATCACCATGCCAAATTTCATATAAATCGGTTCTGTAGATCCAGAGATTACCCCTTACAACCTCAAGAACTCACAAACTTTACCTCTTTATAATAATATTATTTATAGTATAGACAAGTTCATGTTGCACTATCTCTCCTGATGGTAAGCGATAATGGTTGGCGATGAAGCTATTTAATTTCTAGCCAGAAGCACTATTCAGATACATGTCCTTACCTGACTCAGAAGGTTTAAAAAAAAAATCAAATCACAAATCCCACCGAAACAAAACATCCTAACCTAAATTAGTCCTTAGACATGATTATCTCAAACGGCGTCACAAGGCATAACCTACCGTGCAATTAGCGGCCGATTCTGCCGACTCCCCTGCGGCTAAAGGATAATGCAAGGGCATCAATTTGGTGGCCATTACAACGTTTGTCGGGTTAATGGGTAATCAAAAAACGGCTTGTAAGTGGCTGCTCTTTGTTCCGCCTCGCCATTGTAATTGGTAAAGGTTGGTTTATATGTCTGTGGGTTCATTTTTTAAGTCCGTCTCAGATAGGACATTTTCGGGGCTGGAATCATTAGCGGTTAAGACTCACAAAATACCAGGAGACCAGAATCATGAATAAGTATTTCCGGGGCTGTAATAATTAGCGGTATAGTATATTGATATTGGCTTGCGCTTGACCAATAGTAAATGATACCATGTTCCACTATACAACTCACTTGACTGAAAGTAACTTATTTGCTCTTGAATTAAAGATCATCAGGTTATAGCAATCAGGCTATACAAACCGCCACAGAATTTTACCCTTCACTGAAAATCTTTCGGATTTATTATACATATAAAGTATTAATTGCATGGCTTTTACACTTTAGATTGTATTGATATCTAAAAAAACCACTCACTCACTGATCATCATCATAATTCTTAGGGTACTTTCTGAAGTCCTAGAAAGCTAAAATTTCGTATGTAAGCTAGTACACAAACAACAATAATATCTAAAACATGAAACTTTTACCCCCCAACTAGGGGATGGTAGTTTGTACGAGAATGCCGCAAATTTTGATGCTATAATAAAATACATATTTCAGGTACGGCCAAGCCACATATTTTGACTAAAGTGTAGAGTTTGTAAAGTTAGGGCTTGTAGAGTTAGAAGCTTGACTCTACAAGAGATCTGATTAGTTTTTGACAGTGTGAGCCACATGGTCTCGTCTTGTCAAAATTTTACATGATTACTTTTTCAGATATCTCTATTGTGATTTGGTGAAAAGACCCAAACTCCCATTCCGTTCATACACCATTCATTCCTTTTTTTTTCATGAAACAGGAGGAAGAGAAAGTTTTACAATAGAATTAGTTTGTCAGATTCAGTTTCAGTCACAATTAGTTATGATCGAGTTACTTGCTCGTCTTGTGTTGGGCGTTATTACAATATCTTTATCTATTAGGAGCTTACTTAGTTTTTTCAATCTAAAAACTAACCTTTATTTCTACATAGCTAGGCAGGTAGATCAGTCATTTGAATAAATACTCCATGTAAACCCATCCTGACCAACCATCCTACTTCGCTATATGATTAATTTTTTCTTCGACGTTTTTGCGTCAATTCTGTTAAAATTACTGATGATTCGGCTCGCCATCATTGTAAAGATGATTGATTACTACCTCCTAGCCGTCGGCGTAATGAGAGGCCACCGTCAGATGAATGTCTTTGTTTGAACAGTGTTACATGCACGTAGATAGGTTGGTATGGTAAGTATATGAGGCAATGGTTCGAGAACTCGGTGTTGATTATTTATTACAAATAATTATTGGTTGTTGATATTTTCTAGAAGGGTGGTTCTATCTTCAAGGTTATGCAATAACGGTCGTGGTCCGCGTATGGATCCATTATAAAATAAACTCCTCCATGCTTTGCAAAGCATGCCCGAGCTGTCATTTTAAATTTTCGACGCGTGAATTCAGAACTTCAGAAGCTCGTCGACGACTATCGTAGACTTATTGCGTTAAGTACCCTGTGTCTTTGTTGTTGAGTACTGTTAGATTGGGAACTAATTTCAACACAATTTGGCTAACCAGATAAGTTCAGTTTATCTTTATAAAAATAATTATTTATAAATAGCAATATTTTTTTCTGAACAAACGCTAATGTCAAGGTTACTCGTTGACTTATTAAATAAAGCTGAAGAGTAGAGGTTGACAGACCAAAGTTTCGTTCGACTTATGACGATTTACTCTCATAACAGGTTTAAATTTTTGTATTAGCATGTAATATGCTAATACAAAAATTTCTTAAAAAACGTCCTATTTATCAAACTACAAATTAATTATGTGACTAAGGTTAAAGGATATTTATTTACTAACATAAGCGCCCTACTTCCTAGTAAAAAAATATATTTATAACACGACTCCTATTCACTCGCCCCCTCAAATCAGGACACAGAAGGATCTAGGCTTTGTATCAAAGGGCTTCTTTGTATGTCTAATGCGTTCTATTTTCTTCTGAAACTCGATAGCTGAGCAGGTAGTGAGATATTGGTCTTTTGTTGAGGGAGTACAGAGATGACGTGAAATAGGTTATTCCTAGGGATAAAAAAGTCCCTTCAACTAAGATAATACTTTTGTTTATGTTAAGTTCTTTCAAAAATCTCACTAATATTATAAATGTGAAAGTTTGGATGGATGTGTGTGTGGATGTATGTTTGTTACTCAATCACGCCAGTACGGTTGAAAGGATCTTAATGAAATTTAGAGACAGACGCACAGAGATAGATTATAGTCAGGAATAGCACATAGGATACTTCTTATCCTGGGAGTAATTTTGCTCGGGTTAATTTTAGACTTTCAAGCGCGCTTGCAGAAGCTAGTTGGATAATAGACGAAGAGTTTAATGGGGGTTTGTTCTGTCCTGTTGCTCTACACCAGAAGCTAGTCAACCATTGCCATTATATCAGTGATAGCGATGGTTAAAATGCTAAAATGTAAGGAATTCATATCACCTTACATTTCAATAGCGCTTGACTTGCCCATCATCACCATCATCTTGCTGCCCTTATCCCTTGTTACTTGGAGTCGGCGCTACACGTGTTCTTCTTCCATACCGTCCTGTCCCCTGTCACGTTATTACGGACTCCCTTTTCTTTTATATCACTCCTCACACAGTCCATCCATCCGTTCTTTGGCCGTCTATTCATGGAATAGAGAGGGAGGGAACGGCCTAACTCATTTAGTAATATGCGTTTCATCCCTCCTCATCACATGAAGGAAACCGTTTGTCCTGGTCCATACCAGGACAAACGGTTTCCTTCATGTGCTTTCAACTTTTCTGTCACTGGTGCCACTTTCAAACTTCCTCCAATATACTCATTTCTCACTTTATCCACTGTCGTCACTCCAGACATCCATCGCAACATTCTCATCTCTATAATATTAGAATTTTTTTTTTTTAAATCCAATCGCTAAGTCGACGCTTTCAAAATCAAAATCTTTATTCAATTAAGCCGTTAAGCGGCACTTTTGAACGTCAAATAAATAATTATTTAAAAGTAATAGTAGTGATTTATTGGGCATTCTATTCCACCTGTCGCTTCCTACGGCTCACGTTGTTCGCCTTCGTCGCTTTCGGTGGAATAGAATGCCCAATAATATAAATGAAATCTTACATAGTGCAGTAATGCAGTAAAATACTGGTTCGACGCCTATTGCACAACGTTTTTGGTTTGGGCGCTACTCCACTTTTTAAAACTCGTTTGGTTACGAATGGAACGAAAAGTTTTTTAGATTTTCCAATAACATAAATTTATCCACAAAGTTTGTGGGGAAGGTATAACTTATAAATAATTGTTAGCAGTAATTTAACGCTACATTCTATTCTTACTATTGTAGTGAGAAGGTTGAATTTTGTATCACGAAACAAAATACAAATAACTAAATTAACTACAATGCATGCCTCAGTGAAATCTGATTTAAATGACATTTGTAAACTTATAATCAAGAATTCAAGCGGCAAGATTATATTTATTCGAGATTTGAAAACTGATCAGAAAAATACAGATAACGATTCATCAAAACACCAGGACAGCTATAAAAACCGCACAGAAGATTTGTTCCAGCGACAGATGCAAGATTTGGTGAAATCTCATTTAGAAAACACTCACTATCTTATAATGAAGGACAGCCACGGTAAGGTTGTTTGTACATTTGTTCGAGTTAGCGACAATGAGTTATAAATGTCAGTGTAATAAAATAATTGACTCATTATTAATATAACCGTTTAAGCAGTTGCCATGAAATTTGTAAAACAACCACAATCGTTACAAGTAAACCAACTTTGTGTTCATTCTCAGGAGACTGGTTTTCGCCATGGAGAATTATTACCTAAATCGGTACGATGCATCATTTGCGGACCGTCAAATTGTGGAAAAACTAATTTAATAATTGGTCTTCTTATACACGAGAATGGTTTAAGATTTCAAAACGTTTATGTTTATTCGAAAACCTTGCAACAACCTAAGTATCTTTTTTTAGAAAAAGTCTTGCAACGAGTACCTGGCATTTCATTTCAGAAATATCATGAAAATGAGCAAGTACTAAGTGTTCAGACCGCAAAACCGAATTCTGTAATTGTATTTGATGATGTTGCTTGTGAAAACCAAAGTAATATACGTGATTATTTTGCTATGGGGAGACACAAGTTCATCGATTGTTTTTATCTAAATCAGACGTATAGTAAAATCCCTAAACAGTTAGTAAGAGATAACGCAAACCTAATCGTACTTTTTAAACAAGATGAAAGAAATATGAAACATGTTTATGAAGAACACGTCAACACTGACATGACATGGATTGAATTTCGTGAAATGTGTTCAAAAATATGGAGTATACCTTTCAATTATGTTGTAATTAATAAAGATTGTTCAAAAAACAAAGGATGTTATAGAAGTAAATTTGACACGTTTGTAGTCTTTGACTAAGAACACGAATACATATAGTATATAAGGCTATTACCTGTCTAATAATATTATTCACCTTACGACGCTAAATCAATTACGACCTATTAACCAATATGGAAAAATCAATGAAACGACAAATTGTTGATGCGGCAGAAGCTGTAAAGATAAAAGTACGAAAAATGAGAGATGCCGAGATCGACAATAAACAAGCATTGGAATCTGTTTTTAAACCTGTAACAGAACCACTTAACTTAATTGCTAATGCTGCTAAGCAAACTCCTCTCCTGCGTGTTAGTGATGATTTTGCTGATGTTCCGTTTACTAACGAAACTTTGCAGAAAGAAAGAACTGGTAGCGCAGGAAGAAATGATAATAATGATGATGAAGACAAATATCAATCCGATACAAACAGTGACTCTTCTTATGAATCAGTAGTTGAAAGTAATCAAGCTTGTGATACGTCATCCTGGTCAGTATCTTCGGAAGCGTTGGTAGATATTCCATTTGGAGTAAGAAAAGACCGCGGGCAACTGATGTTAGGCTCTGCTTGCATAACGATCAACGATCAATACATCACCGTGGCTGAACGTAAATATCGAAATACACCTGGTTTAAAACAGTTGTTGCTTAAGAAAGATGTAGACTTAAGCTTGGTTACAGATAGTGATATGCAAAATTATAAGTTGATGTTACTTGACACAAATGCACATCGTCGAGACTATGAGCCAAGTAAGCCAATAAAAAGCAATAAAGGACAAAAATATTTGCAAGTTATTAAACCTCTTTTTCAACTGAAGAATACAGTTCAGGGAAAGGGTCTACCGTTAATAAAAAAGTGGCGAAAAAACGTCGATTTAGTGTACTGGGATGATCCTAATGAATTAGTGGAAAGGTTGAAATTGTTAATTGCATCTAGAGATGCTGGCAACACAGGATTAGATAATGAAATTATTTCTATCATTGAAGAATTGCGTGAATGTAAAGTTATAAATAAATAAATATTTTAAAATGTGTTTATTTTACTATCAACCTCTCGATACAATACACCTTAAACATGAACGTAGACAAATTCGGACACTACATTCACAAAAGAATGCGTTTATCAGAGTTATTTGAGTTTAATGAAAATGCATTATTAAAATCAGAAAACGGAGACTTTGATTTAAAAACATCAAAACTGAGAGGAATTAGATCTCCAGTAGAAGCAGACGATGCTGTGAACAAGGATTATGTAGATCGATTGAATGCTAACACGTTAAAAGAATTAAATAATCTGTCTGTGAACAAGGATTATGTAGATTTATTGAATGCTAATATGCATAAAGAATTTAATAATTTGATTGATACATTGCGTTCTCAAATGATAAAAGATGCAAAGGGTATAGTTCAAGCTACTTTAAAAGCAAGGGTACTTGAGGTTTCAACTCATTTGCAAGATAAGTTTTATACTAAAGCAGAGGTAGATAAATTACTTGAAAATCTCAGTAATGACAAAACAACAAATAGTAAATGAAATACACAAAGCTGCACGAAGAAATTTCCTTAGACGTACTGTCATTCTAAAGGGGATCGATGACTTGTGGCAAGCTGATCTAATGGACATGCAGAACCTGAGGAAATATAATAAAGGTTATAATTACATTTTAGTTGTAATTGACTGCTTCTCAAAGTATGCTTGGACAGAGCCGTTAAAATCAAAAAATAAACTTGATGTTACTCATGCATTTAAACGAATATTGATTAACAGTCATCGTAAACCAGTTAATTTACAAACTGATATGGGAACAGAATTTTATAACATCACCTTTCAAACGCTTATGAAAAAGCACAACATTAACCATTACTCATCGTTTTCTACTAAAAAAGCATCAATTGTGGAGAGACTGATTAGAACTGTAAAAAATAATTTATATAAATATTTTAGTCTCAATGGAAACTATAAGTGGATAGGACTACCATTGGAAGATACATTGAAGAGATATAACGGCACAAAACATCGCACTATTCAATTTAAACCGGTAGATGTTAATAAAGGTAATGAACAAGTAATCAAAGAAAATATTAAAAAAAATTACAAACATGATTTAGTTCAGTGGAAGCCTAAATTCAAAGTTGGTGATTATGTTCGTATAAGTAAATACAAACATAATTTTGAGAAAGGTTACACTCCTAATTGGTCAACTGAATTATTTATTATAACAAAGGTAAATAAAACCTTACCAGTCACATATCACATAGAAGATCAACGAAAGCAAAAGATATTAGGAGCGTTTTACGAACAAGAACTGCAAAGATCGAATTATCCTGATGTTTATTTGATAGAAAAGGTGTTGAAAAAGAAAGGAAATAAATTGTATGTCAAATGGTTAGGTCTAAACAGTGCTGAAAACAGTTGGATTGAAAAAACTGCAATAATGAACTAATATATTATATAACCATTTTGCACTTTAAATCCTATCATTATAATTTGAGTAATGCAAGGAGGTGGACTAGTTAACAGGATAATTAATAATCTACCATTCGAAGTTCATTTGCCAGGATACAATTATTGCGGACCAGGAACCAAACTTCGCAAACGTTTAGCGCGAGGTGACCGAGGTGTAAATAAGCTAGACGAAGCTTGCATGCAACACGACATTGCGTATACAAATCATACAGACTTATTAAATCGTCACAAAGCCGATTTACAACTACTTAACATGGCTAAACAAAGACTTAAATCCAAAGATGCAGGGAAAGGTGAAAAGTTAAGCTCTTGGGTAGTGAGCAAAGTTATGAAAACGAAACTAAAGTCTGGATCTGGCATTAAAACATTTAAAAGCTTAGTTTCAAAAATAAAATCAAAAATTAAGAAATTCAAACGCAAAGATAATAAGACTTTAATAAAAGCAGCTTACTTAACAGCAAAAAAGTTATTTCCAAACATTCATCATCGAATTCGAGTACCCCGAGTAATACCCATACCAAAGACTGGAGGAGTTCTACCTTTAATTCCAATTTTCGCTGGTTTATCGGCTTTAGGAACTTTAGCTGGTGGTGCAGCTGGCATTGCAAAAACCGTCAATGATTACAAAGCGAGCAAAAAAAATTTGCAAGAAACAGAACGACATAATAAAGCTATGGAGGCTTTAGTGTTGGGTAAGGGTTTATACATTAAGCCGTATAAAAGCGGTAAAGGATTGTTTATAACATCTTCAAAAAACTGAAAAATATGCTACCCAATCGCCCTCTAACTAATGTAGACATTCGAAAGTATTCAAGAGACATCCCATATTTTCGTGGGGTCTACATGAAGGATCGACTACCTCGGAAACCAAAACGCATTGAATGTGGTATCGTTAATTTAGATGATTCTAAGAACGAAGGAACGCATTGGGTAGCTTATTCTAAAGTATACAATCACTGCGAATACTTTGATAGCTATGGAAATTTAAAACCTCCAATGGAATTGATGCAATATTTAAAAAAATGTAATGTGTTTTATAATTATACAAGATATCAAAAATTTAACGCAGTCAATTGTGGTCATTTGTGTCTAAATTATTTGTGGACTTTTTGGAATAAAAATGTATTATAAAATATATGCTTTTCTTTCATTTCAATCATTTGCAAGATGTCACTCACTTTGTCGATAACTGGAGACTCGTCGGTGTTAACTACGAACTATCCTAATACATTGCAACTTGATGGAGAGTATGAGTGTGCTTTATTACACTTTTCAACATTTAATTCTATTCCAAACATTGATAAAAGTAATAATAAGTTCTATTATGGTTTTAATGAACTTATTGAAATACCGGAAGGCACTTATGAATTGCAAGATATCGGCGATTATTTAAAATCTGAAATAAAAGATGCAGCAATCAAACTACGGTGCAATAATAATACTTTAAAAACTACAATATTCTGTACAAAAGACATTAATTTTATCAAAGAAGACTCTTTTGGCAAACTATTAGGATTTAACAAACAAATCTTGAAAGCAAATAAATGGCATGTGTCACAGTCTCCAGTCAACATTCTACCTACGACCGTTGTCAGGATTGAATGTGATATTGTAAGCGGTTCATATGTAAATGGTGAACCAAGTCATATTATTCACGAATTTGCACTTAATGTGCCACCTGGATACAGGATCATAGAAATCCCGAAGAACGCAATATACTTTCCAATCAATCAAAACAACATAAGCTGCATACATATTAGACTGTTAGATATAAACAAACGATTAATTAATTTACGCGGTGAAGAAGTGCAGGTATATCTGCATCTTAGAAGAAAAAAATGATTGACTACAATAAAAATGTGTCTCAACAACTAAAAAATATCAGTTCTGCTCGAGCTACCTATCAAATAAGACCTATCTCTAAGAAGAAAATAAAATTAACTAAAGACAATAAAGCATTCCTTAGAGCGATCGGATTGCTAAAATGAACATCTTAGACGTTATATCCGCTCCGACTTACGATAACACTATAGAAGGAATCGAATTTCATTCCTACAAGCCCTATGTAACAAGTTTCAACAGGAACGATGAAATTCGCATACCTATCAACCAACAGGACTTATACATATTACCATCAGCTAGCACCCTATATTTGGAAGGAACTATTATCGTTAGCAAAAAAGATACGAAGGACAAAGCTACTAGTGTCAATTTCACGAACAATGCTCTACTCTATTTGTTCCAAGACATTAGGTATGAGCTAAATGGAGTGGAGATTGATAAAATAAAAAATGCAGGTATAACAACAACTATGAAATCACTCATTTCGATGAACGAAAGTGAATCAAAAATGTCTAATGCCTGGGGCTGGAATATTGATGGTATAAAAAATATCGATGGAGGAAGATTTTCTGCGTCTATACCACTTCGGAATATCCTCGGTTTCGCAGAAGATTTTAAAAAAGTCGTAATAAATAGTAGACATGAACTGATATTGTTACGAAGTAACACTAATTTGAACGCTGTAAAGCTTAATACTGGCGAAGTAGTAGATGATGTTCAGATCAACAAAATCATATGGCGCGTACCGCATGTTAAAGTATCGGACAAAGAAAAAATTGGTTTGTTAAAAGTATTAGAAAAAGATCGCCCACTTCAAATGATATACAGAAATTGGGATCTGTACGAATATCCAGCTTTGCCTAAAACTACAAAACATACCTGGTCTATCAAAACTTCATCTCAAATAGAAAAACCAAGATACATTATTATTGGTCTACAGACAAAGAGAAAAAACAATGCACATTCTGACATGTCTCAATTCGATCACTGCCATATTCGAGACGTTAGAGTGTATCTCAATTCAACCTATTTTCCATATGAAAACTTAAATGTGAATTTTGCTAATAACAGAATCGCTTTATTATACGAGCAATACACCAGATTTCAACAGTCGTATTACGGACGTCGCTCGGAGCCCATACTAAGCGAGAAACAATTTAGAGATTTAGCACCGCTGTTTGTAATCGATTGCTCTAGACAAGCTGATAATCTAAAGACTGGACCTGTTGTGGATGTGCGGGTAGAAATTGAGAGTGATTCGGAAATACCAGATCAAACTTCAGCATACTGTCTCATTCTCAACGATTGTATTGTTGAATACAAACCATTAAGCAACATTGTGAAGAAGATATCATGAACGCGGACATCATCATTGTCGAACTCCAAGGATTTAAAGATTTATTTAATAATTTCATTGTGAAAGAAGTGGCCATCGTAAGTCAGAATCATACTCAAACTTTCTTGGTTAAACCACCGTATTCCTTTTATTACTTAACAAAAGAAGAAAAGAAGCAAGTGCGATGGTTAGAAAAAAATCGAGGAATTTTCTGGCGTGAGGGCTTCATAGACTACAGAGAGTTTCAACACGTTATCTTACCATATTTAAAAAATAAAAGAATTATAACAAAGGGTTCTGAAAAGATTAATTGGATTAAAGATTTATGCGTAAACTGTGAAGTGATTGACATAGGCGAGAAAGGGTGTCCTAATTTTGCTACATTAAAAAAAAAGTTTTGTGAAAATAAAACTGATTTTAATTGTGTGAACCATAAAGCTAATTGTGCATTAAATAATGCAGTGTGTATTAAAAAATGGTATGTTGATAATAATATGTCTGTATTTAATTTATTTTAAATATTATTGTGTTGAATAGTTAATAAAAAATGTTTATCTACCTTAGAGTGTTTTATTTAATAGTCAAGGTAACCTACATAACGACCTATAAATTAGCTGTAGCAAAATATAAAAATTTCAAATACATATACTTACCATGATGAAAAATTAATTAATCTATTAAAAAACTGACAGCAAATAACCTATTATTGTATCATTACACTAGAGCTAATTTAGAGTTCGAGAATACAAAATAAAACACAATTTAAATTATAAAGAATATAGATTTATTTACATCATTTCCAATTATTACAAACTAATGATAACCATCCTACATAGTTTAAGTACAAACTTGTGATGCATGAACATTATCGCAACTAGATTAAACAAAGAAATTAATATTAACTACATTATAATATTTATAGACTATGCACAAGATAAAATGTAAAAAGTATACAACTTAATTTATTATTGATAATTACTAAAAATCTTATACAATAACTTATAAAGTAGATACCTTCAGAATAATGATACCAGTTAATAATAACAACTGTCCCCACCAAGTTTTTTTGATATTTTATTAATTAACGATTGCGTCTCCTCCATAACATGGTCCACCGATTCAGTCACTACATACTGCGCACTTAACACTACCACGTCCTGATTGTCACTTGCAGGTTCTGGTTGTTCACTGATATCCAACACTTGTACCTGGATTAGTCGTAAACCTTTTTTCTTCTCATTGTTTATGACGAAGGATTGGCACGTAGACAGAGATGATTTCTGCTTTAGACACTCCCGTCTTGTTCTAGGCTTCTTGTTGACAGGTCCGCAGTCTTGTCTTGCTCTAGGCTCCTTGTTGACAGGTATTTGTTGTTCTGGGAAATCTGGGATATGCCAGCTTAAACTCGGAGTCGGAAAACCTTGAGCGTATTGTGAGAAGTCGATAACATCTGGTGAATCACACATTATCAATGATCTGAAACAAACGAAATAATAATTAATTATAATTTCATAAAACAACATGATGAAATAAAGTTATAAGTAGATAGGTACTTGTACAATACTTACAATTCGTTTCGTTTTTATTTGACGTGATATGACCGTTCCGGCTGACTGTTTACTGATGGAAGTTCTACACAATAATGACAATAATATTACTGTGGAACGCGGCTAATATGTAATTAGATTCCATAAAGCTTTACGCCGCGCTGTGATTCAATTTCATGTTTCAACATGTTCAAGCTCGTGCAGGCGCACCTGGTCGGCGTCAAATTCTACACCGCGCGTGCGAACTTCGAGCCATGAGTGCTTTGTCATCAAAAATGAACATTACATGTTTTATCAAGTTGGAACCTGTTTCTTTTTCATCAATCAGGAATGGACATGAAACTAATGTTTTAAATAATACAAGCATGTACCTATGGTATTTAATCAATTTCGTGTTTCAACAAGTCCGAACTGGTATGTCGTTTGCATCATGAAGCGCCGTGAGCGAGCACCTGATTGGTGTTATATTTCATACCAGGCAGCGCGACGCGCATTGTCATCAGGAATGGAAATTAAAACAGATCTAATTATGATAGTAAAATAAGATTTATTTAAGTATTTATTTAATTAATACAAATAAAAGAAAACTATAGTAACCATAGTAACCTGTAAATAATTATCAGGTCTGAATTGGCAGAGAATATTTTCCTAAACTTCTAGATGTATGGTGTCTCTTTCTGAAATTACAGATCATAAACATACTCTGCCTATTCCGACCTCCGATAATTATTTTAATTTATAATATTGAATTGATATTACTTAAACTATTTACTAATTAAATGTAAGTTTACAACAAAATATATTTGAGACACTAAGGAAATACATATTTTACATGCTTATTAAGCAGGGCCCAGACACATGTAATGTGAGTGTACTGTAAAATTAATAGGTGCCTAGTACTTGCATAACATTACCTAACTCTGCATTTAAACTTCACAAGTTTTATTTACCATTTACAATTAATAAGATACATGTAAAAATGTATCTACTGTTATTACGTTTAAATTATGGTAATGCATTACATAAATATAGTTGCGTTACCCCAGGCTAAAGTAGAAACTTTATCAAACGATAGCAATCGTTTATCATCATTGCTTGAAAGCGCTATTTTATTTACGTTCTGAGTGAATATTTCATGTTTTATTGATCTAAACAATACATTTTTTTTGCGAATAACATTGCAATTGTACAAAACATTTTTATAATCAAACATGTTTAAATTTTTAGTGATACATTTTTTTGTACCTTTTGCCTTTTTAATTGTTTTGTTTAACATTTTAATACAATAAAGCTTTGAGCGCAGTCCTACGAATTCTTTGATAATGTTACCACCCATTTCATCTTTAAAAAGTCCTGGAACCTTCTTATTAATAATTGGTAAGTTATAGTCATTGTTACAGGCATAATTGCTGGTATCAAAATATTTTAGAAAATGGTGCTTGAGGTCTTTATAAACGTCATCACATTGTACATCATAAACAAGACTATCTGTGTCAGTATAGCACAATTCAATTCGGTTACCATAAAAAGGTTTTATGATAGAGTAGTGGAAGTCGTACATATGAGTCTTAGATAATTCTAATACTGCGAAACCTATGTATATTGGTTTATTAAGTATTATACGCACAGGTTTCATTTGGATTGCCACTAGATCATCTGAAAAAACAGATGCGCTATGAAAATATGGACTAGCTATCAATTTCTCAGCACAAGTGGTCTTTTTCGTTTTATTGTTTGAATCACACCATTTGTTAACTAATTTTACTTCTATTCGATTTTCATTATTTTCCAAGGTTTTTCCGAAAATACTATTGTTCAATAATTTGAAAAAGTCTTGTTCAAACGTTGATTCTGCTTTTTGACGTAACTGAGTGTTAATATCAATATATTGCTTTAAATAACAACTTTGCTTAAATATAATAGCGCGATGGATCCTTCTCAATACTAAACCGTGCTGTAAACATTTTTTTAAATGTACGTAATGAATAACATAGTGATATTTATCGTACAAGTTTGGTATTAACTTTTTGTTCTTACCACCCGGCGGTAAGCATTTTTCTGGACAAAATGGAAATTCATTGTGTTCCATGTGCAAATTCACCGGATATATTAAATCAACTTCAAGAATATATCCGTTTTCCGCGGTATCACTGATGTCTGCTAAGTTCAATTGTAAAAAATCTATTTCATGTCTATTCATAAATCTAAAATCGGAATAGGGTAGGGATTGACACATGCTATAACCATATAAATTGTTACAATCTAAATAAATGATAAATGAATTTGGACGGGTTGGATCGTAAGTATCTAAATATTTATGATTAGCTTTGACATGTCTTTTGGAACACATACATACACCACCTCGAATACCTTTTTGTATCATTCTAAAAATTTCAACATCACTAATTAATTCTAATTTAACTCCTGTTTTTAAAAGCATTGCATCAAAAGATAGGCTTGGTGCTGTAAGATAGAACGCGGGATCGAGATTGTAATGTAATTTACAAGTTTTTCGAAAATTTTCAAAAACATCTGTTAGCAACAGAACATCTGTTTTGAGATATAAGTCTGTGTACATACCCATGTTTTGAATATTAAATACTGACCAAACAGACCGAGCGTGTTCATAATCTTCATCGGTAATTGTCTCATTGGATAAGGAGTTAAAAAAATATTTTTTAGCGGGTAAACACGTATCTTCATAACGTTCCCATTGAGACATATAGTCATATGGATACACTCCTTTACGGGTGAGTAGGTTAAATTGTTTTTTATTAGAAAAATAAGATTGTAATTGTTTAAAATCTTGTTTTTTCATTGAACTAACCAACTTTTCTAAGCTTGTCCCTAAAAACTTGAAAGAATCTACAAACCGTACCTGTATGCTTTCACTAACGGAAATCGGAATATACTTCGTGAATGAAATATAGTTTTCTTTTGTTTTAGGTATCACTTTAATAGATCCAGGAGCTTCGCCTAATTCTTTTATGAAAAGGTGACAATCATATCCGGACAAATTATGAAAAAATACTGGCAAAAATGTTGGTTGTTTGTATTGTATGTTACAATAACTATGAGCTGCGCCACGATATTTACCAGTCAAGTGACAATGATCGCGAACCCTATCGCCGAACAAGAAGTGCTCACAAATATGACATGTTTGCGCGTTTTCAAAGTCGCGAGCATTATCATTTGAGTAAATCATAGGAACATTATTTTTTAACATATCGTAAATTTTTTGTGCATCTTTATAAATAGACTTTACAAAATTTGATACACAATCCGAACCGCGATAAGAAACAAAACGATTGTGGCTTTCGTCTAGCGTACACGTAATATGATAAGCGAAAGCTACAGGCACGTGTCGCTGTCGCGTTACAGTACCTGCCTTAGACGGGTCAAGGGCACAAGATTGATACCGCTCTAGCATTGTTTCAAAATCTGCGTATATGACAAATGGTACAAATTGCTTTCTAGTATAATTTTCAAACTGTATGAACGAACCCTTTGGAGGTAGTTCAGTGGCAACACCTCCACAACTATGCGAACTAAGATTATCGCATGAATTAAAAAACATTAAACAAACGTTACAAAAGTACAGTTTACTGTGGTGTTTTGTTAATTGATTCTTAACAAGTCGCGGCAAGTCTTTAATGAGACAGTAATGTGAGAAATCATCTCTTTCTAAATAAAGTAAATGAATCACCTTTCCGTTCAAGGCTTTTGGTTTGTAAAGCGGTCCTATGACGGTATTATTTTTTAAACCATAAATGTAAATGCTAATTTTGGGGTTATTTACTTCGAACCGCGCAATATCTGAGAAATTCATTGGAAATGATATGTTCTTAACATTTAACACGTTACGAAAATCAGGATAAGACGATACTCTATCGGGATGAGTTTTAGCTGGATATAAAGCAGCAACAACAGACCAAAAAAAACAATACTCATCATTATTGCGGATATTAATACATGCTTTTTTCGATTTTATTGAAGAAGGCAATTCGATAAAGCCTGAACCGCGCAAAGGTTGATATTTGTTAACATTGACTTCCAAATGAGAACTGCTCAAGAACGTCCATCCACTATCTCGGTCCTGAATTTCTTCTATCTTTTTTGTTAAAGTGTTTTTGACTTGGGACATTAATGAATTAAATTCATAATTCTGATGCAGACTAACGTTTTTTGTGGCAAATGATTTAATCTCCTGAGAATCATTTTTAAACATTAAAAACAAAGCAAAATATTCGAAATTAACTTTTAGACAAGTGTGTTCTTTAAGAGACATGTCAATAACCGTTTTAATTTTGTCGCAAATATTATTGAGAAATGTTTCTAGCGAACAATTCTCAGACGGATCGACAATTCTATAAGAAGCTATACGATTACGAAATGCAGAATGTATTATTTCAACACCTTCGCAAAAAGGCGAAATACTTTTGTTTTTATGATTAGTACTACGTAGGTGACCTGTCCAGTGACTGCGCTCAACAGATGCATTACAAACAGTACAGAAAGGCATTTTAGATTATAACAGTTTTAGACTTACTATTAGTTGTTGCTATATATTATTATTATTGCGATTATGATAGACGTTCGCTAAATAGAATATAGACCTGGTGCCCCAACAACTTAAATATTTATTTTCTATTTATACTATCACTATAAAAGACGGGCTCAGAATTGTTAAATAATTCATGAGTCCGTCTCATAAAAACTTGTAGACCATCCCACTGCGGCGTGTTGCGGTTTAGCTGCACTTTTAGGGTCACCGAGGCTTTCTTCCACCGATCCTCTTTAGGGGTGGAGGCCACATCGGCTTTGTTGTAGACCTTTACCTCCACATAGAAGTCTCCAGTTAAGTCCACCGTTCGCCGCACTTTCCCGTCGGCTACACGGCTGATGAGGGTTGAACCGAAGTCTCCAACTGAGGTCAACGAGGGAATGTAGTCCTCGATGCCAAAGAGGTCCGAGCCCGAGCTGCGTCGTTTACTGTAAACAATTTAACATTTTATTACATTCACAACACAATTCACACATTACAGTAAATTTATTTGTTAATGGAGAATTGAGGGTGTATTATAATCATCTGTCTATGGGGATAGAATCTACGAGGACAGACAGCATTATGTCATGTTATAATAATTTCAATAACAATACCTCATGAACTAACTGTAAACATTCCTGCAAGGAATATAATCGGCAATTGATTTCAACGCTTTCTGCAGCTATAATTTAACGTATATCTGTGTATAACATTTAATTGATATAACATCACCAACTAGCACCTAAAGGTACAAGCACTAACACAAAATTACCTTGATTTCGATTCTGATGGCGTGGTGCTCTCGGAAGCTTTGCGCTTCGCCACCTTTTTCTTTGGCTGCACCTTCGCAACCTCGGCTACAGCTGCGGTTGGTGTATGGAATTCTGAATCGGAGTCAGACCTGAAATGGAACACATAAAAATTAATTTTGTAAGTAACAACTGCGACTTAATTAAGGCTATCGATACAACAGCTGGCACGCAGAAACCAGGTCCGTAGCTGGGTAGCAGTCACTATGGGTAGGTAGGGCATGATAACAGTGATATCAGCCGGCAGGCAAAAACCAGGTCCGTAGCTGAGCATTATGACTAGGTACATATTTAAAATTATGAATTACTTACTTACATGTTAGAAAGTCGATTTTAAAGCACCGCTAGTACTACTTGTCACTTTGAAGATTCTGGAGCGAATGTAATTTATTTATTGAAATTAATTCGTTTATATACACAAAAAAATACTAATTCAGCATGAAAATAGGTAATTTCAATTTTAAACTCTAAGTACTTGTCTTACAGTTGTTAAAAACAAATATGACGTTTACGTCATATTGAACCGTATTGTTTATATACCATTTCTGCTAAATTGCAATTTGTTCATGAGAACTGAAAAATAAAGCCGACAAAGTGAACCCGATTCATTACTATGTATAATTAATTTAATAATTGATGTATGTTTGTTGAGAATTTTTTTACTTCACAATTACGTTTATGTGAGAGGTGAAACTAACAACAGTCAAATTAATTCTTGTAGGCATATATTCGTATAGGTCTTCTGTGCATATTATAGATTTTTAAATTCTCTCGGCGTTGAAAATAAACTTGTGAGCATAGTTATCTCACTTAAATCAGTTAAGCAGAAGTAGTTAATAATTAATCATAACTATTTTGAAAAAAACATACTATTTTGTAATACATACAAACCAATCCATGTGTTCGATAACGTTAAGTTGCAGTTAAACTTGACATTTCGACATTCGACAAACTAATAACATTTTCATTCGTACTATTAAATAATCACCTAAACCCGCAATGAAAGAATCCAATGCACTGTAACGTGTGGGAATCAATCGCACGTGTCTGATTTATGGTTACATAGTTGTCCAATTTGTCAATAATAACTGGAATCCTCCTATCATCCCAAATAATCTTATTGTACACAGTGTTCTCTTTTTACAAGTTCATCTTACTTATAACAGTTTAATTCGCACTCGATAACAAGTGACAGATAGCGTATTTGATACAAAATATATCATATGAAAAAATGTATAATCTTAGTACCTAGATGAATGAAACACGTTAAAACTAGAATCGATTACAAACTTTTAGAATGAAATACGAAAATAATATTTAGGATGTTCTTCAAAAGACAAATTTAGTGTTTACAACATGATAGTCATGTTACTATTCAATATAAATGCATGGAATGCAATTTGCGTACACGTGGAAAGTGTGCATTACATTGCCATTGAACTTTGCTGATTCGAACTAACAAAGCACACTTTTATATAAAGCTAATTTACATCTACGTAGCAACCACCGCGCACCGGGTACGGTTACCGTCAACGGATTCTATAGCAACGGATTTACACACAGTTTGTATGCTAGAATGAATAAAGTGAGATACGTTTCTAATCCGGCTGCCGTTGACAAGTGTATCCGCGCCATAGCTTTATGCATGCATGGCAAGGATCGACTATCCGTATGACCACGCTTACCACTTGATTGTTACGTGTTGATGTAAAAGGTTGTATCGTCTGTAATGTGTTAAATTAAAATTTAGATGTCCTCGAACCAAACTGGTCACAGAAAAAAATGTGTGTGGACCTAAGGGTGTGCGCTATTTTACTTTTGTGGAGAGACATGAGACAATCTGTCCTAAATTTTAGTTTAATGTATGCGGTATCCTAAAGTTCAGATTTCCTTGAGCCAATCTGGTCACGAAACGGGTATGTGTGTTATCCTAAGCGGAATTGCACCATCCCTAAGTATGTGGAGAGAAATGAGACAATCTGTCCTGAATTTTATGTTACTGGTTCATTCCGATATAGACCTGATTATGTTAACGTATAAAGTTTTATAGTTGTTTTAAGCTGGTGAGTATAATCAAATAATCCGAGCATTGAATTTGAGGTAAGCCATCGATAAACTTATCTTTCCATTCGTAACCAAACGAGTTTTACAAAGTGGAGTAGCGCCCAAACCAAAAACGTTGTGCAATAGGCGTCGAACCAGTATTTTACTGCATTACTGCACTATGTAAGATTTCATTTATATTATTGGGCATTCTATTCCACCGAAAGCGACGAAGGCGAACAACGTGAGCCGTAGGAAGCGACAGGTGGAATAGAATGCCCAATAAATCACTACTAGTAATAATAATTGATTCTACCATCTATTCAGAAATGTAGCTTGTTATGGAGAAGAATGGACAAGAAACTTACTTACTCTTTTAAATTAAAAAGTGTTTTACAAGTATTTGGTTACATCATTCTTGTTGGAAAAATACATATATGTGAGAACGATGTAAAAAGACGTGCACGTAAAAGCGTCTAGAGTAAAACAAACAATTAAAAATACAATGCATAGGTAATTAAAAACAGGCCGAGGCAGCTAAGTTATGACCAATCCCAAATAATGGCGCCCGTTCACGAACATGACACTTAGATCGGCACCACACACGTGCCACTACACCAGATACATTAGAGAGAGCATGACACACTATCAACTGCCAGGGCACACTATAGTCATATAGGTACAGTAAATGGTAGATTTACAGTTGGTACATAGAAGTCACACATGTGCTGTGCAACTGTGTGTTTTGTTGTTAAAATATTACTTATCTAGTCACAAGTGAAATTCTAAAAGCGATAACGACTGTCGCAATGTCAAAATGCAAGAGATTGACCACGTCAGATTTCGGAGAAGCATGAAAATTTCTTACATTTTAAATTTGTTGACTATCGCTATGACCAAACTATCTCTGACATAAAGTCTCTTAGTCGAGACTCACTATGATAATTTCGTAAAAAAAAAAAACGAATCTGTCCCACTTGGTGATAAGAGCATTCTCTACTCGATAGTTATTGATGGTTTTCTTCACTAATAAAGGAACTCTGTTTGGTGTTATTATGAAAAAACTATTTTAAAGCTACGTTGATAAAATAATCCATCAAAGCGCTATATTAGAACTCCAGAAGATTATTACATCGACAGAATTTCAACTGTCAAACATCCCGTGGAGTGTTGACACTGCGGCAGTCACTTGAACGAGTCAACTCGGCCGCTCGACGGTAGCGAGTGTTTTGTTTACTGTGCTGTGCCAACAGTAATGTTGAGAGCAAGTGAATAATTGTGCGCTATTGTTGGGGTAGATTAGAGACGGGATGTCTTAGACAGGATGTTGGTAAAGTCGATATTACATTTTGTGGATGGTTATTCACGCCAATTATCTAGCGTACAAATTGCTGTAAGTAACTTTACTTATTTTAATTGCAATGGTAAATGAGACAGACTGACAGAGAGGCTTTAACAGTAAAGATTTCTTTATTAAAGTATTTGTCATTCAAAAAGTATTAAGCCCGTAACGATAAAGCTCACTGCATTTCCTTCATACTCCCCTATGCAGCAAATTACACTACAATTATATTTGTAGACCGAATATACTTCATTTTGCATGATAAATAAACATAAAACTATTGTCGTGACAATCTAAGGAGTAGGATTTGACAGTTATAAAAATACCTAATATTAATTAAACTTGATACTTACGAATGATACTCGTTGTTATACGAGTAGTGTGAGTACATAATTAATTGGGATTATAAATTTGATGTTTAAATTTTCGTACAAAGTTATCGCGGCATTTAAAATGGGATACGTCATCGGACTTCTTAGATTGTTTTTTATTTTATTTGATAGGTTTGCTCTTGACTCTAGTCTAGGTCAAAGGTGACAGAGACAGACTCGACGATGGAGTGAGCTTACCCAGAAGAGGCCTGTTCACTCTAACTTTGAAGAGATTCGGGTTGAATGCGTTCGGAAACACTGACGCAGGTAGCGAGTTCCATTCATTCGCTGTGCGCATTATGAAGGATGTTTGGAAGCGCTTGGTGCGAATTGGTGGAATGGCAACAAGGTAAGGATGATAACTTGCAGTGCGTCTAGATGTCCGATGGTAGAAGGGGGCTGGTGGGATGAGGTCGTGGAGTTCTTCAGCACACTCACCGAAGTACAGTCTGTAGAAGACCGACAAGCAGGCAAACTTGCGGCGATGAGCCAAGCTGTGAAGCTTGGCATCCGCCAGTTCAACGTCGCCAATGAGCCCCCTGGCTCTGCGTTCCACCGAGTCAAGCGCGGCAAGCAGATATTTAGCTGAGCCATCCCAAAGGTGGCTGCAATACTCCATGCAGAATCGGACTTGCGCTTTGTATAGGGTTAAAAGCTGTCCAGGCGTGAAGTATCCCTTCACTTTATTTAGGATGCCTAGTTTTTTGGCCGCAATTTGAGCTTTGTACTCATTGGAGGCGCTGAAGTTGAGACTAGATGTCAACTCCATGCCTAGGAGCACAATATAATAAACAAACAAATAACAATAATTATAAACAAATGTTCTCGATAAAACTCAAAATTCTAAAACGAACACCACATCTCTAAGCCATAACGAACACAAACACTCTATAGTGAGCATAGTTTTGTATGATCGATGATCGGAACGAGACTTGCGTCCAGTTAATCGTGTTTACACACTCAACACTCGATATTGACATTTTAAAAATCCGCGGGTGGCCAGCTACTGTTTGCTTTTTACCTATGATTTGAACGCTCCTTCAAAATTAAACGTATTTATTTTAGACTGTTAATTTAATTTGAGTTCTATGCTGTTCAGATATGGCTGCATTTTAGTTGAAAGATTTTGTTGGAACAAAGACCTCTTAACTCACGCGTGGGCTTATTTGATGAAACAATAACTTTTGTAAATACTAAGAAATAATATTGAGTCTTGTAAGTATAATTAAGAAACCAGAGAATGCTTTCAAGTTAAACGGTAAACAAATGTTTTGCAGACACCGAGGGTAGTATTAAATGCTACTTGTCGTAAATTAAGTTTATTTACAGCGTTTTAAAATATGTTTTAACGTTAAACGACTTAATTACAGCTCGAAAAATAATCCTAAAACATCCGTTTGGTATGGGTTGTTGGCGGGGTGACTAACGACACGACGCTTTTAGAAACTGTCCCATTTATCAAACTAGCTGATGACAATGATAAAATTGTTTTATGACCTCTAATGTAGATAAGTTGCTTTTAAATTAGCGTAATTATTTTATTGTGGATTTAAATTAAAGTTTATTGAAATGTCCCTTTGGAAAAGAAACTTTAGTACAAATCGAGGTTTATTTTAGGGTTCCGTACCCAAAGGGTAAAAACGGGACCTTATTACTGAGACTCTGCGATCCGTCTGTCTGTCTGTCTGTCCGTCTGTCACTAGGCTGTATCTAATGAACCGTGATAGCTAGACAGCTGAAATGTTCACAGATGATGTATTTCTGTTGCCGCCATAACAACAAATACAGAATAAAATAAATATATATAAATGGGGCTCCCATACAACAAACGTGTTTTTTTTGCCGTTTTTTGCGATAATGGTACGGAACCCTTCGTGCGCGAGTCGGTCTCGCACTTGGCCGGTTTTTACTAAAACATTAACCATGTAAGTATCAATGATGCATGATATTGGATTTTTAATCGATAAAAAATTAAATTCTTTTAACTATTAACTTTTTCCTGATATAAGTACTATACAAGGCTGTCCTGTTATTTACGTTAGTATAATTGCAGTAAAAACTTTCACCTTTTTGTAATTGCTTTGACACCTTTGCACGATTGTAGGTAATAATTATTTAAATATACAAGTAAATTATTATAATTATTACTTCCCAAAACATACTTACGTAAAATAATCGACATGCAAATAAAAAAAATACGCATTTTTAATTATTATTAAATTGTCGAGGCATGAAAAACCAAGACACGTCGAACCTTGCGTAGTCGGTTAAAAAGAGGTATAACAACTTGTTTGACGTGTGACATGATTAATGTGCAGGAAATAATAAGAAACCTCTATAATTATACGTAATTGTATGTTCAATAAAGTTCACAATTTTGCTTGTTAACTGTCAAGAATTATTTATTGTGTTTAATATGCATGAGAGGTTATGAATGGTCGCACTAAAAAGGATGAAGGTCGAAGGAAACATTAAAAAAAATGTTGCGCTGGTTTTTAATGTAACTGGTAAATAAAAGGAGTGTAATTGGTAGGTGGCTAGCTTACTTTTAAGCTACTTGAATGTGTATTTTATTGGAAGCATATTTTCCAAATATGGTTACATTATCAAACATTATGTCCGCATTTGTACAAATATCTATACCACTTCGAAAAAAAAAGATAACTAAAAAGTTGTAAATTAATAAAGTTAATTTAAAAACACAAACAACCGACTACTGTATCCTCCGACTGCACAGCATGATTTTCTTCTCGTTTACATCTATTTAGTTCGCTTAGTAAGCAGTCGGGGTTTTTGAGTTTTCAAATTAATATTAGCTTGGTTTGGTTAACTGTGTTCGGCAGCTAATAATCTATCTTTAAAGCACTTTCTGGCATCCGATTTAGTTTAACATTGGCATACTTATGTATCTTTGAAAACATTGAAATAATATGGTATCATGGAGCTGATGTCTGATGATGCCCATAGTAACTCTTCCAGACAAGATAGCACCATCGTATTTGAGCACATTGGATGTGTAATGACAAGCGATATTACATTTAGTACTCAATTCAAAAAGCTTGTTAAAAATACTTATTACTGTCCTGTGCATTATAGTAGTTTATACAACGGTTATATAATAGGGGTACTCGCGTAGTAATATTATGATTATAAACCCACGCTCGTGTTTAATACCTAATTATATGCCATTGCATACACTATTTTATCTTCACCCATACAGTTGAAATAAAACAAAAGTGAAAACGGAAAAAATATGTGGTATAGCGGGCAATTAAGATTCACATTGCGCATGACTACGTAGCGCGCGCATCCATAGACAATGACATTATTTTACAAGCTTTTAATTAACTTGCAATGTATGTATGTATGTTTTTATGTATGTAAGTGTGTTCGGGTCGAATCTCTCCTCCACCGATTAAGATGAAATTTTTCATACACGTTTAGTTTGAATGACAATGCATGGTTAGATAAGTGACGTCCTTGTAAATCCAAAATGGCGGACAGCCCAAGATGGCGGACTAGTTATTTTTTTTGCACTGCCATGATTATGGGTATCAAATGAAAGGGTTTGCTGAGAAGAATACGAAAAAAGCTTTAAAAAAAAACATATTTTTAATGAATAAATTATTTCTACATTAATTCAATGAGCCCATACGTGCCAATAAATTAACAAAACCGGCCAAGTGCGAGTCGAACTCGCGCACGAAGGGTTCCGTACCATTATCACAAAAAACGAAAAAATCACGTTTGTTGTATGGGAGCCCCATTTAAATATTTATTTTATTCTGTTTTTAGTATTTGTTGTTATAACGGCAACATAAATACATCATCTGTGAAAATTTCAACTGTCTAGCTATCACGGTTCATGAGATACAGCCTGGTGACAGACGGACAGATAGACAGACAGACAGGCAGACAGACAGACAGACGGATCGCGGAGTCTCAGTAATAGGGTCCCGTTTTTACCCTTTGGGTACGGAACCCTAAAAAGTAAAAGTGTGCTATAGAAATTAAAAAGTTGTTTTATGATGCAGTTGTTTGAAAATGTTGCACTGTAATGGTTCTTTTTTAATTTTACCTATCCACGAATATAAAGTACGTGTTTATACAATATTTTTTTAATTCATATTTGGACATTACGTTGTCAGCGTAGATAAAGTTTTTTTTAACAGTTAGTTTTGTTGACAGAATTTGTTCAACATACGAATTCAGCAAATTCTGTCAAACATTTTGTAAAACGTTTGTGCATGTCTCTCATCGTTAAAACATGGCTACCACGAAGAATGGTAATCATATTTAATTCAGTAGTTTAGTGCAACGCTAATGACTTAATAACATAAAGGTCGCACCATTCTTACCCTTATGTTGAAGAATAATTTACTCATCAAATGTTATTAACTAATTGAAATACTAAAAAAATAATTATAGTTACATAAAAAATTGTCTGCACGTGTTTCGAGTAGATTAAATAGAGTAAAACGGTTGTCAAACCTCCTGTGTGCTTATGCCGAGTTTTTAACGTAATCTATCGTGATACCGTAAACGATATGTCAATTTGTATACAAATACATTGTGGTTTTAAAAACTAAAAACACGCTTTAATGGTAAATTGAACTAAAAAGTCGCTAATCCTGAAGAAGATCTTCAGGATTAGCGAGGTAAGGCTAATGGGACAAACTATTTAAACGCGCACGGTAGAATCAACTTTCATTACTTGTAAATTTGAACCAAGTTGAATAAACATATTTGACTTTGACTAAATTATTGCATTGTCATCGGTCCTTGATAAGTGTGCAAAGTTTCAAATCAATCCCGCGTTTTGAAGGGGGTGAAAATCACGTTCAAAGATTCCGTAACACTGCACAAGCTAATAAAAGCGTGTTAAAAAGAGGTTTTCTTCTTACTGTCACCAGACGGCGCTTATCCAGTTTATGCAGTTAACGCGATCCAGCTTGTGACATTCTGTGACCTATGGAAATGTATGGAGCTGCGGAAAAAAATCGCGATCAAATAAACACATCAACACGGTCTAGGGATATTTCATACTCAATTAAATAACTCGAAAAGTACTGGCCGCATTGGAATCTTTTATACACCGATTTGTTTGTAATTTATCTCAGACTAATTCCAAATTCAAATTTTTGAAAATTCTTTTGTTTCGGTGGCATAAAAATGTCTTCATGTGTTGGAGAGGGAATTTTCATTTGTGCGAAATTTAGAAAACAATACGAATTACGTTTAGTTACAGTTTTTTTTTCATTTTTAAACGAAAGATAAAGTTAAAATTGAGGTATTGTAGCCATGCAATGCCAACATTTGACGAGGGCGGAGTTGTTACGAGCTGTGGGAATGCTGGAAGCTGGGTCTGTTCAGCGTAATGTTGCTGAGGCCATAGGGACCCACCAAAATGTAATTTCAAGATTGTGGACACGCTATCGTGCCACAGGTGAAGTAGCGGAGAGGCACCGGGGGCCAAGTTGCATCACTACCCCCAGACAAGACCGATTTTTGCAAATTACTGCGCGAGCTCAACCAAATGCAACGGCGACTCAATTGGTCCAAAGGCTGCGAGTGGAACACCAAGTGCTTGTGAGTGACCAAACTGTAAGAAGGCGACTGCATGAAAGCAATCTACGCTCTCGTAGACCACTCCGGGTCCCACCTTTACGGAGACGCATGACGCATTATGCCTTAGTCCTCAGATACCTAAAAGCTAACAATGTTTTAGCCAAACCTCTTTTTTAAGAATATTCACTGTCTTAATAAGCTTAACCCAATTATTATAAGACGAGAACAACAAAATAAATTAATGAAAATAAAAGAAGTAATTATTCCAAATTAATTAAGCATCATTGTCACCCCAACGAATGCGCCTTATTAAGTAAGATCAATTAAAAATCCCAAAAATTCTCAAAGATAACACTTACAAAAGAGCTTTCAAAAGATAAGTTCGAGTCTCATAATTAAAAAGGCTCTCAAATAGTGCCAGCCGTTATCTTACAATTTCTAAATTCAAGGACTGTTCCTTGATTTTTATCGATATGTCGACACATGCTTCAACGGCGGCGCTTTGTCGATACCGATAAGACTTTTTATCGATAAAAAATTATGTCTACCACATTATTTTGGGAATTAACTACTGGCGTTTCGTTTTTATGCGCGTAACGGATTTTTAAGTGTTTATTTGCAGATATTTTTGGAGCTGCGGTATTAAAATCGATTTTTGTAGAGTAATTAAATTTTTATGCTCCCTTTTTCTCTAAAATTATGTCTTTTTAAACACTCAGCTGCTGTCTGAATCAAGAAATCGTAAACCTTAATTAGCAATACTCAATCAGACAATGAACCCTTGCAGTGATCAGCTGGTTCCAGGTAAAAGACATAGGTAGGCAGGCAGTTATTCTAGCAAGGCTTACCAATGTGTTGAACTCTGCCAACATCTGTGTTACACCAAACACAGATGTTATAATGTATAGGTTGTATGTCTGTGTTAGGGAACACAGACATAAAACCCGTCATTATAACCCGTCAAAGCAAGAGTGAACAGGCATCTAAAAACATTCAAATCATTTGCAGAAGTAATTTTAAAATATGAATATGGAGGCGATCTTCTTAGTTAATATAAGTCGTTTACTGCTATCCTGTACTATAGAACGCATAGCATTAATAAAGTGAAATTCTAACAGAGATATGAAGGTAATGATTGTAAGAGTTGCCCAACAATTTATTTTTTACAAGGTTAAAATTATGGCTACTAGAAAAACAATTTGACTATGTATTAGGAAACTATTTATTACTTACTTAAACACCTACACTGTACCAATACTTATTGCAAATAAATGATTGATTGATTGATTGATTGATTGATAATAAAGTCTGAAACGTATGGGATTGACCTACACTTCTTAAATGAATGTTATCCAAAAACGTTGGATTATTGACAATCGTGTTATCTATAGCTAATTTGTATTGGATGGTAATAAACGAGTAGGCATACTACCATTTTAGTAAATTATGTTTTTTGGAAGGGTTACATTTCTGCTCTAAGCTACAAAGAAACCAGAAAGAAAACCGCTTAACGTCAATAACAATAACGTGTAACTTATACAGGCCAGGTTGCAAGCCTATTGCCTACAGTAATCATTTAACATGCAGTATCCTTCAGTGGAGTGACTAAGTTATGCCACAATAAAAGACAGGTATAGAAGGTGAACTTAACACCATTCTTCATATGAGAATTGCTGGGGGAATGGATAAGGTTACTAGGTACTTAAAACAATGACAGCTTCACGCAGGAAAAACCTTAAAGCTAGCTAATGTTGGGGTTAATAAGGTGGATAGGGTTTAAGGGTTTGAATAATAACAGTTGAATTACCCTTTGTTATATATATCGGAAAGGTGTGTGTAGCACATGTGGTCCCTGCTAAGGTTGACGGAATACAGTGCCGTGATCAGCTAGCATTTCAGTTTCAAGTGTTGACAAGGGCTCAAATAATAAACTTTATAATTAATCGTTAGAGAAGAGAAGGCTAATGTGTTGAATAGTGATTTATTTTTGATAAACTCCAACAGCTAATTTTTAAAAGCGAAATATTGACCACCAAAGTGATAGATATACAGTTGCTTAACTTACCTTGCATTGCAGGTAAGGACAGAACATAAGATGGATTTGAACTTGGTTATTATAACGTTCTTTAGTTGAGTGGCCGTCGAATGGAAAATGCAAGTTTATCTGTAAATAATAATGTTCCATTTCAGCAAATAAAGTTTCATTGTCACTGTCCAATGAAGTCATCGGAGGTTCATGCCCAGTACCGGGAATTTGGAGCTTTCTTTAAACTTCACCTTCTGTAAGTCATCTTTATTTATACTGCTACCCTACAAGTCTTAACTCACTTAATTCCTTTCCCCGACTCCGACAGCCACCGGAGGCAGTGAACAGCTGATGTGCCTTCACGCTTTAATTCGAACATGGGTGAGCAGAGCTACAGGTGTAGCAGGTGTGATGGTGCTGATCGAATTAACGTTAAAAGGTGTGACTGACAGACAGACACTAATCAAGTGAATTATAAAGTAGTATTCACATTGTTTAGGTTAAAATAAATAGAAGGAAGAGTTGTGTCAAAACTTTTGTTGATTTTAAAGATTTTACTCGTATTTTTCAACTGGTAGTTTTCAACTCGTATTTTTACCGGTGACGGTGCGTTGAAAGCTTGCAGTTAAGGCGCAGATACCCCTAAGTAGCTGATTTTAAAATGAGAATCACGTCTAAACGGCTAGTCGTAACTTTTTGGAAAAAATATCTGTTACATTAGAGCATTTTTTTAATAATTTGATCTCAGAACATTTTGAGTTTTATTCGTATAACATAGTGTTTTTATTTTGTAAAGTTTTGTTTAAAATGGACAAAAACACGATAATCGCACCAAAACCGCTGGGCGTATTTTAATGAAATTGACACTACCTCAAAGACAATTTAATTACCTATATTTTGATCTGAGCCTTTTTTTTATTGTTATATAATAATAAGGAAAGTACAAAAAACTACTAAATTTTGGGTCGCGCGGGTGTGAAACGAGTGCGCATTTTGTTTCCTCAAGGACGTTGGCGTTAGTCGTCGTCTTAAGTTTGACCCACGTCTCTGTATTTGATTTAGCTGTGCACACAAGTTTGTTTCGCCTGAAATTGAATTTTTTATACAAAAGCTTATTTTTAGGGTTCCGTACCACAAAAGAAAAAAACAGAACCCTTATAGGATTACTTTGTTGTCCGTGTGTCTGTCAAGAATCTTTATCTCGAGAACGCGTGGAGGTAACGAGTTGAAATTAATATCGCATACTCAAGCTGCAAAAACTTGAAAAAATCAAACTTCTAGATCAACGCAGTCAAGAAATAGAGCCGTTAATGACGCATATTTTACACTCGCAAGGGAATCAAAATCTACAGAGTACTTCCCGTTGACTTAGAATCATGAAATTTGGCATGAAGTAATAATATGTCTTATAGTAAAAGTAAAGGAAAAAATGCAAAAACCGTAAATTTGTACGTACATAAAAAAATAACTTATTTGCAGTAGGTAAACTGACCGTAACTTATGTCGATGTATAGGAACTACAGTTTTTCAACGGCAAAGTTAATTTTGTTCCTCAATTCTGTTTACCTTATCGTTAGAGCAATGTTCGGTGCCCTCATTAGTTTGTGAACTTCAGTAATGTTATTTAATTAATTTGGTGAATGTAGCCGCTTGTATGGAACCCTCAATGCGCGAGTCCGACTCGCACTTGGCTAGTTTTTTTTATTTAAAAATGCTTGTTTACAGTGAAATGCCACGTATTAAGACGTCAAGGACCTCTATTTCAATAATACAAATAACCTTTAGAAAGATACTAAAAGGTTAACATATAAAGCGAGTTGAGTGTCTAAGGTCTGTTTATTTGCACAAATAACGGGATCTTCTTTACATTGTAAGTTTTCAATAAAAACTCTATGTATACGCAAGTTAATCTATTAACTTTCCACCTGGTTAGTTTCTCTATAAAAATCCCCTTTAAAGGCTATAAATCAACAAGTTTCCTGTAGTTCATCGATAAACATCGAACCCACGGTCTTTATTATAAAAAAGTTGCGCATATTAACTTCTATGCATAACCGTCCTCTCGCTACAAGCTGTCTATCATCATCTCATATGATTGATATCACTTTTTCACTCTTCACATTTTGTGCGAAAATGTTGAGTATTCGCCTTAACACACTCTACTGTGACAACTAACTTTCAACCCTCCTTTTCTGACATCAACGTCGAAATTTCTTTGTCCATTAAATGACTTACAATTCTGATCAAGAACAATCAAAAATGAATCTTGTCTCGTAAGGCCAAGGGTAGGTTTTTAAGTGTATTAGGAGTTGTTTAAGGGGTCGCTTGCCGCGCACTTAGCAGTTTAGCACACAATGAAACGCATGTTGGAACGTTCTTGCGGTATTGATGGATTGGAGTCTAAATGTATTGATCATTTAGATAAGCGTAAGAGAAAACAATGTAATTGGATACAGTTATGATTATTTAATTATGTCAGTTTGTTTGATTAGAAAAACGGTAAATTCTTTAAGTGGTTATGGTGCGTAACCAGAGTAAGAAAATATAAACCAGATTTGTAATTTTCATACTACAGAGAAAACCGAAAAATGCTCTCGCTTTTCCAGTTGCTTACTTGACATTTTTGTGTATTTTACTACCTTTTACACAAAAGGTAGTAAACTACACAAAAATGTCAAGTTTTAGAGCAGTGGTGGCCCAGTGGTTTCGGCCGCGACTTACAAGGTGTAGGTCTTGGATTCGAACACAGGCAGGCGCATTACTTTGTGTAGATTATTTCATCACAAAATGGTGAAGGAAAACATCGTGAGGAACCAGCATGTCCTAGAACCAAAAATTCGAAGACATGTGACATCAACCCGCACTGGGCCCGCGTGGTGGATTACGGCCTATCCCCTCTCACAGAGAGGACGCCTGTGTCCCAGCAGTGGGAACATTAATAGGCTGATGATGTGATGTGTGATGTGTGTATTTTACTGCCTTTCTGAGGGAAAATTGCCGTATTTTTAAGAAACGTTAGCATTCGCGTCGCAGTCGCAAACTGCCAAAAAACATCGAATTTTTATACATTTTGTTTTGTCGCCGAGATGATTTGAATTTAAATGTATTTTTTAAGTAGGTACATGTTTTGGACTTCAGGCCTATTAAAACCTTTTCTAGCCACTTTCAGAAATAAACACCTTAAAAACCATCTCATTCTATGAATTAGCACCCAAATTCCTCTTTCCAAAGCTGCATCATAATTCCACGCGCGTTCATCACGAATACTTCAGCGGTCTCCATTTGCAAATAAATGCGAAG
Source organism: Orthosia incerta (assembly GCA_948252205.1). NCBI lineage: Eukaryota > Metazoa > Arthropoda > Insecta > Lepidoptera > Noctuidae > Orthosia > Orthosia incerta. The sequence goes on along the minus strand of OX411748.1, from coordinate 2,351,177 downwards.
CGCGTAGTCGCGCAAAAAAACGCCCGCAAGTCGCGCCGGACACGTCGAGCGGCGCGATGACACGACGTTAGACGACAAAAACGTTTGACGTGCGTTTAGAAACGTCTTGTGACTTGTGAAAGAGATGTGGGGATCTGTGGTGAAACTTTCATTGTGTGTTGATAGTAATTGATGCCGGCAATGACGTGTGCGGTTGATAGTCATATCAACCAAAATATAGGAAACTTGTACATTACAATTTTTACTGTCCGATGCTCATGAACAGACAATGTCCCACTTATTGGAGTGTACCAACTGCTCATTCTCTTGTACCCTAGGTGATGGGCACCTACTGGGCCCAAGTTTGGCGAAATGTATAGTCGAAACGAAAAGAAGAAAAATAGTTTTTTTATAGGTCCTCGCTTGACCGCTATTTCACCTGATGGTAAGCGATGATGTGGTCGACAGTATATCACGCTTGCCTATAAGTAACCTATTAACTCTTGACTTAAAAACCCCGAGGTTGTAGCTATCGGGAAACAGACTCCGGCAGGGAATTCCACTCCTTAGCTGTACGCATAATGAATGTATTTCCAAAACGTTTAGTGCGTGCGTGCGTAGGGTGGGATGTCCACCATGTACCGAATGCGCATCGCCGTACGTCTTGAAGTCCGATGATGAAACGGGCTAGGCGGAATTCGATCTTGCAATTCCATCGCACACTCCCCGAAATGCAGCCGATAAAAAACCGACAAGCTGGCAACTCGGCGACGATGTTCAAGGCTCTGAAACTTTGACTCAACCAGTGCTTCATTGCCAATGAGCCTCTCGGCCCGTTTTCCGATCGGCTCTAGTAGCATCAAGCTGGTACTTGGCAGATCCGTCCCAGAGATGAGAACAGTACTCCATTCAAGATCGAACTTGCGCTTGATACAACATAAGGAGCTGTTCTGGCCTGAAGACTTCCGATATCGGCAAAACATTATTTAATAATATTATCCTATGTTATATCTGTGCGTTTTGCATCCACCGGACTCCCGCAACCTTGACCAGGTTGTCGCTCCACCTAGAGGGAGTTCGATCAGTGTTGCGACGCTTGGGGGAGGCCTATGTCCAGCAGTGGACGTCTTTCGGCTGAAATGAGGATGATCTTATACCTAAGAAGATGCCAATGTCTCTGACACTGTAATGCAAAACCAGTCAAGTGATTTTAATTTTAAGTTTTCACCATAAAAATATCAGATACACTTCAATATTGAGAAAAGTTAAAAAAAATATTAAAAAAATCTTTCTCAGATCTTTAAACTACAGTTTTTTGCAGTTTATGATGAAGTGCTACGTTACTACTGAAATCAACTCTTGAATGAAGCCAATATAACTCTTCCTCAACAACATTAATTTCTTTTTATCCAAAATCAATTTCGTTATAAAATTACTCTCTCTAAAACTCAAAACATTAACACCGCTTACTAACACAAAAGAACGCCCGCGACATTTGCATCCGTCTCGGCACGTTGACACTCCGTCAAGCAGCGTTGAAAGAAATGTGTAAAACGCTGCAAATGCTGCCAATCATTTGGCACCTACATACGTCAAGCGTTTGATGTCGCTCTCACTCGGTACGCTAGTCGTCGGGAGTCGTGGGTAGTTGGAATTGTGATGTGGTCAAATTGGTGAGCTTGAAAAAGCATTTAGCATTGATTTTTGGTTTTAATAGCTGAAATTATGAAAAAGTCTGGGAAGTGTATGATATATGCACACAAACTAACACCTTCCTATTTGTGTAGGCAGAAACTACAGAACGACACCTGCACCACTACGATCCTTACATACTCCTTAAGGGTAACTTTACCTATATTTCAAGTCCATTTGAAGGAAACTTCTTCTTCTCCATTAGTCTCAGTCGCTAGGACAACGGAAAAATCCTTCGATGAATGTCAAAAAATAACCTGCTATAACGGTCAATCATTTGATTAAGTCGAGTGCAGCAAATTATTTAGAATATTAGGGTTATGAATTTACCCACTAGTTTTAAATTCAATGACGTACACATGGCGTGTTGTTTTGTAGACAGAGGGCAAGTAGAGATGTTTCACCAAATCTACACCTAGTGTACTTACACCATACAGCAGACGGTGACTTTGTGTACTTGTAGAAACTAAAGATTGTGAGATTAATTGTTTGTTGATTTTAAGTAATACAGTTATTCGCATTGGCAACTAAGTAATTGAATAAAGAAAACTAAGATGCACAGTTTTCGAAAGCTCCCTATTTATTACAACGCCCCAGTCCTTTAATCAGTTCCACACAATTAAATCAATTTAAAACAATATAATTAGGTCGTCCATCATCTTTCAGAAAAACATTCCCCTGTATTCTTACAATAGAAATATAACCCTACAATGCGGGCGGTCTAATTAGAGTTCCATTTACTACAGGGATGCTATGAAATATGCATGCGTTGATTTGCATCAGCGTGGATAAACCGAGACAATTCGCATCAATCAATACGGGAGTGAACGTGGAGCTGATGATTTGAATATTTTGATGACGTTCGGGTACTATTTTTGGGATGAAATTGATAGGGTTAGATTTAGATGCAGTTTGGGTATGGAGTGTGTCTGATTGTGCATGAATAAATATGCGTTGTTGATCCGTCAATGTGATACTTGGGGGAGATCTATGTCGACCTCATCACCGCTTATCAGGTGAGATAGTGGTCATGCGCAAGCCTATAGATAATAAATAAAATAAAAAATGTTCGGCAATGGACGTCTTATGGCTGAAATGAAGAATGTATGTTAGTGATTGACTATTACCCACGTAATAGTGGGTTTTATTCTGCACCACCGAAGCTGCATTAGGGTTGGCCCATATAGTACCTAGTATGTAAATGTACTTGTACACGAAAAGACGAGAGAGAAATATGGTTTATATAAAAGTGTTTTATACGGAAGTTCACCAGTAAAGTGACCAGTTTTACGGAAAATGCGATCTTGATGAAATCCAAATTCGATTAAATTGTGCTTGCCCAAAGCTTTCTTTTCCTTATCTTGATGATTTTCTAATTATCACACAATCCATTGTGTGATAATTAGAAAATCCAATTAGTGACTGTTTCTCCCATTCGTGTAGATTTTGTATGGACAAATCCACTGAAAGGAAAAGTAATATCACATGAGTACATTCAGAGGACACTTATTCAGATCGACATTCTATTTTAAAATTCTATTGAACAGACGCGACCCGCTGCAGAATAAACTTTATTTTGAAACAATCTTATATTTTAAACCAGAATAAGACAATAGAATTGTGCATCACATAAATCTCTCAACTTGCCCGACAGTGGATGATTAAGATTGACAAAAGAAACCGTTTCTGCTAGAGAAATTCGTGAATTCCTCCATCTATGGCCACCGAAATTCTCAAGAATCGATTTAGCGGTAAAAGAAGTGCCGCCCGAATAAATAATAGGACAAAACACGTCGGAAATATTCGCCGATAACGTCGACAGGCTTGCCGCCACGTCCGAAAATGTCAACTTCGCGTTCCAAACTCTTCATGGGTGGAGAATCACAAAAAATCAAGCATACCTAAGTCCGCTTCACCGCTCGACGCCTAATTTCGAATGCTGCAAGCGCTTCGATCCCGAGACCTCTATTATTATTTCAATCAACGATAATTGGACACTTGTCACCGTAAAAAGCGCTGGAATCGCTGATTGGTAACCGCGAGTCACGAGCACGCGGCTCTTTTGATTTTAGAGTCGTTTCGTTTGAAATTCAAATGGTTGGAAGACGTTCGGGCGTTGTCGGGTGAGATCAGCTGAATAGAATTCGAGCGTGCGTTTGAAAGTTCAATAAGGGGACGATAGCGACAAGTCGCGTCTCTATTGAGCTTTAATTAATTATTGTTTGCGTCCGATTATATTATGGAGTGCTTAGTTGTAGGATTATTCCACAGACAGTAGATATGTCATGATAAGGAATAAAAAGGATTAAAATGAAGGACGGGAAGAGAGGATTACAAAAATATATTGTGAGGTGCCGGATTACTTTAACTACAATAGTATCAACTTGAAATGCATAAATTACTGCGGCTTGAGCTTGAGGCTAAACTGACAAGCAGCTTTTATTTTGTCACATTTTCGATTTTTGTCGATATGTTTGCCTTTGTATTATGGCATAAATACTTTGTTCGTCAAAGAAGAAGAAAAATACTTTTGTTTTTTAGCGGATGCCTAAATGGCTTAACAGATTACTAGAATGGTAGTAACAGATATACAAGAATAGGATTCTCCATTTAAAACGACAAAAAGTGTACTTGCATAGGCTCTATACAAAAAGGCATCATCATAAACTAGTCAAAGGACCGTACTTAGTTGATACAATGGTTTTATCGTTTTAGTGACGCCTACACTCATAATTAGCTACCCCAAAAAACGAGACAAAGACTCATAAAAACAACTTTCATTCATAAATCCTTACCACCCAAGAAGTTACCGAAATTACTTTTTAAATACACAAAGAACTCAGGTACAATTATTACCTTGTTCCGGCCCCAACACCAACCTGGCGCCAATACCCACAAAACTTTAAACGCCCAAATTGTTCACGAGACCATTCGTCAAATGTTTGACAGAAAAATTTGGCAAATTCTCGCCTTAATAACTCCTGATGAATGGGTTGGGCCAACATCACGCGAGTGCTGATTAAGCGACCGATTTTCGTCCAACATCTGTAATTTGGAGATCGCCGCAAAGAATTAGCTTTTCTAATTGGTAACGTGAAATGGCAGCGTGATTGTCTGTCTGTGGTTTGGTTAAATTACATGTTATTTGGTCCGGGCCGAAAGCCGAAAGCCGAATGTTGGCGCCTCGTTGGATGACTGTCATTATGTTATTGAGGGTCTGTCGAATCATGAGTGGTGGACAGGACCGGACTTCGTGAAGATTTATTATTGGAATGATGTCTGACCTCAGCGGCGAAATAAACGACAGAGGGAGTATTATTTCCTTGTAATTATGTACCAAAATTGGCAAACGGTCCTTTGATCTGCGCTATATGAACGTCGCACTAAATAATTTTTAATAGACAAATGATTGTAGAGTTGTCACGATAGATTTACAGAGGAACTTATAAAAGAGCCACATTGATATACGATGTCCAGCCCTTTGCAAATGAGGGCCTTTCCTTAGCCCAGGCCGCCTTTTAACCTCTTTTTATGCCGAGAACTTTTTTAAGGCTGATATTTAAAATTTCCATGTCTTTTATTGGCAGTCGGAGATAAAGCTAGGCAAGTACTTCTGAGTCCTTATTTACTTCCACCAATGGGATAGGAAAATTCAAACTTACAATTGTATGATCCTAAATGAGGTGAAGGAGACAAAATTAGTGCTAAACTACGACTTAAGGTTGCCCTAGTCGACGGCACGAACTGTTTTGTGCGCGGGGTTAAAATGCATGCTATCTTATCAAACAATACGTGCGAAAGAGATAGATGATGTGATGAGCAGTAAGAAGCTAGTTCGCGTACGAATTAGCACTTTTGCAAATTTGTAGCGAAATGGATGATGATTTACGAAGAAAAAAAAACGAGCGCAAGAATATTTATAAACAGACCTTTGGGAGTCTGGATATCATGAAAAAAACAACTACATTTTTTAATAAAATTATTTGCATTGTTGAACTACTAATCTATTCCTGTATGGTGGCTGTTTTGCAATTTTCCTTCTTCTTATGGTATTTATTGCCGCCCAAAGATGCGTTAAAATTAGTGTTGAAGTATGGAACTTTCGACGCTCATAACTTTCAAACATTTTTTTTTACTTTTTGTTTCCATACAGGACCATAGATAATGATGAGACAAATTGATATCATTTTTTATTTTGAACGTACATCGTCAAACAGTGGACTAATCGCCAGACTACGTTTGTATGGAAGAAAAATCGACCGATAAAATATCGATCGATAGTGCAACTTTAAAAGCATACTTAGCTCAATGTATGCGTAAAATTAAGGCAAAATACACAGACAAGTTTCTAAAGACTCAGAAGTCAGTACAACACAATTTTTTCTGAAGACGTACTTTTATTTATAAAAATCTCGCTGCTGTTTAGGAACTGATTACCAGGTTCTAAATTCAAATTCTATATTTAAAATTTGAAGAATCTGCTAATAATTTGATATGAGCAGCGTTGCGCGTGGCATGGAAATTTTCTTTAAAAAGCCCCATAATTTTCAGGGTTTTTTTTTATTTTTGTTTTTTTTTTTTTAAAAACGTTGCCCCACACTAGAAATTTCTCCTGTATCGTGGGTGCGTTTACAAACATATAAACTCACATACACAAACACCGTTTTAAAGTTTCATCATAAAGATGAAATCTCTAAATGCCAACCTGTTTTCAATCGTCCACCATAATAATAAGGAATTACATGATTAAGCCCAAGCACTCGGTTAGCTAGAGTATTTTTACTGTACCTATAATGACTCCGGCTAAGGTGGTCATTGACGTTAACCACGGTTACTGCTAACCACATGTTAGGTAAGTAGTGGTCGGTGTTCTGCTATTACAGGTATTAGAAGAAAATTCATAGCTAAATGGTTATTCCGCTGTATTGGATTTGATTTTTATTTTTCATGCCTAGAAGCGTTCTATGGATTTGATTATAGAAACTTCGGCTTTTAAAGCATTCCTAAATTACACGTTTTCACTTTAAAATAGATCCAGATGTCTTTAGACTTTGACCGAAGGATTCCGAAAAATTTTGTCTTTATAATTTATGTAAAAATAAGTCGGTGGGCATTATTCTTTCATTTATTAGTACAAGTAGTAGTTGAATTATTGCAGTCACTTCTACTCAAATGTCAATCATGGAAATTATTTCCTATCGGTATTACTAGTCATTGGTATCAAGTAGTACTAAACAATCAATTATTAGCCTTTTTAACCCCTGATGCAAAAGTGGGGGTTTTATAAGTTGTGTGTCTATGTATTTGTGTATCGCATCATAGCTCCTAAACGGATGAACCGATTTTATTTCGTTTTTTTTGTTTGTAAGGTGACTTTATCGAAAGTGTTCTTAGTTACGTTTGATGAAAATCGGTGTTTTACTGTTTGAATTGGGGTGTTTTCACAAGATAATATTGTGTCATAATTACGTGTTCAATAGATTGTTGATCGAAGCGCGTCTACTAGGTACAAAAAAAATTATGTAGCATGAAATAAAAATGTGTCGGGGTTTGTCTTTAATTTTACTTGTTCTAAGTATGTTAAAGTCAGCTTCCAGTCCAGCCGGATGTAGCTCCATGTAAAATAAGTAATTATATATAAAATAGTACCAATACTTATATTAAATAGAGCGACTGATTATATGGCCTCTACAAACCAGTAACTGAATAAAACGATACACCTTGGCAAGACTGCTAACAAATTTTCAGACGTCAAAGTTCTATAAGTTACAGACGGTTTCAGTTTTGAGCAACGATGGTGGCTTGGTATGTAGTAAGTAGATGGTCACCCACCCACGGACCGACCTTAGCAAGATAAGTTTTTTTTTATAATTAGCCTATACTATCCCACTGCTGGGCAAAGATCTACCCCAAATCCTTTCAAGTATTATTTTCCTGAGAGAAGTTTACGAGTTAAAAATATAATTTTATTTTAAACGTTGGTAGGTAGTTTAAGCTAATAGGCTACCTATAAGGTAATACTTTCATATTCTTATCAAGTAAACCTAAACATTACTCGTAAACAACGAACAGCACTAAAGCTCGCCAACATCAATCATCTATCATTACACTCCAGTCATCCTAAAATCATTAACACAAAAATAATTAAAAAGCTCTCACGCACTTTGCCTACCCACAAACAAAGCAAGTTCACTCACGCAAACGTGCAGTTGCAAAGTGCAAGCGAAGCGGCCATCTTGTCGCGTGACGTCAGAGGGCGGGGCGACGGTGGCCACGCCCACGGCGCCCGCCTTGCCAGCGTTTTTATTGCGACTTCATACGATAATTTAAAGCGCTTTTTTCGTAAAAGTTTTGAATTTTAAAGGTTTTTAGTAATTTTGGGCTTGATTGTGTGATGAAATTGATGATGATTTGGAGTTTTAGGATTAGAAAAAACAATTGCTTAGTAATGTAGTTTTTAAGGTTTTGCGAAAACTTTTAAGAGGTTTTAAGATTTAGTTGCTTTTCATATAAATCTAAATAAAACTTTTTTAAAGACTGCAAAATCAAACCACTAAAGAAAACGATTTAACAATCTGTTAAACGATGTAAATAATCTGTAACTGGTGAAATAATTATATTTATCTACACTCACAACGTAATGTTCCAAAAAATATTGTATGAACACGTAGGTACTTTATATTCGTGGATAGGTAAATTAAAAAAAAAAAACCATCACAGTGCCAAATTTTCCTTCAATTTTCAAACAACCGCATCATAATAGTTATTTATGCTACAAGTGCGGAAGGTAGGTGATTGCCGATGAGTGGTATTTTATTCACGAGCGAGCGAAGCGAGTGAGTGGATAAATCGACACGAGTCGGAAATAATCTTACGTACGTGTATATCATACAACATTTGACTATGCGTTGTGCGAGGAAATTAAAAAATATATCGGAACCAAGCAAGAAATTAATAAAATGGCGGGCTTATTCAAGGGTGCTCAGCATATCCACAGATTATCTTTTACTTCGCATGTGCAAATAGCTGTCACGTCGTAACGCAAAAAGGCACGAGCAAAATATTCATTCTGCCAAACATATTTAATGAATATTTAAAATTAATTTAGAGTAATTAAAAACGCCTTAAATTAAGTATTAGTTTTGTTTTACCTTTTATATCAATGATAATCTGTACTTAACTAATTTTTTAAACTTTTCTCAAATAATAAAAACTCTATGCGGCGGGCTGACGTTGGAGTTAAAAATTAAAAAAGTACAGGAAAGTAAAAAGCACTAGTAAAAAAAGTGACACTTTCCGCACAGTTTGGTTGCTTCGAAAACGCTCTTTTCGAGGACATGCATTGTAAAATAACTTTTTAATTTTTATAGCACACTTTCACTTTTTAATTTATTGGTGCTTATGGGCTCATTGTCTTAATGTAGAAAAGTAAAAGTAGTTGTAGTGTTAGTCGAGTAGTAGTTGTAGTGTCACTGTCTATGGATGCGCGCGCTGCGCAGTTATGTGCAATGAGAATCTAAATGGCCTGCCATAAGTACCACATAGTTTTTCCGATTACACATTTTTTATTTCTACTGTATGAGTGAAGATAAAATATTGTATGCAACGGCATATAATTAGGTATTAAAACACTCGCGTGTTATTATTATCAAATTCGGCTTCGCCTCATGTGATAAACCCACGCTCGTGTTTTAATATCCCCTATTATATGACCATTGCATTAACTACTATTATGAAGTTATAGCTCGATCATATTCATTATTCCTCTCCAGACTAATAGCAAAAACTTATTTTCAATTGTGCCATTATGAGTTTATTTTTAAAGCTGATGAGATGTCTTTCAAAAATGCATTCCAGTCACGTCACACCACAATCTACAAATCACTAACTCATTAAAGTTCAAAAATACAACTCACGGTTACAGACAGTTTACCAAAAAGTTAGCGTAACCCGGCAGTTTGAGACGCATCAAACATGTCGGCAATAAGTCAGAGGGGCAAAAACTGTGGCGGCAAGATCAAAGCCGGCGGCTCGTTCAGACGCCCGACGAAATGACTTGTTTCTCAGTTAGGTTAGTGTAAACACACTGCTACATCAAAAGAGCCGCGTAGGGTTAACGGGTGCTGGATTTTTTTCGACGAACCGTTTTTCGACAGTGTTGAATTTCGGCGACGTTGATTTTTGCGATTGGTTGGTTTGTTTGGCAAGCTCTAATAAATCTTTGTGTATTTATTTTGTTAAAGTTTATACTAGTTTAAACCATGTAGATACATAAAAACATTCAAACCCTTAGTGTGAAAAACCCATCTAGATGTTTTCCAATTTCATTTTCGAAAATCTATTTTGTATTTTTTTACACCATACTTACCTAAAACTATCCATATTTAAGTCAAAAATATTCCTAATCTTAATAATAACAACTAAATCTTTTTCTCTTCTACAAAGTTTCTACTATCGAATACCACTTCTAATTTTCGACAACGACCTTTCGATTCGACAGCACCTTTCTCCGGCCGTCCTATTTCCAGACAGAGGGGGCTCAACATTTTTTTTACGACTTCTTCCGTCAATTTGCCAGTAATACAATATTTATTCAACGCCGGAGGCCTGTTATTATTATAATAAGACGCCCAAAACTATCAATTATATGGCGCCTAGCGGTACCTCAAAGGCACGGGATGAATGTATGGGCCTTTTGATGCGGTCAGCTAAATGCTACGGTTTAATGTTCCTAATGATATGGTCTAGGTGCAGTAGGGAGGGAATTTTTATCGATAATGATCTGATTTTTGGGTGTCGATTATTATTTTGAGTATTAGTCTGGGTTTGGTTTGGTTTTAGTCTCAGTGCAGCCTTTCTACAATCCTTGTAGAAAAATTTATAACTACTAGCTTCAATCAAGTCAATAATTATCCCAAGAAAACATATTCCCGGGATAAAAATTATACAGTGTGCTATTCCAGACTATAATCTATCTCTGTGCTATGTCCATCCAGATCTGTTTAGTAGTTTTTGCATGAAAGAGTAAAAAACATACAAACTCACAAACTTTCGCCTTTACAATATTAGTGTAATGTGATAATATTGCGAGTTAACACTAAAGCGTTTTCATCATGATGCAAAGAAGTACTAGACAACGAACATTCTATTCCTATTAAAATAATAATTTGAATATTTATTCCAAACATCATCTATCCCCAATAAATATCAAGTTCTAACGATATCGATAATTTTATCGGCCAGCATCCATCAATATAACTCATATTCATAATTTATATTTAATTTTACACCATTTAACGGTCTATTTTAAGTGGTTCAAATGGCCATTTCCGGTATTTGAGTGATTTCTAATGAAAAACGATCGGTTTTTATGACCATCGATTTTAGATTATGGTTGCAAAATTATTTAATTATACACAATTTCAAAGTGATTTTGGGTCGTAAAAAAATGCTTTAATCTGGTAGTTTTGGTACCAAAGTTAACAAAATGATTAAAAAGCTATAACCCAAAGGCACTTTGCCCACCGCCGACGATCAGCGAGAAGCGAATAGAGCTAGGAACTAGATACTAGTTGGCGAGCAGCGAGAAGCGATAATTTTATGGCTCGGCTATAAGCGAATGTTCTTGTGCGACGGTCGATTAACCGTAAATTGAGTCACACATTTTTATCACAATATTGGAGCAAAATCCGTGATAAAATGCGTGACTCAAGCCTATCAAAGAGGCCGTGCTCGCCCGGCTGCTACACGCGCTACTGTACTGTTTACTATAAGCTTAGGACTGTAAAAAGTCTCAGTTTTTGTATTCTTATGCAGGAATAACGAAAGACTTAACATTTTCTAGGTGCGCCAATAAAATCACCGACACTAACATGAAGAGGACTCTAAAACACGACCTTTAGCGAATCGTGTCATAACCTTGACAACAGTGAGCTAATCCTTGAATAGCTGATGAGACGAATATAAATACAAAGTTTAGCAATTGAAATAGGTCATTATCGATGCCTAGGTCAGTTATGTTTGCCGTAATGTAAAAAGTTACGCGAATGGATAGAATAATGACGTCTAGAATTCACCGAAGTGTTAGACAGTGGTGTATTGACATAAGTATCCTATTACGTATAGTACCTGGGTGACCGAGCTCTGCTCGGGTTAAAATAGAGATAAAAAAAATAACCTGGCTAGATCTATCGCACCCGATTTATCGCACCCGAAAACCCCTGCATTCAAAATTTCATGAAAATCGTTGCAGCTGTTTCCGAGATTCAGATTATATATACAAGAATTGCTCGTCTAACGATATTAGACATCCATACCTATTAGTGCATTCACATTTCGCCAATTAAAGTTCCATATAATTTAATTTAATTTATTGACACACACACATTATATCAGATACTTAATTTACACAACGGTAAAAATTAATAAATAAACGGCATGTCTTAGAACCAAAAAATCGAAGACATGTGACATCCACCAACCAACACTGGGTTTACGAGCGCGTGGTGGATTAAGGCCCATTACCTCTCTCACAGAGAGGATGCCCGGGACAACGGTCGTTGCAACACGGCCGAAATGTCGGGTAAAATAGGCAAATAAATAATAGAAATCATCGCGTTAAATTCCCGTGATAATTTTTTTTCAATACAGTTGTTAAACATGGCGTACTTCCAGAGGCTATAATTATGATTCGAAAGTTAAATCTTACGCATAAGCATCTTTCTATTACGCGGTCGTGACTTTTGTTTACGAGCTCGATCATTATGTTTGCAGTTTAGTTTTAAATTTATAAGTCAATTTAAAAAAGTTTAGTAGCAAGGAGTTTTCAAACATAGAATAAAATGGGATAGATTTTCTAAGAGGAAAAATGAATGATTCCGTACGTTTTAGCATTGAATTCTCAAAAGTCTATTAAATGGTTGTTTAATATATTTAATTACTAGTTTAAATTTAATTATTTTCACATCAACATTTGTCAAAAATCGAATAGGCTGTATAGGCTGTTTTCGTTGAAAAAAAAAATATGTCCAGTTGCAAAAACGCGCCATAAGTCAATTTAAAAAAGTTTAGTAGCAAGGAGTTTTCATACATAGAATAAAATGGGATACGATTTTATACGAGGAAAAATTAATGATTCCGTACGTTTTAGCATTGAATTCTCAATTTTTTTTTAAATAGTTGTTTAATATATTTAATTACCAGTTTTAAGTTAATTACTTTCTTATCAACGTTTGTCAAAAATCGAATAGGCTGTATAGGCTGTTTTCTTTGTAAAAAAATATGTCCAGTTGCAAAAACGCGCCATATTAAAAATTTTATTTTTTGTGAATAAACAAATCTAATTCTATGATTTGTTTTTACTGTTTCTCACAACTGTATTGAAAAACGTCGTGTGCTACACGGGTGTGTAGGTTATTGCAAACTCGTGTCATTAAAAACCCTCGCCTTCGGCTCGGGCTTGTTAATGACAGCTCGTTTGCAATAACCAACTTCCCACCCTTGTATCACAATGTACTATTTTCAATTATGAAACGCGAAAGTTTTAAAGTTAATATTACAATGAAAATAGCCATGGACCCAAACTAGGCATAGCCTGATGTATCTTGATGGCTCAATTAAACAAAATTTAGAGTAGGCAGTGGATGTTCTGTGTGTACCGAATAGGCTCCGAAACTACTGGACCGAAAACTACATTATTCCTGAGTGACATAGGCTATTTTTTTATCCCGAAAACGGGTCCTGTGGGATGGCCCACGGGAGCGAAGCCACGGGCAACAGCTGGTACAGTATATAATAGAGGCAAGCCTATTGCCATCGACCAGGCAGCTAGCGAGAAATATCAGATGGAAAAATGGAATCACGCTTTGCCCAATGCAGAAATTGAACCCTCTACCTCACGCACCGCAGTAGCGCTGGTAACCACTAGATCAACGAGACATTTAAGTTATATAATAATGTTATATCATGTTAATCACGAGCATCAAAGAGCTCGTGGCTAAATAATAACAGCCGCACGGGTCGATCATCAAGGTTAAGCAACGCGTAACGAGGTCGGTCCGTGGATGGGTGACCATTTCAACATACCGAATTTCCTCCGTGCCTCGGAAAGCACGTTAAGCCGTTGATCCCGGCTGTCATTTGAAGATCTTTGACAGTCGTTACGGGTAGTCACAAGCTTGAAATCTGACACCAGTCTTGCCAAAGGGTTCCGTGTTTGCAAGTTACTGGGTTGTGGAGGTCAGATAGGCAGTTGCTTCATGTAAAACACTGGTACTCAGCTGAATCCGGTAAGACTGGAAGCCGACCCTAATATATTTGGGAAAAGGCTAGGCAGATGAGATGATGGTATGATGATAATATATAATGTGATTACTTAAGGGACAGAGACGTGGTCGCTCACAATGGGCCTCATCAGAAGGCTTAAAATCACCCAAAGGGAGAGAGAGCTATGCTCGGCGTTTCCTTGCGTGATCGAATCAGAAATGAAGACATCCGCAAGAGAACCAAGACCGACATAACCCGAGGAATTGCCAAACTTAAGTGGCAGTGGACAGGGCACATTGCTCGCAGAACGGATGGCCGTTGGGGCCGAAAATTTCTGGAGTGGCGACCGCGTACCGCAAAACGTAGCGTTAGAAGGCCTGCCTCTATGTGGAGCGACGACCTGGTCAAGGCTGCGGGCGTCCAGTGGATGCGAAACGCCCAGGTCCGATCAGTGTGGCGACGCTTGTGGGAGGCCTATGTCCGTAGTGGACATCTTTCGACTGAAATGATTGTATTAAACTTACTATTACACAAATAAAATAACAAACGCATTGCAACGTCCAAAAATTATAGCGTGTTCTAATCACATAACTTTACGTTCACGTATGATGTTGATTGAACACATGCCCTTGATACGTTTGATTAATGTGCTGCTGAAATGTTAGTTAACTGCGTTCAATTAATTATGAAGTATTGGTAGTTATTACATGTGTTGGTGGTTGGAAATAATGAGCATTGTTATGAGTTATTAACTAGCAATTATTTTGATGAGACTCGTAAATAGCCATCACAGTGTAAGGTAGGTTGCCTGTATCCTTTCTGTCTTCTAGAAAGATGTAGTAATTTATGAATTTTATATTTTAATCTAAGACAATTTCCAATATCCACTGGCAGACATTCAGTGAATATTGGAAATTGTCTTAGATCTTGAATTATATATCTTAGATATTGAATGTAATCCGTCGGTATAATTTTCTTTCGAACTGCATGGAGAGCAAATCTAATGAAAAATTCAAATGAAACGGAAGTCATACCCTCTTTTTTTACAAAGTAGATTGTAGTTGTGGTAAGTCATACATCGGTCAGACGAAGCGTACGGTTGCTTGTCGAATTTCAGAGCATATCAGGGCGGTAAAAAACAACGACACCCAAAAATCGGCCATAGCTCAACATCTTTTGGAATCAGGATTGAACCACTGGATTGAGTTACATAACCCTCAGGTCATTTCGACAGAACGCCACTATATCCCTAGACTGGTGAGGGAAGCCATCGAAATTACAAAATATAAAAATTTCAACCGGGAGGATGGGTTTCAACTGGCGAGAGCTTGGAATCCAGTCGTTCAGCTGTGTAAAACCCGAAAAGGTGCCGAAAAAAGTTCGCGATCGGACACAGTGAGTTTCGTGTGTCGGGAACAGAATCGAGTTGTGAGTGACAATGGTAGCGGTACTGAGTGCAAAAAACGAACAAGAAAGAGGGTAGACCGTTTTGTCTCCTCATAAACACCCACCCGCAATGACTTTCAGTTTATCCGTGATCATGGTGCTTGCAACAGCACCGAAATATCGGGAACTCGCAACAAACAGTAAACATGGTAAATATCCCGCTTTTAATGTTAATATCATATCCATCGCTCAACAAAACTTGTGTGCTTATTGCAGAGTACTTTTATACTAGCCTATGCTGTCCACCTGTTGGTCATAGGCCTTCCTAAGTCCATATATGACCTACTTCAGCCTGGTATTATTGGGTACGCAGATGACAGTACTGTTGCAGAGAGATACTTGTCCAGCGCAAGAACCAGCGTGGATGAAATTCGTTTCTTGAGAGAGGAAAGGACAGATTTGACCCTAAGCCTTGTCTCCCAGTGGGGTGATGACAATCTGATTGACGCCACCAAAACACAGGCGTGTCTTTTTACCGCAAAAAGGAGTATCTTCGATCAAACTCCTACTTTTCGGAGTGCGTCTGTTCCTGTGACTGATCGGCTCGAGCTCCTGGGCATGGAGTTGACATCCAGCCTCAACTTCGGCGCCTCCATTGAGTACAAAGCCAAAATTGCGGCCAAAAAGCTGGGCATCCTAAATAGAGTGAAACGATACTTTACGCCTGGACAGCTTTTAACCCTTTACAAAGCGCAAGTCCGATCCTGCATGGTGTATTGCCGCCACCTTTGGGATGGCTCAGCTAAGTATCAGCTTGCCGCGCTTGACTCGGTGGAACGCAGAGCCAAGAGGCTCATTGGCGACGTTGAGCTGGCGGATGCCAAGCTACACAGCTTGGCTCATCGCCGCAAGGTTGCCTGCTTGTCGGTCTTTTACAGACTGTACTTCGGTGAGTGTGCTCAAGAACTCCACGACCTCATCCCACCAGCCCCCTTCTACCATCGGACATCTAGACGCACTGCAAGTTACCATCCTTACCTTGTTGCCATTCCACCAATACGCACCAAGCGCTTCCAAACATCCTTCATAATGCGCACAGCGAATGAGTGAAACTCACTGCCTGCGTCTGTGTTTCCGAACGCATTCAACCCGAATATCTTCAAAGTTAGAGTGAACAGGCTTCTTCTGGGTAAGCTCGCTCCATCGTCGACTCTGTCTCTGTCACCTTTGACCTAGACTAGAGTCAAGAGCAAACCCATAAAAAAAAAAAAAAAAAAACTGCACATTTTCCACCGACTCAAGTAGCCATGGTATGCCTCCAAATCATCTGTGACAATCAATCAAACTGTGTAGGTACTTTTAACATCATACAATACTAGGTCATAATGTAGTGTCATATATCTGAAGGTAGACAACTTCTTTTCTACCTTCAGATATTTGAAGTTAGGAAGGAGGGGGATTCTTAGTTGGGATTCTGTAGAAGAAAATCCAATCCAGTCCAAATCGTCCAATTTTGCCAAGCCATTGTGTCTTTTTCAGTGAATTCAGTATATAAGCTTCAAATCACGAGCTTAATCTTCTATCTTGTCTTCTTCTTTCTTCTTATTGCTCCTGTGACGGAACTTTGCTTATTACAGAGTTTATTAGACATTATTGTCCCACTCATGGGCAAGTCAAAGTCAAATGTATTTATTTCAATTAGGCTGTGGCACTTTTAAACGTTAACAATTAAAATTTACAAGTAATAAAAAAATATTATACCGTGCAACAGGTAAATTCCTTCAAATCATAAATAGGAACATGGTTCTCACATACTTACAAATATTACAAACATATGTAAATTACCTAATTCAACAATAACGGAACAGTGTGCGAGTCAATATTTTTAAACAAAAAGAGTAGAAAAATAATTAAAAATAAAGCGTTACTGTAATACTACTACTACTAGTACTACTACTAGTGTTACTATAAATATAATTTGTCTACACTAAAGATAGCCCAATGGAGCATGTTTCCAAGCATGCTTATCTTGAATATAATCATCTAATTTGTAATATGCTTGTTTACAAAGTATGCTTTTAACTATTGTTTTTAATTTTCTTTCATTTAGTTTTAATATCTCACAAGGCATTTTGTTATAGAATTTAACACAGTGCCCCATGAAAGATGTATGTACTTTAGCTAATCTATAAGATGGTTGCAAGACCTTCTTAAGTCCTTTCAGCAACATTTTCAAGTCAACTCAAACCAACAGTATCACGCCTCCAAGTCAGTTCGCCACCTCCATCTGGGTTGTGTCGTCAGTCGACTTTTAGCACCATAAAAAACCAGGTCACAATCTATTTATTAACCCACATTACCCCACGCAGTCCACTTGGCCCCATCACGATGTAATTGCCTGATGCGGAGAGACGGCGCATCCACTGTCACCTCCAACTGACAGAGACATTATACGAACACTGGATCGCGTCAACCTTCAGATGTTTAGAGTGAGCGTAAAAGATTTTACAATGCATGTCCTCGAAAAGAGCGTTTTCCAAGCAGCCAAACTGTGCGGAAAGTGTCACTTTTTTTTACTAGTGCTTTTTACTTTCCTGTACTTTTTTAATTTTTAACTCCAACGTCAGCCCGCCGCATAGAGTTTTTATTATTTGAGAAAAGTTTTAAAATTAGTTAAGTACAGATTATCATTCATATAAAAAGTAAAACAAAACTAATACGTCATTTAAGGCGTTTTTAATTACTCTAGATTTAGATTTTGATCAATAAATTAATTTTAATTATTCATTAAATATGTTTGGCAGAATTAATATTTTGCTCGTGCCTTTTTGCGTTATGACGTGACAGCTATTGCACATGCGCAGTTTCAGAACTATGAACTATTAGTTAATCTGTGGATATGCTGAGCGCCCTTGAATAAGCGCCATTTTATTAATTTCTTGCTTGGTTCAGATATATTTTTTTATTTCCTCGCACAATGCATAGTAAAATGTTGTATGATACACGTGCGTAAGATGATTTCCGACTCGTTTCGATTTATCCACTCACTCGCTTCGCTCGCTCGTGAATAAAAATGCCACTCATCGGAAATCACCTACTTCCCGCACTTGTAGCATAAATAACTATTGTTGGGGTTCTGTAGAGACAGAATTAATGTTGCATTTTATAGAAATTGGTGGAGGTCATTAATTCAAAGTCGTTTACAATATTACATACTATGTTATTTAGAATTAAAAAGAGTTTACGATGCAGGTATGATGCAGACCATAAAAACGGAACGAAAATAAAAACTTAATAAAAATACTGGGGCTTCTGTGCGAGACGTAGCCACGGCGCGCGGCGTTGCAGTTGGTTTTTGGCGAATTTCTGAATAAGATATTCGTTAATATCGCAACGAAGCGACTCCTATGTAGCATAGAATAGCAAAAGTAATATTATTCAATACAAAATGAATAAATAATTTGTCAATAAATACGTCGTGTTATCTTCAATAAATAATTTGACGACACCGCACGTAGTGGTTCAGCAAACAGCTGCTGTTCTGTGTGTCGCGGGTTCGATTCCCGCACGGTAAAATATTTGTATGGCCTACAGATAATTGTTCCGGATCTGGGTGTCTTCTATCTGTATGTGAGTTTTTAAATGTTTGTAAACGCACCCACGATACTGGAAGAAAATCCTAGTGCGGGGCAAAGATAAAAAAGTAAAAAATAGGGGGCATTCTTTTTCTGCATTCTTACTCAAATCCATAGGCTGGAAATACAACAATGTATTCTGAAAAAAAAGAAAATGATAAAATTTTCAAATATCGAACCGCTAACCCTCAAACGCTCGCGGTACCCAAACAGTGTACTCACAAAAATACCCGGTAATACCGCGGAGATCAAAGTTGTGTACAATTAGGTTGCAACACGATACGCCTTCAAAGTGGCGGGTGGCGGCGTTACTACTAATTTCTTTGGTCCGACGTAACGTGTCAAACCCTTTTAGTGGTAAGAACACGCATCAGCCACCCGCGAAGGTAGGGCTGACAGATACGATCTACTGAGCTTGTTGACGTTTTTTAGATTGGGGCTTTGACTTTTAATTGGAATTAGATGTTATAAGAAACATCCTATGTTTAAAAAAATATTGTTGATAATTAGAACGATACAGTGCTGTATGCTGGAGATCCCTTTACAAATAAAAAATATGTTTATGATTGTGAATATAAATATCATGCAGTTTAAATTAATCGGTGCTTTATTTAAAACGGCTATAACAAACAATTGTGGTTAAAAAACTTAACTTTTTGAAAAGTTAATTAAATTTCAGCAATGAACACGTGTACATGTACGAGTAACCAAGAGGCAAAATAGATATAATCTAAAAGCCCGAACCGTTTGAAACACCGCCAATAACTACCAGAATCTCCATACCTGCCTACTAATTAAATCTTATATCCGCCGAAACATGCGTCCATAATTAATAATTCCGGGCCTCCCAAATTAATTTGACAGCGTCAACCCTGTCGGCGTGGACAAAGCGTGGCGCTAACTACGCCCGCCGTGAAACGCGCCTAATTGAAAAACGCCGGGTGATTACCCGTCACAATGCAACCGCTTGGTAGCCACGATGAGAATTTTAATTGCTCTCTCTTGGCCTTTTTATCTGGCGTTGTTGTAGTAGACTGCGTTTTTGATGAAGCTTAGAATATTTTGAGTTGTCTAGGTGAAGATTTTAAGAGACGGTAAAAGCTGTGATATTTAAGTTATTATATGAAAGAAAACGACGGCTTCTCGACGTAAGTAATCTACAACCAAACCAAACTTGAAAAAAAAACCTGTAGATCAGACCGGTGTAAACTATGCATTTCAATACAGTATATACTGTGGTTTTTAAATAAATACTAGCTTTTATAGGCATTAGAAAGATCTTAGCTTGATTTATCGATTACTTTAAAAATTTGCCTGGTTACATTACAAAATAATCTAAATACCAATCAAGATTATTAGTAACTAGCTGTTGCCCGCGGCTTTGCTCCCGTAGACCACCTCACAGGACCCATTTTTGGGTTTAAAAATAGCCTAGGTCACTCATGAATAATGTTGCTTTCTATTGGTGCAAAAAAATTAAAAAATCTTTCCTCTTTAGAATATTATTATTAGTATTAGTAATTAGTATTAATATAGATAAAGCATTATAAAAATGCAAACATATTGAAACAATGTCCACGTATTTTGTTGGGACGTCTGCAACACTCCGGATAGGACACGCATTATTACATGTACTTACGATCGACGATGGAGGGCTAAAAATTTTAAGAGCCCATTAAAAAATATTATGACATATTTTGATGCATTGTTTTCTTTGTTCGATTTAAGGGTAGGATAATCTTGAGTTATATTTTAATTTTACTCTATGTTACGTGAACTTTCCTAAGCCACTCCATAACTTGGCTGTGGTTACGTTAAGTTACTTTTGAATAGACTACACCAGTTATGAATAATATTTTACACTGCATTACATTGGGGTTACAACTATTATTAAAGTACTCGTACCTACGTACAGTAAATATAATAATAATTGATGTGATCATATGTAGTATGACCCTAATATGATACATATATAATAATAATAATTTTGTAAAGAGGAAAAAATATTTGGTTTGTTTATTTGTACCTAGGCTATAGGCTCCAAAACTACTGGAAAGATTGAAAAATTCTTTCACTAATAGGAAGCTACATTATTCCTGAGTGACATATTTTTTAATCCAGAAAACGGGTCCTGTGGGTTGATCCACGGGAGCGAAGCCGCGGGGAACAGCTAGTTATTTATAAACAAAACAGACAAATCAATAAATAATATCAATAAGAACTAAGTATAAACATTGCATAACTATACAAATTGATAATAACTGAAACTTAAATCACCGCCTCATATATTAAAGTTTCAGAATAACAATTAAAGTTAAAACCGTATTTATCTTTAATTCCGTTAAAAGAACGCATTAAATAAAAATATCGCAATAACTTAAAACACGGTACCGTACAAATTAATGTTACAAACATTTATAAATTGTACGCTACATATTTTTTATTGGCTAACCAGCTAAAATAAGTCAAATTGAACTGTGTGTCCGTTGTTTTAGAGTTTATTTTAAATTACGATTGTTATAGTAGTGTTATGAGGTAGCAGTCAAAAATGAATTGCAAACAATGCCATTTTAATTGGCAAGTTCTCGATAGCTGCCAGTCATGGCTACCGTTTTGCCATTCCTCGCAGGTATGGCAAGAAATTGATTGTGAAGAATGTGGGGCTATTACGCCATGTTTTTCGCGACACTCCTTTTTAATTATTAATTTATATGACTGTTATTTTCACGTTGCCATTTTGAGTGATACTTGAGGAATACCTGGGTTTGCTCATGGGTCATTTGTTTTTATTTATGTTTGGATAGCGCTGTGTGGTCTAGGGACCACCCTGAGGCCTTGTTTACCTACAATCATAAGAAGTGGCACTGACTTTAAAACCACTTCTTGGAACGATTCATGAAACCTTTCGAAGACTACTTATAGTTGCTGAACTTAAGAACCTTGTCATAACATTTACGCTGTGTTAGAAATAGACGATTAATAGATAGATAAACAGAAACCAGCAAATCTGACATGAGCCTTACCTAAGGGTACTGTGTTACCCAGTTACTGGGAGATCAGAAAGGCAGTTCCTACATGTAAAATACTGATACTCATCAGCAACCAGTTAGTCCGGAATCTGACCTCAACATAGTTGGGCAAAGACTTGGCATATTATTACAAATAGACGAACGACATATTTCTTATATAGATAGTTACCACCCGCCAATTAGTAGTGTTAATCATACAACGTCCTGGTACAAATATTTGATGTCATAGTAATTATAAACTTTAACAGCAAACCGTTTATTGAACAGCAACCGTTTATTGTTATGGATTCTGGTTATTTCATTCCGACTTGTTATTAAGTAGTAGTTGCCGGTTGATCAAATAAATAAACGATCCAGGAAATGATAATAAGGATACCATGGTATTTTTGCAGTTCATATAGGAACTGTTAACAGCCACGATCACAAATACCAAATATGCGTCATAGGTCTTTGATCCTATGATTCATATTTGGTATTTGTGATCGTTTTAAGCATTGTTTTTGCAATGTGGACAGTGACACTGTTAAGGTTATATAATCACACTAATTACTAGTTTTAATATACTGCAGATTCAAGCTGATAATCAAGTTTAACAAGAAATTAAATGACAAATTACAATGTCAGTCCGCTGTCAAATGTATATAAACCATTCATTATTTTGTTGTACTTAGTTATTCGAATACAAAAAACATGAAAAACAGAACATATCACGTGATAAAAGATTTAAATTTGAACAAACTTTCAGAAACTAAAGTATGTCCTACACACAGAACAAAAAAAACGTGTGTTCCTACATTACAATAGTCTTAAATTATTATCATCATCATTCTATTCTCACTTTACGATACTCTTACAGTATCCAAAGTGAAGGTATAATAGAAACCCTAATGCACGAACCAATTCAAAATAATTTTTTCCGCACTTTGAAAGGGCATACTAAAATGATTACCATTTTAGCCACATACAATGTCCAAACAGATGTCCCTTTATATACCCTAGGTTATGAAGATGTCATAACTTTTTTGTCTTGTAAATGTTATTGACAGCATATTGCCACCTAAAGACCACTTTTGTAGATGTCTAGTTTTTCACTACCCAGGGATTAGGTAGGGTAGGCATTGGTAAATGTTATATGGTAATTTTTAATGGAGGATAATTTTTATGTTCTTAATTTTAGCATAATGTGTCAGGAGTATTTTGTTAAAGGATGTCAATCAATAAAAGAGAGAATTACTCCCTGCATAAATGTATAGATGTTCAGTTTTACCCCTCTCAATATTTTAACATTTTTAATTGCAATATCGGAAATAAACAACATTTTAAATCAACATCTATCTATTAAATTATTATAAATACATTGCTAGGTCTGTACTAAATATTAACGAAAAAATATACATTTGTATTTTATTTTTCGGATTTGGAATAGATATTTGGGAAAGGCTAATTAATGATCGCTATTGCCATGCTATAATGAAAGAATTATATACAGATATCTTGAAAATATTCAGTTTGCTAACTAATTCATCATTAGCCTTTTAATGTTTCTGTCGTGGCCAGTAGCCATAAAATGGAAAATACCCTCTGCCCACATCATGATATGGTCTGGCCAGATCGATGAATAATCAGCGTTTGACGATATGAACAGCTAAACGCACGGCTACTTCATGATATGGTCAAACATTAGTGATCATGTCATAAATCGTTACATTATCCACCGTTACAGGCACTGATATCGTCTATCGTGATATGGGCCGTAATCCACCACTCGGGCCCAGTACTGATTAGTGGGTGTCAGTCACTTATCTTCGAACTTTTGGTTCTAGAACATGCCGGTTTCGTCAAGATATTTTCCACCACCGTATTGAGAGCAGTGATAATTTACACAAAGTAAAGCACCTGCCTGGGTTCGAACTCACTGGGCCACCACTGCTCTCTGCATATATCAGAGCTGTTAACTAATTAGTAAAACAATATTCTACACAGTTACAATAAATAAGTAAACGAAAGAATTTATCAAATACTCAATACTAAATACTTTTATTTAACCAATACGTTATTAATTAAAATACATATAATTATGTATAACCAACTTAATTATTTGATAGTTAGCCGTCGCTTTGACACCACTGTAGCTTTTGCCATTTAAACCTTACAGGTATTGAATTAAAGTCCTTTATCGAATTGTTAAGTTTAAAAAAAGGCGATTACATTTCATAGTCCATCAAAAAATACTATTCACATAAGTTAAAGTCCGTTTAATGTGTAAACCATAGTTTGCAACAAAAAGCTAGCAAAGGGCAGGTACTCATGAATAAGTTCTTGTCTATAAACATAAAAACAATTACATTGTCATATGGTATGCAACATCGTAATAACGTAATAACAGAGACACGTTTCTACATCACACAAGTATGATAAATAAATGCTATTACTCACTACAGGAATATTTTGACGACAATTCTATAATTACTGCTTAAGAAAATTGTAAATCACCTCACCTATTTTGAAGATTTTGAATTTTGTATGACATTTGCTTTAACATGACTTGTAACGTAATCTATTTGAAATTTTATATAATTTTATTTGAAACTGATTTTAATCTGTTTGACATTAGCATTAATAGGACATGTAACTTAATTGACATTTTTATATAATTTTAACTATTTGAATTTGATTTTAATCTGTTTGACATTAGCATTATTAAGACATGTAACTTAATCTATTTGACATTTTTATATAATTTTAACTATTTGAAATTGATTGTATTCTAAAATCGACAACGTTAATGTTATATATTTGTACGCCTCCGTGCAAAACATAGAGGATCTACCTATCTGTAACATCTCGCACACTGTTGTAATTTGACCTATGTTTACAAATAAAGCATTCATTCATTCATTCATTCATTCATTAAGAATTATGGTAAGGATGAAATATGAATTGCTTATATTTTGTATGATACATTGTAAGGTTCCATTATTTCAATAGTTCATTGCTGGACATTAAATTTTTATACGCTCTGGATCATCTAGCATATGCACTTCATATTACACAATTTCACATATCAAAACACCACTTTTGTGTTGTGTGGTGTCTACGGGTCATGACTCATGATGGATTAAGGTTGCTTTCACGAATTCATGATCGGCGAATACCTCAGCCAGTCAACTACTACGCCTATTGAGCATACTTGTACCTCCGTCTTTATCTCCATTTACTATTACAATTGCTTCCTTTTAGTCTTCATTTTTATTTCTATCCACAATTTCTTCTGCTAAACCTTAATCAGAAAATGTTAACCTTGGGCTCTAGGGAAAGGGACGTTTTATCAAAATGATTGTCTATGAAAGGAAAGCGTATTTTTTATTTTTATTATTGATAGGCTTGCGATTGACCACTATCTCACCTGATGATAAGCGATAATTAGGTCGACGATGAAGCACGCTTGCCTTGAAGAAACCTATTTACTCTAGCCTAAAAGTCTCCCAGGTTATAGCTATCAGGAAATACAGACTCCGGCAGGGAATTCCACTTCTTTCCTGTACGCAAAAGTATTCTCAAAAACGTTTGGTGCGTATGGGTGTGACGTCCACCGTGTACCGATTACGCATCGACCGTCGTACGTCTTGTAGTCCGATGTTGGAACGGGCTAGGAGGAATTAGTTCATGAAATTCCAATTCACACTCCCCGAAATGTAACCGATAAAAAACCGACAGGCTGGCAACGCCGATGTTCAAGCCTAGACTCCACTAGTACCTCATTGCCGATGAGCCTCTTGGCCCTTTTTTCGACCGAGTCAAATGCATCCAGCTGGTACTTGGCAGATCCATCCCAGAGATGAGAGCAGTACTACATGCATGATCGAACTTGCGCTTGATACAAGTTTAGCAACTGTTCTGGCCTGAAGTACCGTATCACTTTCGATTGAAATAAATAATAAATTGGGATTTTCGAAATAAAAAGCTGCTGTCAGTTGCTTAACGGATGCCTGTTCAATAAGCTCCTGCTATTGTGGAACTTTTTAAACAGTAGCCAACTCACACTTATAGGTAAGGGATTAAGGACTACCATTTATTCATCAATGAAGTTTCATGTTGAACACACATTGTGCCCTAAAGGCTATATAACACAAAGAAGGTAAAAATAAGCGACATTTCTGTCAAGTATCACTTTAGGCTACGAAGATATAGTTTAAATACTATTAATATTGATAGACATACGCGTATAATAAGCGATCAGTCGATGGGTATCAAAGAATATAATAAAAAAAATATGAAATGGATTCATTAAATTTTATAGGGGTAGGGCTGGGTTGCTTCAGACATCTTTGTCATAAGTAGCCGACACGGCCTCAGGTGAATTAAAATTGACTGGATTTTCACTGTTTTCTTTTTTATGTTCAGGACATTTATTGATTGCCCGATATCAATAAATGATATCGGGCATAATAGACAGTTGGCAGGCGAAAATGATTAAGTATCTTCTGGAGATACTTATCATCATATCAGAAAAAATAAAAGTTAACTGGAAACAGTTAACAAATACTACGACTAACGAATTAAATTGCTGAATCAGAAATTAAGGCAAAAGTATCTACTAAAGCAATAAAACCAGATGTTAAAACACCGTTTACTAAAAATAACTATACAAAAGCTATAATGAATTGTATTCACGCAGATACTAACAAAGTACATATTGATGCCATTATGAAACATCTATGAATAAACACTAGCTTTTTAATGTTTACAAATTAGCACTGGCCGTTTGTAGAAACTGAATAATTAACATATTATAGAAAAAGAGTTGAAGTAAACAAGCTTGTAGGAAAAAGTTTAAACATAAGAGTTAACAATTTTCATCAACATTATTGAAATGAACACAGGTTGTCAACTTAATGGTTGTACAGACAGACAAATTACAATCTGTCGGGTTATATTTATCTCCGTCAGTAAATCAGCTTTTTGCTAGAAGGAGTTTCTGAGAGCTTCCAAGTTCGATGTAGAGTGATCAGGTTTTTTGTTGGCAGCTGTAATCAGAAAACAATTCGTTTCTGTATGTAAAGTAAGTTGTTGAACTGAACCAAAAAATAACTTAAGGAATTACAACGTTTATGGTAAGGTTTATCTTTGAAAGTTTGAAACTAGGAAAGAGAGCAGTGACAGAAGACAAAGAATTGAACACAAGAAAATCTCGCAAAAATCGTTATAAACTGAAGAAGAAATTATTAATAAACAGCATTAAAAACAATCAAAACTTTAGAAAAAGAAATTAAAGGGATGCCTTTGCGTTGCAGTGGGACAATTCAGGCTGAAAATAATAAATAAATTCATCCTACTACTATTATAAACGTGCAAGTTTGTAAATTGGGTGTTTGTTACTCTTTCACGAAAAAAACAACTGAACGGATTTTGATAAAACTTTACAGAGATATAGCTTAATTATACATCAGAATGTACTAGTACTACGCGGGCGGAGAAGTAGCCGGCAGCTAGTATTCATATATATTCATATTCTTTATTGTACACAAAACATAGAGAACAAACCTTTTTGGAGAAAACATTAACATAACTTCAAATATATACGTAGCCTGTATAACGTGTATGCTACATGAAAAGTCAAAAACCGACCAAGTGCGAGTTGGACTCGCGCACAAAGGGTTCCGTACCATTATCGCAAAAAACGACAAAAATCACATTTGTTTTATGGGATATAAATATTTATTTTGTTCTGTTTTTATTATTTGTTGTTATATCGGCAACAGAAATACATCATCGGTGAAAATTTCAACTGTCTAGCTAACACAGTTCATGAGATACAGCCTGGTGACAGACAGAGAGACATTGGAGTCTTAGTAATAGTATCCCGTTTTTACCCTTTGGGTACGGATCCCTAAAAATTACCAGCTACATGTATTATTCATAATGAAGCTTCCCCAAGTTACCTCACAAAAAATAGTATTCTTTTATTAACGAGCTTTACTTTGTCTATTTTTATTAACCCTACAAATTGCGATGTTTACACCCTACCTTGCATTTTTTACACCTAACTACATAAGTAACTATTGACTTCTTGAGTTACATTAACTAGTTCTCTATATTCTCTTCACTGATAAGAAAACAGCTGTAGTTTTTTGTAACCAAATTAAGATAAATACGTGTTGGTATTTGTTCATAGTATTATGAGCCTTTAATTATTCACGAGTGAATATTTTTCGACGCTTGCCTTTAACGGGTAGTAGTCAACTAATTAAAGTTGTATTATATGGTAAGACTTGTGTGAGTTGTGAGAGGATGTTGTTAACGACTTTGTACATGATCATTGCTTGACTTAAAATGTATGCGATTTAATTTCCACTTTATAGTCTGACCGCTATCGGGCCTAAGATAGTTCCCTGAACAACACCCTTTTTTGGTGTTTTTATTCTTAAAATAATATTAGCAAACGTGAATCATATAGTAATATATCACGGACTAAATACTTCATATATAAACCCATTTGATGATTTTATGGATTAAAATTCTGTTGGAAGAATAAAAAGTTGTATTCATTAGAAGACACATAATAATTTCATAACAACGGCAGTGTAGCTTAACCCGGGAAACTTTTTTGAAATAATGTCTTGAAGCATTCATGTATCCAGTTTTCACTGCTTAGATTGTTGCCACATTATTCTTTTGTGTAAATAATAGAATGTGAGGACAAGGACGCAATTATATTTTCGTGAAAGAAATGATTATAATGCGCGTAATGTTTTGCAAAATTACAAAAATTCCTTTCACGGCAACTTAGGAATAATCATTGAAGCATACACACGTAAACTATGAGAAAATACCGACGTCATCGAGGTAAAGATGGGTTATGCGGATGGCTGATGTGTTGTTTTTTAGCGTAAAAAATGTTCCAACAATCTCTCTGGCATGTGTGAATAGGCCATTAATGAGTTCTAAATAACGACACACGTGGAATTTCCTTAGTCTTACAGATGGTGCTAATGAATATATCGTGTTGCGGTATATGAGGAATATATCGTGTATATGAAGTTTCTTTGACAAGAAAAAAATATGTATCGTTTAATTAGGCACGACTTTTGTAACTGCGTATACATAAATTTTATTATTATTATTTATTAATAAAGGTGAACCTGCGTGATGTGTGATCATGCAAATAAGAATGTATATTGATATATCTTGGATAATTTTGATGTGCTGCCTGTATAATTATGATTTATAGAAATGATACATATCTAGTTTTCGCAGCAGAATCTTGTTAGCTAAACTTCATGATTTAAGTGATATTGATTCTGTCATCAACCTGTCATAAAAAATTACGAATTGTAATTATCTCAGTTGTTAGTGCTCATTCATCATCATCATTTCAGCTAAAAGACGTCCACTGCTGAACATAGGCCAACCCCAGACGTCGCCACCTTGACCGATCCCGTGCCTCTCGCATCCAGTCGATTCCCGCAACCTTAACCAGATCATCGGTCCACCTAGTGGGCGGCATTTTGCATCGACTTACGGTTAGAGGCCACCACTCTAGAACTTTTCGGCCACATTGACCATAGCACTCAGTATATCGTCTTTATTTGGAACTGAACTGATAGTTTTGGCAACAGTTTCACAACTGCTTTCTTCCATACCTTAGATACCATTTTTTTCATACCACCAACCCGTCTAGTTATTTCTTGTATACACTAATTTACCATCATCACCGCAACAACAACACATTGTTTTCTTTTTATCGCACATTGTATATTAACCGTTGAGAGATAGTTTTTTATATGATTCATAGAACCAGCAACATATGGCTGTTTTCATAAATTAATTAAATATTTATTAAGCCATAATATACATCACACGCAATCATTAGTGTTCTTGATACTAAAAGAACGTTATCCTGTTTATTTGCAGTTGTTGTGACAACTCTTTGAGTGCTAATTAGCACAGAACATCTTGTTAAGAATATGTTTTGTGTTTGAGTTTAACTGGCAATAAAGGACTGTAAATTGGTACGGACGCCTATGTTAATTGGGTTCTACTAACGCGTGCATATTCTTTAGAAAAAGTTAGTAATAAATTTATGCAATATTCTGTAGCACTAGGTGCAGTTAGCTCTGCTATCAACCTCGCTGATGTCGTAATCGTTTGACCATAATTCTTGATCTAATCAAGTATATCTAACTTGAGAGCGGAAAGCTTTTATTTTCCAAGTCCAGAGTTATCATTATCTACGAATCTTAATTCTTCTATCTTCTTCAAAAAGTATCATATCTTCATCCATCCATCCATCTTATACATAAAGTTTATAGCATCTTGAAATTAAGTGTGGAAACCAGAATATAACTTTTTATAACCCTTGATATGTGACCAGGAAATAGAAATATCCAGGTAAACGAATTCCTACGGAGACAGGAACCTATTAATGTTTTTATATCGAAATAATCAGATTACAACATTCTTGCCTGCACCATCCACATTAACATTAATAATAATCGCCAATACCTTACATTTCAGCACACCACAATACTCAATTAAAATGAGCTTCCACATTCTGTACTCAGGAAAGTTGCCCAGCAATTAACCGACGTTGAAGAGAGAAATACTGTCCTGTCATGGTATGGTAATGATAATTATTATAATCGACGGTTTGACACGCCTAAGTAATTGCCTGTTGGTTTTAAACATACTAGCGTTTCACGCGGCTTCGTTTGAACAGAACTGTGTAATTTATGAAGACTTGTTTCGAGTATTGCAAGTAGTTTGGCCGGGTGTTGCAGTTTGATTTGTGGTTTAATTTTATAATAGAGAATGACCGTTGTTACCTTATTCTATAGTTTGATTAAGTGTTGGTTTGGTCATAGAGAATTTTGAACAAATACCAGCCAGTACCATAAAGTTTTGATGCAAATAGAATGTAGATTACAAAGTTTGATTACGAATAATAAGCTCGTGTTTACTATTTCTCATGTGATGGCACGAAATTAATGAAAATATTAAGTAGGTCTTTACTTTGAAACGGGTCACTTTTAACTGTTATAATTATAATTATAAGTTCAAATTAAAAAAAAATTACTGTATTAAAGACAATTAATGTGTTTTTATAAAAAAAAAAATAT
Source organism: Orthosia incerta (assembly GCA_948252205.1). NCBI lineage: Eukaryota > Metazoa > Arthropoda > Insecta > Lepidoptera > Noctuidae > Orthosia > Orthosia incerta. Next base: position 2,320,073 of record OX411748.1, on the reverse strand, counting down.
GTTTATTAAAGTTTCTTTGTTGTAATATTTGTTATTCATTTGTTTCTCAGGGTTTAGTCTGTAGTCTTGCCATATTTACAAACTCTAAGATTTGTGTTTAAGTCATATACTTGAGCAAAGACTTATATTAGGGCTTTATAATGCCAATATTATATCCAGCATTAAGAATGTTGCGTAGGATAAGAGCCACCAGCCAATAGACATGAGATTTATTATAATATTTTATATTAACCTATCAACATGACAGTAAGATGATATGCTTCCGTGTCATCAAATTGCAATGCAATAAGGAATAATCCTATAATCCAATGACGTAATGTCATCTTATATGTCAGTAATAAATTTATTGAGACAGGCTATAAATCTAGCCCGACTATTGATATTTGATGAGCTCGGAATCTAACGTTTTGCTATATATGACCATACAAAGGGACAAAGACCACAAAGTCTATAACTATGTATTGAAAGCGCTTTTTAATGTTCACCTTATAGAACTTACAGACAATTTAATACAAATCATCTCACAATTAACTGCTAAGGTGAGTTAGTAAAAGTTATGTTTGAAAAATTTGTAACCACTTATTTGGAAGTTTCTTTGGTTTTTTTTCGATTTAATATAATATGTAAACTAATTTAAAGTAAAACGACCTGCTGTTAAGAATTTTATATGTTGTTCATAGTGTTCTTTACAAATTTTTCCAAAGATTACAAATTTATTTAAATATGAATGTGAAAAAAGCAAGATACTCCTAGTATCTAAATGATTTTGACCCCTATGGGAAAACGACATGAGTTTTCTAATGTAAAAATTTGGAACTGAACCAGCTGAACACAACATTTTTGTATGATCTAGAAATATATGACCTCTCTTCTCATTTATATATTTATCTCTCCTATCCTTGCTATCCACCATCAAATCATTATGCACTAATTCTCCCATCACAGTTCTACGACCAGCTATCAAGCGCATTGTACTGGCTTTGTCACTCGTAAATCAAACGCGTCACGTTGTAAATCTTGAACCTTGATTGAGCAAAAACGATTTGCGCTGGTTCCACGAAGTCAATAGTTTGTTGAGCCTGTTGGTGGATTTGTTGGGTCAGTTCTGTCAAGTCTTTGCTACTGCCGGTGTGGGACAAGCCAGAAGTTAGCAATCCTTTTCGGAGCTCTTAACCAAAGTCATAGTATCAGTATAAATCAAATAATAGAACGGTATAATATAATCAGCCTTTTAACGAAACAGCCGTGAGGGGGAGACAAGAAAAATGATAATGATTCTAGTGGAGGTCAAAGTCAGTAAAAAACCCAAAAGGTCTTAATGCAGAAGGTGCATATTGAGATCTTATTCTGCCACTGCCAAAATGGTAAAAATTTTGAGGAAAATTGATATAAAATAGTTCTATTGAAAGCAGTTTCATACAATTATCAAATAGAACATGAATCTTAAAAAGATCTATGTTGGACAAAACACCAACCCGTATATAACCGACACTAAAAACGAAAATTACATACCATTCTGTTGACGGTAAGGCGGCGCGCACACTAGCATTCAATCGCAGATTTATTGCAGATCACGATAAAATTATAATCGTTATTTATCGCCGCGTCTCAGAGCGTGTACCTGCATTATTCATCCGATCGCTTGTTGCGATGTCTTGCAACGATTTACTATGCATTGTGGAGTATTTTAGCCGCGATTTTCACACGACATTTTAGTATGACGAAACGCCGTTTGTGCGCCGATTCTTAGTAGTATTAAATGGTTATGGTGTCTTTTCGAATACATAGTTGTTTGATTATTTGTTTTGCTGTCGTACATGAGTGAATGTACATGGTTATTCGTGTGTTATGGGATATTGAGGTGGTAATTTGGTGTTATTTCCGCATGATGGACTTCAAAAAAGTTTCTTGCTTGATATTTAAATCCTGGGATTCTTGGATGAATCGTTGACAGTCCTTAGCCTATTTGTTTCCACTACTAAGACACAGGCCTCCTCTCTGTGAGGGGAAATGGGCCTTAATCCACCACGCGGGCCCATTGCGGGATTGTGGATGTCACATGTCTTCGAATTTTTGGGTCTAGGACATGCCGGTTTCCTCATGATGGTTTCCTTCACTGTTTTAAGAGAAGTGGTGATGAATTAATTTTCTCAAAGTAATGCGCCTGGCTTGCTTCGAACCCACGACCTACAAATTGTAATTCGCAGCCGATACCACTGGGCCACCACTGCTCTCTTATATCTGATACTTTGTATCTTACAACTTCTCTGCAAAAAACGAAGTCAACAACCTATGTGGTTATTTTTAAATTATATATTTGTTGCAGTGTATAAGTGGCGAGTAATCAAGACGTCTCCACTGACAGACAGCTACGTGTTAGCGCTATCAGGAGCTATGTAATGTAGCAGCAATTTGCACGCTCAAGGAGCAAATATTAGCTTCTGTTAAGGAGTTGATTTTGTTTGGTTGAACTAGTTTGTAGAGTAAACATTACCGGGAAAAACGACGGGAGTACGGGCAACGCTGAATATCTTTTTAAAAACGCAGATCACCATAGGTACTTTTCAATCACTTTGGTAATCGTAACCAAAGTGATTGAAAAGTATTTATGTACGGGTCAAAACATTGACCGGTACTAAAAAATAATTTTAATTATTTATATTTATTTAATTATAATATTATAAACACGAAAGTTTATAATGACTCTTCAACACAAAAAATACTTAACGGAATTTGATGAAACTTTACAGTAAAGTAGCTTATACATCCAAATAATACATAAGCTACTCTTAAAGATATTGGAGGAAGTACTATTGCCATGCATGCGGAGCCGTGGGAAGCAGCTAGTTGCTTTATATTAATCCTTTGTTGAAACTCTACTTCATATCTCTGTAATTATTATAATTCTATAATTATAACAATATTTTTTCTGGTAGACTGGGATGCCAAGAACCAAATTAAAAAGCCTCACTCGATCTTCTTTATTAAATAAAGCCCATATTAAATAAAATTCAATTGTGTTGGTGGATTTGATGATCAGAAAGAGCTTTCTGAAAATCGTCATACTTTCAAAGGTCATACTTTATATTATGTAATCTTTATACCTAAATTTTAGCTTGTTTTGTTTGCTTCATAAAATACAAATTACTGCTCGTACAGCTACTAAAGCTCCTAGCGATACACTTTTTTTTTTTTTAAATTTGATGTCTACCTATGGACAGCGTTGTGGGTTATATTATTTCTAACATTGTCATTGTAAATTAAGGTATAAGTTCTTATAATGCAACTGTTTGCTGTTCCTTTCAATAAAAATAAAAATGCCATGTTTATCTTCCACCTCACGACGTGCTATTACAATCCTGACATGTTCTGACACCTAGTCATCACGGCAACACATTTACCGTCGTTAAGACAAGCCCCATTATTACCTGTACCTACACAACACGAGAAATCTGATGACACCATGTGTTTATCGCTCATTACTGTGTGAGTGGCGTGTGTGAGACTATGTATGTTAGCTTCACGCTTGTGATCTATAACGGGATGAGTATAGATGTCAAGTCTGCGACAGATTATGGCTATAGATATCTTGTCAAGAGCAATATTCGATTCTTCTTTATATTAGAGTCTTGTGTTACTCACCCTTACCACTGCCCTTCTTTCTCTTAGTGTCGATGATTCCAATTCATATATTGTGCTTCGACCAGAACTCAGCCAAGGTCTCTCATGGCGCAACTGTTTGTGGATAAGGAGCAGGACCGGAGATGGGACATAATGTGTGGTATGGTCCTATAGTTGCATTATGGCTGATCGGAGTACCCCTTTCTGACTAGGTTATACAGTGGCCCACTTGAGTACGTATCCTATTTTCAGATGAGCCAAGGCAGTCATGACCTTTGCCCTGAGAAGAGCCGAAGACAGAGTGTCTTGCAAGCAGCTTGTCAGTAAATCTGTCAAAACTTTCCAGGACGGGCTCGAACTTTAGCAATGAAGAACCAAAATAAAAAGTTGTGTTTTATAAGTTGGAAATCTTGCGTAATTATAACGTGAATCTGGTTACTGCTGAAATTAATTCATAAATCTTTACGTCGTGTCAATTTGTAGCTGCAGCTGACTTCCTGAAAACCAAAAAAGACGAATTTATAAAAATATACCTTTCATTTCAATCAAAAGCAACTGCCTTTTCATTGCAAAAACCCATTGAAATACCATTCATTCTTCGTTCATTTAAAATACCTATAACTGTCTTTATTCATTAAAGTTGACAAAGAAAAAAGTTTTTGTACGAGAACGAACCCGAATTCTGTCACGGTGTTCATCAAACAAAGAAAGGAAACCTAATTGTCGGGCTAATTAACGGACACCTTGAGGCCATCCATCAAATAAGTAAAAAAAATCTGGGGCACCTCGGTAGATCATTAAGAAAGGCCAGTTATTGGTACAGACAGTGATAGGTATGTCGGGTTTTGAGAGGTTTGGCTCGAGAAGTATTGGAGTAATGAGGTGAAAATAATTGTAGGTATCGATTAGTTGAAGAACGTTTGAAGTTTAGCCAAGGATAAAAAGGATTTCAAATTGGAATTTGTTAAAATGAACGACAATACGCGAGATTATATAGAGAAATAAAAGCAACTGAAAATATAAATTACTAGCTGTTGCCCGCGGCTTCGCTCCCGTGAACCACACCACAGGGCACATTTTCGGGATTAAAAAATAGCCTATGTCACTCAGGTATAATGTAGTTTTCTATTGGTGAAAGAATTTTTCAAATCGGTCCAGTAGTTTCGGAGCCTATTCGGTACAAACAAACAAACAAAAAATAACTTTCCGCTTTATAATATTAAGTATAGATTACTTAAATTGATTTCTCAAATGTCTATCCAGCTGTAGCTCACAGTTATAAAATTACCGTCCCCATACGAAATACGAGTACTTCAATACATGAAAATAAAATACAAAATTGATTCTATTCGTGCATTATGCAGCGGTGACCCGATGTCTCGGCGATAACATTATGCAGAGCAAAAACTGCAGAACGCTGTCTGGACCATCCATCATGAACAGCCGTTGAATCCGTGATGATCACGTGGCTAAAGTCGTTGACAGAAAAAATATGGTGTAAGAAGTCTTACTTTCTGTTAATGGTTGAGGATTTGCTGGGCAATATGAAATTGATAGTCGAAAAGTTGGAAAGGAAGGTAAGATGAAGACTGATGAACTGAAAGGTAATTTTGTCAATTAATAGTACGAAAGAACTCAGGCAAATATCGAGTAAAAGTAATGTAAAAACTTATAGTACCTAATGTAAATGATAGTTTTAATGGCAAGAAGACACATCATTCGGTATAGCAATAATAATAACTATTTAGCTTTGGAAAGTCCTAAAATAATCTACAACGATTTAATCAAGTTGAAGCCAAAAAACATTAGTAAGGCAAGTGATATTTTAATATTATAAGAAATCATGGTACTTCCAGTAAATATTCTGGACCAGTCCAAGTCGTAGGAAGATCAACGTAATAAAATGCAAAGTTTTATTCAATGATGACACAAAGAAAACAATATTTAATTTGATTGCATCATTGTCGCAGTGGGGTTTCCTTCCTAAAAGAATAATTAAGTTGTAAATATGTTTGTTCATTTCTATATGGATTTTAAAATCAGAGAAACCTGTAGCATCATTTGAAGTGTTTGGCTGCTTATATTTTATTATTTCTTGGTTTTTCATACGGTTTTTTTACAATACTTAATGCGTCAAAATCACAATGTAGAAACATGTTCTTTTTGTCTGTTTAATCGTCAACAAAATTATTTCATATCTACTACCTACTGTAATTTGAAAATGAATCTCAAATTCAAATCTTTGTTGCTGCCAATTTCAATTTAAAAAAAAAATTGTTTCTGTAAAATATCAAAAATCGTACACCAATGAAGGTTACCATGCAGACAGATACTTATTATGCACCGTGACCTGGACTCTTAAATTACCAAATTATGCTTAACACAAGCTGCAGACAACTGCATGTAATCCAGTACAGTCACCATTTATCATGCATCTGTCCAGGATACATCTATTCTGGTGTCAGATGAATTAAACATACTCCTCCGATACTGCTGTCTGTCCAGAGTATAATATTATCATTAATATACCCCAAGGTTTTGCTCTTCACGCTTCAATTTCGGAGCTCTTTTTTCAGTGTTTTTTTTCTGGGAACCTTGGTTTATTTGCCTGGTGACATATAAATAGTAATGGTGGCTTAGTTTAGTTTGGTTATTGGTGTCAATAGTGCTAATATAAATAAAAACTATGCCACAGTCGGATACTTGTACAAATTTAATGTGACAAGTGGGCTAATCTGGACCTGACGGAGGCATAAGATATATTAAAAATAGGAGAGCTTGTGTGCTTTCTAAAAATCTTAACTGATTTGATTTTAAAGCCTTCCTGCTTGGGCTAGTATTACCATTCTATAAAAGAAATCATACTCTTAGAAGACGTCTGCATATACATATGGGCAATCGTCACCGGTCATCGACGGAGTCAATGTTGCCATCAACATTAATAAAAAACTTATTAACAAAAAATCAAACCGACTTCCAAAACAAAACACTAACTTTTCCGAAATTTAACATTTGTTTTCGAAGTCGGTGTCTTTGGTACCTATTGTTTTCAGTTTTTCGACACCGACATCGGCAAACAAAGTTACTTTTCGCTTTGTAGTGTTTTGTTTTGGAAGTCGGTTTGATTTTTTTGTTAAAATGTTTTTTATTTATCTCTTTTTAGTTTTGGTAGGTACATCCAAATACCAAGAAAATCATTTATAGCCAAAGTAAATCTCATTCAATTCCCTACATACATTCACTATCATCCAGTATCAGTAATGTATGAGTAATATGACGTTACTTTTATTTCATATATATCTAACTTGTTGCCATGTATTTTAGCATATCAAATAGCAACTGCATCAGCCTCTTGAATACAACATGGCCGTCAATGCCATTAATCTTAGCACCAAACATATAGATTTAACAATTTTTTACACATTTTCAATAAAATTTCCATAAGTTTCGGCGGTATTGGGTAGCGTGTGGATAAAAAGTGCGAGTTGATCTCGGGCATGAAGAGGTTCTGTACCACTAAAATTTAAATTGTTTTGGTAGAAGTTCAGCATCTTCTTCCTATGATAATTGGGGTTGTTTTCGTCTTCCATTTTGCTTTGTCAACCGTTATTGTTCCTACCCCTTTTTTAGTTCATATCCCTCCTCACACAATCCATCCATCTTATGAGAGGGAGGCCAGAGAGGCCTCCCTCTTCTTCTCAATCCATCCATTATCACTGTCAATCACATCTTATAACTTCTTTTGTTAGAAGTTACCCTAGTTTCATTATCAATATAGACTGCTTACAGTAGGAAGTATTCTGAGATAATATATATGATACAGAAATAATCCCACTACATCAATCACACTGGAACTGAGTCAGACTTCATGCTTGCCAGGCATACAGATTAGGCCCGGTAACAGAATTCCGAGTATATATTTTTTTGATTAAGGAACCCTAAAAATAATCTGTCTGGCACTCAGTATCTGCATTATACATGACAGTGACGTTAAAGAGTGCAGCGTCTGGATCATTTGTCAAGTGCTGACATGAATGTTTCATATGTCTGACTGTTTTGTTGACGGTATAATGTTAAAGCGGGTTTTTATCTTGAATCTAGGTTTCTTGGTTCTAAACTGGACGCAAACTCTACAGTTTAATGATTTTGTAATATATAAACATATAAATTGATTTGCAAATGCAGATATTGTGTATTGAAATGACAACATAAAAATTACATAGCTACAAGGAGACGGGATTCTCATAGTACCTTGAGGCTCACATTTCCAATGTACAGGGAAGATAGCTAGATCAACCTATCTGGTATTAACATGAACTATACGACGGTCATTAGTCGTTATTGTCATCAATCATGATAAAAACAACATGCAAGCAATAAATTTTGACATATACTACCTGCTATGACATAAAACCAACGAAATAAAAACATTACAAGAAAACATGCCAGCAAAATAGATATCAAAATGCCATACAACTGCAGAAACCATAAAAAAATCCCAATATAGTGTCCCAACAACTTGAACTTCACCTCACGTCATTGGCGTGCAATAAAAAGTGGCCGCATAAAATAACCATCGTCATAATACGAGTACAGTTGTGACTCCATTTGTACTTCTTAAAGTACTTTAAGCCTTGTATTCTTATCTCAATCGGCTTAGCAAAGCGGCATGTGCCGATTACTGATAAAATATGTTGGTTAATATCTTTGCACTTATTGTATTATTTGCAAGGTGAGCGAATATTAATCGGCTTATCTTTTTATCGGGTGTCGGTTTACTTAACTTGCGTTTGAGAGTAGCAGACGCATTTTCGATTTGTCTCCTATCTCTAAATCTGCAATTCTAATTGGATTGAGTGTGTGAGCCTAAGCACTCTCACCCGTACAGCTATGATTTCGTCAGTTTTGATTGCATACAGTTTCGGGGAGCTAACTTTTAAGATTCGGAATTGTTGTGATCTTCACTTCTCACGACTTACTTGATGGTGAAACTATCAACGACCAACGGCTCTACACAATGTATCATATTACCTACCCACCAACCCACCCAGATAACGCTCGGGTCGATCATCAAGGTTAAGCAACGCTTGACGAGGTCGGTCCGTGAATGGGTGACCATTTCAACGTACCGAGTTTCCTCCGTGCCTCGGAAAGCACGTTAAGCCGTTGGTCCCGGCTGTTATTTGAAGATCTTTGACAGTCGTTACGGGTAGTCAGAAGCTTGAGATCTGACACCAGTCTTGCCAAGGGGTACCGTTTTACCCAGTTACTGGGTTGTGGAGGTCAGATAGGCAGTCGCTCAATGTAAAACACTATTACTTAGCTGAATCCGGTAAGACTGGATGCCGACCCCAATATAGTTGGGAAAAGGCTAGGCAGATGATGATGAGCATCTCTATTTTTTTTGATAATTATTTATAGCCTTTATTACTCGGGAATAATGTACCTTTTCATAGGAGAAAGAATTTTTAAAATTGGTCCAGTAGTTTCGGAGCCTATTCGGTACAAACAAACACACAAACAAAAAAACTAAAAAATATTTCCTCTTAATAGTATTGGTATAGATATCAAGAACTTCAACTTTATCTAAACCTTTAAGTTTCATAAGGTTTAATGGACATTCAATTAAATGTTATGTAGAAAAGCTAGCCTCATTAGGTCCCATGGTCACTTCACCACTTACAAGTAACCACAACTTTACGACCAATATGACTATAATTCCAGCATATTACCAAGTATCTTTAAACTTGTACTTTTATCTTAATCGGGTACATAAAATACCCTGACATAGCCGATCTAAGATAGTATTTGCAGTAATATGAGCAGGGAGCTGATAAACTTTCTGTTATGTATTGAGCTGAGTTGTCGTCAGTTGGCTAAAGTATCAATTTTCAGATTAATTGGGGTCCTTTTTGTTTATAACTGGATATATACAGATATATGACTTTGGTGGTTTGGATTGTAAATATTCGCTACTGTTTAAAAACATAAGCATACTTCGGAGCTGTTCAAGAGACAATAACCTAGAATCCTCAGTGATAAAGTATCAACGAATTGGAAGATTGACAAAATGTTTCAATTTTAAACGAAGTATAAAAAGTCCAGAAAAATACGGATAAATCTGATTTTTACCATAAAAAGAGACATTTTAATCTGGAAATGGATCAAGCTTCTAAACGCTTGAAAACTAGTGCATTGGAATTACCTTATTCTGGTAGACTTTGTGAATTTGTCTTGTAAGAAGCATCTTATTAGAAATATGAAGATAATATGCTCGGCGAAACTCATTCTATAACATAGACCCATAATCACCACTTTCTCAACATCCTGCCAACGCATAGACCTCCTCAGAGTCATATTCATATTCAGAGCAATTCCTAAACAAACATCAACAAACTTTCGAAATGCAAAAACGGCTTAAAAACCCCACGAAAGACATCAAAACTAAAACTAATGAGGCAAAACATTTAATAGTTGAAAACTTAAACAGAATATTAGTTAATCGATGTCCTAATAATGGCAAGCAACGCCGCGGGGTTTCACCCAGATGGTAGATATAATGTGAATATGTGATGATATCTATCACGTCTGGGTTCAGTAGTTGATATTTTGAATTAGCTTGTTATATTGGTCATGGAGAATTAAGATGGTTAGCTGATAATCGATGAAAATAGTCATTTTTAGGGTTCCGTACGCAAAGGGTAAAAGCGGAACCTTATTACTACTCCGTGGTCCGTCTGTCTGTCTGTCCGTCTGTCACCAGGCTGTATCTCATGAACCGTGATACCTAGGCAGTTGAATTTTTTGCAGATAATGTATTTCTGTTGCTGCTATAAGAAAAAATACTAAAAACAGAATAAAATAAATATTTAGGTGGGGCTCCCATACAAAAAACGTGATATTTTTGTCGTTTTTGCGATAATGGTACGGAACCATTCGTGTGCGAGGCCGACTCGCACTTGGCTGGTTTTTTTACTACCTGGATAATGGATACCATTTTTTTTTCATAAACACTGTGATATTATAAGCGCAAAAGTAACTCTGTCTATCTGTATGTTTGTTACCTTTTCACGACTTAACGGCAGAACGAATTTGGATGAAACTTGGCACACGGGTAGACTATATCTTGGATTAGGAAACAGAATACTTTTTATCTTTTACACGTGGGCGAAGCTGCTGGCAAAAACAACTTCTATGAAGCTCAAATAGCTCGTTGTTAATAACTACTTTTACATTTGATAAAGGAGACGAAAAAGTCAGACGACAAAACGCGTTAACGCGTTCCCTATTTATTGAACACTTTGCCTGCTGACATCAGACAAGAAGATAATAAATTAAAATTCGCACGGAAACTTAAAAAATATTTGTTAGATTCTATTTAGTGCATTTAGGTTAAGTAGTTAGTATATGTTGGGTTCTAGATGTAACTTATAATAAGAGAGACTCAATGATCTCACAGTTAAACTGCGTAAGCAGTTTTGTGGGGCAATGTATTAGTTTTAAGGAATTTTTAATTTTTTTTTTTTTTAATAAATAAATAAATAATAATAATAAACATTAGGATGGATATTTTTGTCTTGGATGAAAGAACTGGACAACAAAATTTCACATTTCAAAGAAAATCGAGGAAGCTGTTAATCTGTTGAGAAATCATCAGTTAGGCAATCAAATGTTTTGAGAGAGGCCAAAAAGGTCGAAGGTCAAAAGGTATGGGATTGATCGCGTGACATTTCAAAAGCGCTTGGCATTCCCATAAATTTTTGACATTTGCCCAATCGCTATCCCGACGACAGAATGTCACGTGTCTAAAGCCACTTGACAACCATTCGCATCATGAGAAAAGGCAACAGACGATAATAAGAGACGTACTGCTTAAAGAACTTTAATGGACACTTACGACAATTGTGATATACGAGACATAAGCCTGCCTCCTTAGTTCCCAGTTGTCCATTAAATATCTAGGTAATATGAACGTCACATAACGATTGTACGCTCGTAAAAGTTTAATTTACGATTATTATACGACTTTAAAACGTTATTGAAGCTTAATTTTCGCGTTTTATTGTCGTTTCGTGCTTATTTAATAAATATTTTTATTTGTTATCGACTGTCGTAAATGGTAATTTGTTTTGTATTGAAATGGTTTACGCTTTGAATATGTAATGAGTTTCAGAGACGTTTATGATAATGTCAAAGGCAGTCAGAAGGTTCACAAACAAAATGTGGTCATGTGTGCTGTAATCTTTGCCAGCTTGTCGGTTTTTTATCGATTACATTTCGGGGAGTGTGCGATAGAATTGCATGATGTAATTCCGCCCGTTACATCATCGGACTACCAGGAATACGGCGATGCGTCTTCAGTACATGGTGGACATCCCACCCATACGCACTAAACGTTTTGAGAATACATTTATTAACCGTACAGCTAAGGAGTGGAATTCCCTGTCGGAGTCTGTGTTTTCCGATAGCTACAATCTAGGGGTCTTTAAGTCAAGAGTGAATAGGTTACTTCTAGGCAAGCGTGCTCCATCGTCGACCACATCAACGCTTATCATCAGGTGAGACGGTGGTCAAGCGCGAACCTATACTAAACAATAAAAAAAAACGCTTCAGTTAAAATAAAATAAAAAAACACGATGAAGTAGCTGATAAAAAACATTTAACTGCTGTGTAACCATTATGACAGGTAAAAAAAAAATGTGAACAGTCAAAAAAAGACTTTGATTGATATCCGTATTTTAGATGACTTTATTACTTTACACATCAAACTACTCTTCAGTAATTCTTAAAATTTTACAATATGCTACTGGAAACCATGACACAAAACTAGTGCAGATCATAATGCTTTCATAATATTGTTGTCAAATGAGCATCAATATCGTATTAAAGCTTCTAAGCATTGGTTGAATTAAGTCAGCCTTCTGACATGTTCAATATTGAGTTTAAAACTTGATGGAATTACGACTCTCCTTGTTAAGGCGAGTTACAAACAGCTTGTATAAGTAAATACGCTTATAATTTGAATTTGAATTTGAATTTAGCCATGAGCTGTTGGCGATAAATATGTAATTTATTGCATTGGTTTTACAGCATGATTGCTGCCCGTCATCTGGGGAGGGAAATGATATCAGCTGTTGGTATTGCAGACTGTGGGAAAGAAAATACCGTTGTGCTTGTTGAGCTTTATAGTTTGTGTGACATTTGTTTCCTTTATTTTGCTGATGATTTTATTTTTAACAGCTTATGAATCTGTAAGGCCTGGTGAAGATCGTGGTTTGCCACGACCTTCACCAGGCCGCTGGATGAGAAAAGACCTACTTTGATTATTGCAAGAGGCCTAATGTCCATATACAAATTCAGTATAAAGAACTTCCACTTGATTCAATCCAAATCGAATTTAATTAGTATTATTAATATTGCAATAACAACTGGAAGTTATATTATAGGGGGAGGGCCTGGAGATCGGTAACACAGGGTTTCCCTAGTACGGACTCCAGTCTCTCGCAAAGGAGCTTCTAGCAAATGTTTTAATATAATTGTAAGTACATAGATTTTAAGGCAACCTTTGTAGAAAGAAAACAATAAATGTAAAATTAAAATGTATTAATATATTCCGTCGCTATGTCCACGTAACACTAACCTGTCATCATCATCATCATATCAGCCGAAAGACGTCCACTGCTGGACATAGGCCTCCCCCAAGCGTCGCCACATAGACCGGTCTCGTGCGTCCCGCAACCAGCGGATCCCCGCAACCTTCACCAGGTCATCGGTCCACCTGGTGGGAGGCCTTCCAACGCAACGTCTTCCGGTTCGCGGTCGCCACTCCAGAACCTTTCTGCCCCATCGGCCATCCGTTCTGCGAGCAATGTGCCCTGCCCACTGCCACTTAAGTTTGGCAATTCTTCGGGCTATGTCGGTAACCCTGGTTCTCTTGCTAACCCGTGATTAATATCAATAAATAACAAACTATAACACGTCTATTTGACGATTTGAGTCGAGTTTGAAACATGACTTGGAATATAGAGGTAAGTCTAGCACTGGAGGTCTTTCAGCAAAATGATGGTAATATGAATCAATATAAAATCAAATATAAATCCTGTAGCCAAAATCAGAAACTTTTAAGATTAGCAAAAATTCACAAAAATAAGCACGTTCATAAAATACTGGCGTGCCCGCAGCCAGTAGGATATATAATATTATTTACCAGATTAACTATTAATCTGAAACTAATGGGCTATAATTAAAGTTTATATCACCCTCATTCATAAAGATTATATTGACAATAATTTGACGGCCCAAATACATTTGAAAATGGCGGAAAACGGCCATGATGTAAATGTATTGCCAAGCCAACTGACGTAATTTTATAAGCTTACTTGCCAGCTAAATATGATTTTATAATGCATTGAATTAATATTGTAATAGCAATTATTAGTATTTATAAATTCTTGCAATCAATTTTACCTAGTTTGTTTTCATCATAATGATTACCTACTCTCTGTCGTAAGTTATCTACCTCAACATAAGTTTTACTTTGCTGTATATATATTACTGAAACGACAAGATTGAGGGAATAAAAAAAAAAATGTATTAGCAAGATTCAGAAGCCAGAAAAATAGGTTTAACCTATTCTTTAACATTCGGTAACGCATGTCGATCCCATTCATTTTGATTGACGGATTTCGTTTTTTTTGATAGAATGTCACTTCGTCTTGACTTACTTCACTTAATGTTGCCCTAGTCGATCATTCTTCCATATAAACGTAGTCTGGCGATTAGTCCACTCTTTGACGGTGAACGTTCAAAATAATAAAATATATCAATTTATCTCATCATTATCTAGCCCTGTATGGCAACAGAGCAGTGGTGGCCCAGTGGTATCGGTCACGACTTACAAGTTGTAGGTCGTGGGTTCGAGCCCAGGCAGGCGCTTTACTTTGTGTAAATTATTTCATCACCACTGCTCTCAAAACGGTGAAGGAAAACATCGTGAGGAAACCGGCATGTCTTAGACCCAAAAATTCGATGACATGTGACATCCACCAACCCGCACTGGGCCCGCGTGGTGGATTACGGCCCATTCCCTCTCACAGAGAGGAGGCCTGTGTCCCAGCAGTGGGAACATTAATAGGCTGATGATGTGATGTGATGTGATGTGTATGGCAACAAAAAAGTAAAAAAAAGTATATTTGAAAGTTTTGAGCGTCGAAAGTTCCATATTTATCATTAATTTTAACGCATCTTTGGGCGCAAATAAATACCATAAGAAGAAGAAAAATTGCAAAACGATCACCATACGGGAATAGATTAGTAGTTCAAAAATGCAAATAATTTTATTTTGAACAGATACACTTAGTCGTTTTTTCATGATATCCATACTCCAAAAGATCTGTTTTTAAAATTTTTTCGCGGTCTTTTTCGTCCTAAATCATCATCAATTTCGCTACAAATTTGTAAAAGTGTGTATTCGTACGCGAACTAGCTTCTTACTGCTCATCACAGCATCTATCTCTTTCGCACGTGTTGTTGGATGAGATAGCATGCATTTTAACCCCGCGCACAAAATAGTTCGTGCCGTCGACTAGTGAAACCTTAATGTCCGAAATCTATTAGATGGGGGCGAGGGCGTCAACAGATGTCCTCCATCGCGATCAGTCTTGAGCTTCACGCTTCACCTCACTCCACATCATTCCAATGCTCGCCGCTTCTGCCATCACGGTGTGAGTCCAGGTTTGACGGGGACAGCCACGCT
This sequence comes from Orthosia incerta, assembly GCA_948252205.1. Classification (NCBI taxonomy): domain Eukaryota; kingdom Metazoa; phylum Arthropoda; class Insecta; order Lepidoptera; family Noctuidae; genus Orthosia; species Orthosia incerta. The sequence goes on along the minus strand of OX411748.1, from coordinate 2,304,697 downwards.
TTCTTTTCCCAGTTCGTCTTAGCCTTTGTCATTTTTCATCTATAAGACAGGTGATTTCATTTTGACGTCTCTATAGTCTTGTACTAGTCAGTCATCATCTTCTTATCCCAATTGATTTGCGGTCGGCCGGTGCGGCATGCCTTTTTTCTTCTTCTGTTTCCATTCATCTATTTCTAGTCAGTCAGTCCATGATCGATAAAATTACTTATTCAAAAAATCTTCATATTCTGTAGCAAATAAACTGACAGGAAATATAATAATTATAGAATTATAATTTTGCACTCAAATGACACAAGATTACATAAATCCTTCAAATTTATGGGCCTTACATAACAACCGAAACCTCCGTTCGAGTCTCAACATATCACCTTAATTGCAGTTGACAAGAAATTAATTACCAAGTGTAAAAGGTCGCTAAATACATTATATATGAATAGTGTAGCGCTAATATACATTCTAAATGAATAGTGCTGTGCCTGTCATTCGATTATCGATTGTTTATCAAATATGCTAATATTGTAATAGTGCTTTAATGGGACAACCGGTTGGTGATTTAAATATTGATATTAATATATTCGTGCTGTCGCCGCTAGGTGTTGTAGGAATAAAGCGAACAGTGGAGTCGATATTCAAACACTAAAAGTTGTTATCGCACACTATTATTGACACTAAAAAATATTTTCCAAAAGATAGTGTAAGAAAATATGGCATTGGTCCACCTATTCAAATTTTATTCTTATTCTGAAAATTGCTAGAAATAATTTATTTAAATGATTATCTTTAAAGTAGGTGCTCTTTTCATTCTGCAAATAATGTAGGTAGTAAGTACTTAAATTGCAAAATATAATTACTATATTTTCATACTAACATGTTGGTGTTTATACTTTAGACCTTCGAGTCTTCAAAACTACAAAAAAAAACTAAAACTTCAAGGAAATCTCCACGTCTCCCTCTGTCCCAACACTTGTCTTGTAAATAATGTCAGCGTGTAATTCGGTGTGTATATTAGGATTACGAAACGTGTCGATTTACGTGACGTGCCTGTTTGTTTGATCGCTTGTTTGTCGACGTTGTGCAACTAGGTAAACGTACGGCAAGTCGCTTTTAGATAAATGTCTAACATTTCATTTGGTTGTTTTGTTTCGTTATGAGCTGAGGAAGTGATTGCAATTGAAAAGTAGTGATTACAAAATGATTAATACCTTTAAAGCAAGGTGCGACGCGACAATGCGACACCGATGCATCGACAACTTTTCAGTTTTTTTTTTTTTAATTAATTTCTTGGAAGGTTGGTGGTCGTATCGATTTCCCAAAATTGTTGTGCCTAGCTCTCGGAAACTTTATATATGTCTTTTTTGCACGATTTGTCAGTCGAGCAATGACGCTCCGACGATGACGTTAAACGCTAACAATCTTTTACGTCATTATTAACCTTTCACTTCCCTAACTAGGAAAATAAGGTAACTATTATCATTCAAAGATCAGTGGGAGTAACCACTGTTAAGCTGCATTTGCATACTTAATTATAATTCTGATTTACTTCTGAACGATCTCTCTTTCGCAGAGCAGGTATCTGATATCTATGATGGAAATATTGTCAAGCAATATCAAGCAGATTGTATAAATTCACCGTTTCGTTTTATTGTCTCATAATTTAACTTAAACAACAATAAATATCTTTCACTTCACTAAAACATTTGCTAATCTTGTGTTGTAATCAAATAATACACTAAATTAAAACCAATAAATATACAAAAAGCAATTTACGCGACATTTTTTTTACGGCCCAATATTAATGTTAAAGGTTAACATTATAATTTAAAATGCAATTTAGGCGACGGGTGATAATAAATTTTACAAAAAACATAATGACACGCTATTATTTATCGATACAATTAATTCCCCACACTATTTTTTCGATAATTTTATTTATGGCTCATAAAAAATAGGGTCACAACATTCACAACTTCTCGCAGTTTCTATTTTAAGATGCCTTTCGAATTAATTCAGATCTTTTTGTTTTTAGTAAGAGTGACAGCACTCTAAGTGGCGTATTCAAAAGGTCGTTATAGCAACAAGGGTTTTGACTTATTGATTGGTCAATTTGTTGACAGGCGAACCAATTACCCTTTTAGTTTTTAATTTATTACCCTTTTAACTTTTGCGTGCAATAATAACAGCTGATGTTAATTGATATTTTTATTGTTTACGGATTGGATCCTCAAAATGGTATAGAGCACTGGTCGTGACTATTAAGTACTTCTTTGCAAGTAACCAGGTAAACCAGTGGATGGCTTAAGCCATTGATTGGATTGTTAAAGGTATTTTTTTTATTATTATTATAGATAGGCTCGCGCTTGACTACTATCTCACCTGATGGTAAGCGATGATGTGGTCGACGGTGTAGCACACTTGCCAAGAAGTAACCTATTCACTCTTATCTTAAAGACCCCGAGGTAGTAGCTATCAGGAAACACAGACTCCGGCAGGGAGTGCCACTCCATAGATGTACGCATAATGAAAGTATTTTCAAAACGTTTAGTACGTATGGGTAGGATGTCGCCATAAGTCTTGTAGTCCGATGTCCGATCTCTAAGTTAGAATAAAATAAAAATGTGAAAGTACTAGGACCTAAAACTTTTGCGTGACCATTTTGGATTTTAATGATCTCCCATAGATCTTTGCCAGATAAAATGTCATTGCTTAACTTCTTCACAGTTGTGATAGCTATGTTTATTAGTTGATACATAAATTTCTCATTTATCTGTTTATTTAAATGCTAATCTAATGCTTATCTCTATCTTGCATCAGATATTTATTTGACAGCGCTTGCCACCGTTAAAAGCTTGACATGTTCGGTTTAAAGGTCGCACATAAACTAAATTATAAGTGGGATTATTAAGAGTTCAGATTACATAGGTGTAATAAAAATAGATATTTGGAGGGCATTTTTTTTCTATTGGTACGAGTATCGCCTAGTACTAGGGTATGGATAATTGACGGATAAAATCCGAAAAGTACTCAAGTTTTATTTGGAACAATATTACAATAAAAAAACTTTTTTGCCAAAAAATACTACCGACTTCCAAATAAAAAAACTACAAAGTGAAAAATAACTTTATTTTTGGAAGTCGGTGTCTTTCGTACGTTACAATTTTTTGTGATATAGACACTGACTTCCAAAAATAAAGTTATTTTTCACTTTGCAGTTTTTTATTTGGAAGACGGTAGTATTTTTTTGCAAAAATGTTTTTTTTATTTTACCCTTTTTAGTTGTACCTACTTAATAGGCAAGTTGTTTAGTAAGTATCTATAACGCCAGAATAGATTACCCGAACAACATGAAACTTGAACATAATCGGTGAAATGAGAGATCTGCGTACCCCATTCGAGCGTAGTGGCGTGATATTATGTTATGAAATGGTATAAACAATAAACAGACATGCGATTGCAGCAATCCCGAGAGATTTGCCGTTATTTATTGAAGAAGTCTGTTGTATGTCTCCGCAGTTCTTCATCAAATCTTAACCAAATTAAAATGGGACCAATTAAGAAATATGCGCTTTCAAACAAAAAAAGAATTTTCAATATCGGTCCACAATTGACGGAGATATCGGTGAACATACACAAAAACAAAAAAAAAAATACATAAAGTTGAACATAGAACCTCCTCCTTTTTGGTAAGTCGGCTCTTTCGAATGTCAAAATTCAAAGTTAAAAATAATAATAATTGATTCTGCTCTCCATTCGCAAATATAGTTTGTAATGGAGAAGAACGGACAAGAAACTCCTCAATTATTCTTTAAAAAAAATCTGTCTGTCTTTTTAGTTCTAGAGAAATCCAAGTTTAATACGTTTACTGGCATAAAATCCTCATGTCCTTACTCGACAACATACTTTACACTGTCTCTATAATTATCCCCACACCCATACCATCAAGCTAGCATATCATTCTATTTAACAGCACCTACACACAGACAGTTTATTACGCAATTAAAATGACATCCGCGACGGTCCGTACCGTGGAAACGCGATCCTCGATGCTAATGAATGTATAACTATTGCCGATTATCGTTGTGTCATCATCAGATGCGGTATCTATTTGCATTTTATTGATTGTAAAATTTTATGAGCATGTCGTGCTAAGGTGGTATCGACTCTCAAATTGATATTTTATCGATATACCACTCGGTCAGCACTAAACGCGAGAGCGACGAAGTTTAAATATAGATTTTACGTTTATAAAAGTAAGCTTACAATTTTATTTTTGAATTTATTAAATTGGGATTAGCTGTATAGGGTAAGCTGTAACTATTATTATGGTGGTATTTATGATTTTTAATATAATTTAAATATCAATGCTGTTCGTCGAATTTGTTGTGAAAAACATGGCATTGGCATAAAGATTTTATGTATACCTAAGTCGAAGTGGGTGTAAAATATGCTTAATAGACTAATTTCAGGGACTTAGTAGTGAGTCATTACTGTCAGCCATTTTCACTGAGAAGGTTGTAATATGAATTGTAAAGTTTTTATGTATTTTTTCTTTTATGAGATAAACATCAATACGATCAATGTTTGTGGGAGTGTTCTACTAAATACAAGTAGATTTTGTAATTTATACCTACTCACGTTCCTATCATAATGACCATCAAAGAAACTATTGCGTCCGACAATTTCTATTTAAGAGTACACTAGTCGACGGCACGAACTATTTTGTGCGCGGGGATAAAATGCATTTCATATCAACCGAAAACACGTGCGGAAGAGATAGATGCTGTGATGAGCAGTAGGAAGCTAGTTCGCGTACGAATACACACTTTTGCAAATTTGTAGCGAAATGGATAATGATTTAGGACGAAACCGAGCGCGCGAAATTTTATAAACAGACCTTTGGCAGTCTAGATATCATGAAAAAACTACTAAATCTATCTGTTCAAAATAAAACTATTTGCATTGTTCAACTAATAATCTATCCCTGTATGGAGGCCGTTTTGCAATTTTACGTCTTCTTATGTTATTTATTTGCGCCCAAAAATGCGTTAAAATTAGTGTCGAAATGTGGAACTTTCAACGCTCATAACTTTCAAATATTTTCTTTTTTTACTTTTTTAGCTTCCACACAGGGCTAGATAATGATGAGACAAATTGATATCACTTTTTATTTTGAACGTACATCGTCAAACAGTGGAATAATCCCTAGACTACGTTTGTATGGAAGAATTTTCGACTAGTATAACCTTAACTATCCATACACTCATTGCCTTTTCATGAGGTATGATTGATTTTCCGTTTTCAATTAAATATTTATAGGTTTTCAGCAATTACTGTCGTGGTGAAAGGATAGCCAGCTAGACTGTGCGCTAGGAAGTCTGTTATCGATTCGAGTAAACGAATAAAAATGGTTTAAACATTAGGAAGCTAAAAATTTTCGTACTCATTTATTAATCATAGATTGGGAAACTATTGCTTACGAGAAACTATGGCACTTGTTAGTTGAGTTTCAACTGGACCACAATGTCCATTCGCCAGCACCCAACATAACTTGAGCAACGCGGTAACGCCTAGAACACTGTAATGAACTTAACCACGTACTAGGCCCATCCTTCTATCACACCCGATAATATAAAGGTGAAAGTTTGTTTGGTGAGAGCAGTGGTGGCCCAGTGGTATCGGCCGCGACTTACAAGTTGTAGGTCGTGGGTTCGAGCCCAGGCAGGCACTTTACTTTGTGTAAATTATTTCATTACCACTGCTCTCAAAACGGTGAAGGAAAACATCGTGAGGAAACCGGCATGTCCTAGAACCAGAAATTCGAAGACATGTGACATCCACCAACCCGCACTGCGCCCGCGTGGTGGATTACGGCCCATTCCCTCTCACAAAGAGGAGGCCTGTCTGTTTTCCCAGCAGTGGGAACATTAATAGGCTGATGATGTGTGATGTGTATGTGTGAAAATTTGTGGGTGTGTAAGTGAGTTTGTTACTTCTTCACGCTCAAACGGCCGAAAGAATCTGGATCGCAGATATAGATTATAGTCAGGAATAGCACAGATACTTTTTTATCCCGGGCATATGTCCCCTTGGGCTAATGTTCGACTATCATGCGGGCGAAGCCAGTAGTAGAAGCTAGTACAATATAATTCGATGAACCAAAGAAGTATAACAGAGGATCAAGCTTGGATCAAGTGACATTCTAGCAAAGAAAGTGTCAAGAAAGCGATTGGCTAAAGTAAATGCTAAAAATGTATGGGACTGTCAAGCGCTGTCGAATTGTCACTCTATCAATACCTTACATTTTGGCATTTCAAAATTACTCTGTCTAGAGCTGGTCTAGAGCCTCTGGATCACTGAAACTTAAAATTTTTGAAATAGCAATAAGTTCACCTCAAAAGAGAATAATGTCACCTGGAGCTACTAAAAAGCTGAAATTCCGCGCCGTTTTTCGTCACGTCACTCGCGACTCTAGCGTGACAAATACGCGGGCATTCGTCTAGTTGGCGGAGAGCGATCGCGGCAGCAGCCAGCGTGACACGCGCATTAGTCACGCCACGCTACGTGTTAGCATGGTATTGTCGCAGCTCTAGAACGTTCTAAATAGCGAGCAGATTTTTGGAAAAAATGTGCTATCTTAATTTTGTATTGCCATGCGTCCTATGCGCTGTCACTGACGATGATGTGAAAGAACCGAAGTATTGGCAAGCAAAGTTTAGTTTTACCATTGACACTACCGCCAAAGAAGAAATTAACATTCAATGTGGCAAATTGGCAATGAATCAAGCCTCTTTGGGTACTTCTCACGCTGACAACGATCGATGGGATCTAATCGTTTGATGCACTATGAGTTTTTATCTTTGTATAGGCAATTTAAATTTTTAAACAGCCAGACATTTTTTAACTGCCTGTACTGAAACTTTTTACCAACGTCCTTTTTACATACCTAACTAAAGTTTTTTTTTTTTTGAATTTTTCATTTATCGAAAAGCTCGCGTTTGACCACTATCTCGCCTGATGGTAAGCGATGATGTGGTCAAATTTGAAGCACGCTTGCCTTATTCACTCTTGACTTACCAATACCCCAAGGTTGTAGCTAAAGACTCCGGCAGGGAATTCCACTCCTTAGCTGTGCGCACAATGAAAGTATTCGCAAAACGCTTTTTACTATCACTATAACTTGATAGCGATATACTATCGCTATCAAGTTGATATTTGGCAGATCCGTCCCAGAGGAGAGAGCAGTACTCCATGCATGACCAAACTTGCGCTTTATACAATTTGAGCGTTCAGGCGTGAAGTACCGTCTCACCTTTGTAAGGATCCCCAACTTTTATGCAGCCAACTAAGCCTTAGCCTTAATAAATGGACCAAAATTGAGGATCGATGTTAACGTAAAACCAAGAAGGTCGAGATGGTCCATTATCGGCACGGCTACACCACGGAAAGATGGATCCGGGTGGAATAGGCAATTTTTTGCGGGAAAAAGACACGCCTGGGTGGTGAGCAGTATTGAAACTGACTAGATTGGCATCGGCCCATTCGGAAACTGCCTCCAAAGACAGGTTCAAGCGCTCAACCATGGCCTTCTGGAGAGACCGGAACTCAGGCCCAGTAGCCCGTGCGCCGGACACGTATCTCTCAGCAACCGTGCTGTCGTCTGCGTACCCAAAGGTTTCGGGTTTTAGCAGGTCATTACTGTGCTGCAAAAACAGTGTAGCCGAGAGCACCGAACCCTAAGGAACTCCGGCGTTCAGCCGGTGTTCCGGACGAGTAGCCACCGATAACCACTTGGATGGACCGATCCCTCAGGATGTCAGCAGTCTAGTCACACATACCACAAGGCAGGCCGAAGGAAGGAAGCTTAATAATAACGCTCTCATGCCAGAACCTGTCGAAAGCCTTCGAGATGTCAAAGGAGACAGCAAGCACCCTGTGCCTCTCGATGGACTAACTCCAGACGAGAATGGCATACGCTAGAAGATCCCCAGTTGACCGATTTCGGTGGAAGCCGTATTGGCGGTCACGAGGATTTCGTTGTCTTCTAGGTATGCCAGGAGCTTATTGTTCAACAAACCTTCAATACTCTTACAGAGGATGGACGTTACCAAGATGGGTCTGTAGTTGGCCGGGTCAGCTTGACAACCCTTTCTAGGGCACGGGCTGAACGTTAGCTTGCTTCCAAGCCTGCACATTTCCAGTCATTATCGAAAGGCGATTCAGGCGTGTCAGGATCGGAGACAATTCAGGCGCAAAAGTTTTTAGTACAATTGCCGGTATACCGTCGGGGACACTAGCTTTGTTCACGTCACGGTTACGCAGCACCCTACAGTCCTCCCTCAACAGGAGAGGAAGGGGGCCGCGCGCAATCAGAGTTCAGAAGCGAAGATTCCACAAAAAGGGAGGCAAATAAGTTTGCCTTGTCCTCGGCGGAGTGGGCCAGTGACCCATTGGGTCTCAGCAGTGGTGGTAGTGAGGGGCGAAAGAAGATTGATACTTAGCCTGGGGCCAAAACGCTTTGCTACCGGCAGGATATGAAGTGAGTTTGTTCCCGATTCTGCTAATATGGTCAAACCATCACCTTTTTGCAGAACTTGGCCCTGTTGAAGGCTCTCTTCTTCTGAATTACGTCATTTGCCTTGTGCACTCGAGCGTCTTCCCAAGCCAGGTAAACCTTGTGTTTAACCGCATTTGCGCAGTTGCACTCGGCAAGTTTGCCAAGCGGCCAGAGTCCCAGCAGTGGGAAAACAAAAAAAAAGCCGCTGATGTGATGTTAGTGACTCGGCACCAAACCAAAGTCGGTCAATGCTGGACAGCGCTACGTCAGAGAATGAAATGTAGTACTCCATCCCCTACCGCAAGTCATCAGTCACGGCGTCAGCGCATGACGATAGATCGTCCGAAGAGAAGCAAATGGGCCGCCAAGGATAGCATGCGAAGAAAGATCGCATCCCATCCCAATCTGCTGACCTGTACCGCCAAACCCGCCGGGTGGCTCTCGGGCTGGGATCGGGTGGGGAGTAGACGGTTACAGACTTCACCAGACAGTGGTCGGAACTACCCAAAGGTGATGATATCGACACTGAGTATCGATCTGGATCTGTTGTCAGCTTGGACCTTCCAAGCAATTGACCGTATGTGAATCAACATCCAGCACCAGCGGGTTAAGGTTTGGCGCTAGCGAAAGATTCCGCATCTCTCGTCCAGCATGGTCAGTGCACAGGTATGGGAAGGGCCACTCCTGATGGTGGGCATTAAAGTCCCACAGTTTGGGGGTATAAGGAACAGTGTGTAAAGTCCCACAAACCTCCATAGATAAGGGAGGATCCTTCGACCAGACGGCTGTTATCTCTGGTCCGGGCAACTGCCCAACGGTTGTTGTCGGACTGTTGTATGTGTTCTAATCGCGCCGAAAACTTTGCTCGCGCGATGCAGGATTTGTGTGACATCATGTCATTAGTTCGTAAGTGGCGGCGTTGGTGCCGCTACATCACTCTCCTTCGGAGACCGGAGGTCGATAGTAGGTTGAGTCGTCCGTACATCTCGTGACGTGTGCCTGGCCAGTAGAAGGTTGGTTCCCGTGTTTCGGAACCTAACCTTCCACTGGCCAGGCACACAGTTTCAAGGCAGTCTTTCGTGTGTGGCTGGCACACTACTTGGGACCCCAACTACCTGCGGTCGGCCATCGGCGCACCGTGTCTCGGATCCCGCTACCCTCCGCACCCAGTCTTCCGATAGGCCCTTAACAACGCAAGTAAGGCTGATCTGCCTGCAGTGGAACAACTATCTCGACCCAACTCCTCTGGTGGCTACACCGAGCATCGTACCGGAACGCGGCTAGGCCGCTTGGTGGTAAGTCTTTGCTCGGTGGGTGGTCGCAAGCCTTCGGCCGAAACCTACCAGCAGTTAGTGTCACCTGATTAGCACCACTCGGGAACTACGTGTAGGGTAACACAAGGGGTACTCAGTACTCACCTACGGACGCGGGTGACTCAGCCCGCAAATCTGTAGGACTAGTGGGTGTTTATGTGTTATGGGTGAAAGAAGGAGGGAGGGGATTGTTTACACGTTAGATGCTGCATAACGTCGACTCTTGCTTGCTAAAATACTCGCCTTTTCAGTTTTTTTTTGTTAATATCAATAAAAGAGTTACAAAACGGGAAAGTCGTTTTTCCTTCGGTATCGTATTATAAGACCTTCAACAAACTAATCAGGTTTCAGAATACTACACCAATTGATTATAACATTATTCTTTACTAATTTTTTATATTAAATTATTTGTCACAAAACAAATTAAGCAACTAACACCATACACGCTACATCAAAACATTTTACCAACAAACACCACGATTAAAATGCAATATAAACTCCTTTCACAATTTCACCCCAACATTCATTGTACCACCGCAGCAGGGCTTCAGTTTGGCGTCCTGGCGTCATCAAAGGGTGCAGCCGAACAAACGGGCTAACCAAAAAACAAGCTTCAAACGTTTTAATACGGCACGCGTTTATTGCGGCTTGAGTGCAGGGGGGATACGTGTTGGAGAGTTGTGGGACAGTCCTGAAATTCATAAAGATCTTTGTTAAACGATGGTTGGTGTGAAAAATAATATGGCGGGCAAGGCGGTGACTATAGAGATGAATTTAAATAAATAGATGCTGCGCCGACAACTGATAAATTGAGATAAGTTAAGACGCGGTGGACATTTTTATTGCTAAGTATTTCAGAAGGACAGAACCTGCAGTGAGTGTGGACTTACTAATAAAACTATTCTGTCCATGGCCTATTTGTAATTCTATGAAATATTAATATTATGCTATGCTTTTTATTACAAAGACAAACAAGTTCATGGACGTCTTATTAAAGGCATCTCAGATTATGAGAAACTAACCGGAAATGGAAAAAGCGAAACCGAAACCAAGCGTGCTCTATCGTCGACCACATCATCGCTTACCATCAGGTGAGATAGTGGTCAAGCGCAAGCCTATAGATAATAAAAAAAAAAAAATACAGAGCACACAGTACAGCACAGCATTATGCTGAGTGGAAGCCTTCTTGTCACAATCACGACATGCAGATGCATCTTCTTTCTTTCAAATACCTCTCATATAATTTTCGTTAAAATATAAAAGAGCAACATCATCTGAACTATTAGAAATAGGACGACAGCTTCAGTAATTTTGTAACTCCAAACTGATTGTATGTAATAATTCCACACTTTGTCATAATTCAGAACATTTTGAAATCGGAACTCAAATCACGGACACGGACGTGTAGTACGTAACCGCCCGTATAGTTTATCGGACTTCTTGGGTAATCTCGACTACTTTATAACATAAGTAATAACTTATATAATTTGTCTGTGATAAAAACGCGTTCATTACACATTATTCAAACTTAGAAATCCCAAAATATTACAATCCAATAACACTCACCCTACCTGATGAGAGAACGTATCGCAAGGTTCTTTTCGTCGGGTTCTTGCACCCCAAGCCCGGGGGCGACACCGTCGTTTCCGGGGGAAGCCGACAGAGGGCGCTGGCAAACACGAGCTCCATTTCCGGCGCGGAAGAGCGCCGCCGACGTCGCTTCCGGCGGCCGACTGATTGGGCCTTTATTAAAAACTGACACCTGGGGCTATCCACTGGTTTTTGTTTTTCGAATATTTTCTCTTTTTGCTAACGGTTGGTTATGACAAGTGCTTTTTTAATGTTCCTCGGTAGTTTGTCGTCGAGTTGGATTAAATTGTCGCTTAAACTGGGGGCTGAGATTGGATTTTGATTGTTTGATTTTTTGGGGATGATTTTGCGCTGTTTTTTAAATTTTGTATTTATTTATGATTAATTCACCTTTGATTAAAATAGGGTAACTTACACCGTAGTTTAGGTGGTAAATTATTAATTTACTAAGTTAACAATTAGGGCCTTATATGTCGACATAAATTCAAAATTCAAATTCTGTATTAGATGAATTTAACATTTGCTAGTTGCTAAACAGGGATCGAGATTTTTACAAATAAATGAGTTTATTTACTATTTTTTTTTTTTTTTTTTATTTGTAATGGGTTTGCTCTTGACTCTAGTCTAGGTCATAGGTGACAGAGACAGAGTCTACGATGGAGTGAGCTTACCCAGAAGAAGCCTGTTTACTCTAACTTTGAAGAGATTCGGGTTGAATGCGTTCGGAAACACAGACGCAGGCAGTGAGTTCCACTCATTCGCTGTGCGCATTATACTATTATTACTATTTTTGAATTTTACTCGATCGATAACATTGCCACATTCACAGACATATATCTAACTAGATAACGCAAGTCCCTCCATCTGTATGAATATCAAGCGTGCCACTTTTTCACGAACAATTTAAAAACATATTTACTTACCAATGAAAGAAAGCATTTCCAATGCCTCGCCCAACTTTTTCTATACAGTCTTTACAGGTCAATAAGGCATAAAAAGGCAATTTTCTAGATTGCCGTGGATTTCTGGTGCCGATAATACTAAATGAAAAGCTCAAATTACGATCATTAATCATAATTCTACTCGTTTTTAGGGTTCCGTACCCAAAGGGTAAAAACGGGACCCTATTACTGAGACTTCACGATCCGTCTGTCTGTCTGTCTGTCTGTCCGTCTGTCACCAGGCTGTATCTCATGAACCGTGATAGCTAGACAGTTGAAATTTTCACAGATGATGTATTTCTATTGCCGCTATAACAGCAAATACTAAAAACAGAATAAAATTAATATTTAAGGGGGGCTCCAATACAACAAACGTGATTTTTTGCCGTTTTTTTGCTCAATATTAATAACGGCAACAGGTAGACGTTTGAAATATTCACAGAATATTTAGTTGTATATTCACTTCAAAAAATAATAATTATTAAAATAAAATAAATTAAGGGGGGCTCCCATACAACAAACGTGATTTTTTTGACGTTTTATTCGATAATGGTGCGGAACCCTTCGTGCGCGAGTCCGACTCGCACTTGGCTAGTTTTTAGACACGCGAAGTTCATACAATCGCGTCATCTAGTTAGATTTATGTCTGTGGCCACATTCGAAATCGATGGTTTTACAATAACTCTTTGACAATTGCCTACTGCTTAAAACACCGATATTTTTGCCCAAAACTTTATATCTTTATGTAAAGAATAAAATAAAATAAAGAATCAGTGTAGAGTTGTTCCTCGGTGAAAAGTATCACTTCGGTACAAATCCGACGCCTTGTTACATGCACGTCGGGTAAGCTGACTGGAATAGTGTTGTGTTACAGTCAATGTCGATAGAAATATCTATCTATTGTTTATACGAAGTTTCCAAAAACTTTGATAGTATTTAATTACAGTAGTTTGACGTATTATTTATTTACTTATTTTATTTGAAATGGGTATGCTCTTGACTTGACAGAGACAGTGTCGATGATGGAGTGATCTTCCCAGAAGAAGCCTATTGACTCTTACTTTCAAAAGATTATGACGTGTATTGCTCTTGATTCCATTGATTAGCTTTAAGTCATAACAGTATTTCTTTTTTATTATCAAATCAGTTTTGGTTAGCAAAACCTACAAAAATGTAGTGAAATTATTTGTTGTAAAGACAGAATAATTGAATGAGCAGCTTCTGGTCTTGAATATATCTTAAAGTACCTTGGTACCTCTACCAACGCTAGGTCAATGTTTGATGTAGAAATACGTCCTATTTCGTTCCTCTCTGCAACTGAATTGGTTTCAACCTCAATCCTGTAATCAAATCAACGCCGATGCCAAAGCTTGCACAAGCATTTCTGTGCTAGAAGATTGCTCTACTGTAAAGAAGACCTTTCGTTAGATTCTAGGGCCTGCTTCGATTTTTCAGTACCAAATTTTTAAGGCTCTTTTATCTGAAGATAAGGTCCGAATTATTAATAAGATCATCAGATAATGACTGCACCTTCTAAACACGGCACTAAAAGGAGGAGAATCTAGTCGGCAGTTAGGTGGAAAAGGTCGTATGATAGTAATCATGATTCCAAGTCACCTAAATGTGCAACTTTTTTATTATAGATAGGCTCGCGCTTGACCACTATTTCTCCTGATGGTAAGGCAGGGAACATACAAATCTCATACACGAATGTCCTTTCTTTGGTATTGTTCGTCGAATCGTTGAGCTCCTTAAATTCTGTGTTGAGCTGCTCGGTTATTGACAAATGCGTGCACTGACTGGACAGGTCCACTCAATTTGGCTGGTTCTTTCCACAAAAGACCATTTCAGATATCAATCTACATGGTCTTCACATGATCTAACCAAGATTTTTGTCTGGACTTTAAAAGAGACTGTGACCTCTGAGTTTGTTTCGGCCTTTCTTCTCAGAGTAGTCAGATAGGAAACGCCGACCTCATCTAGTTTTAAAAATATTATCGACATGTAAAAGTGTTTGTACAAACCAACTTACAGAAATAAAATCATTTATCATAAAAGCGTCTAGACAAAGTTAGTGCCGACTAGCGATTATGATTGATCAAAAAATTTATGAGATGTACATGTATATACTCTTACATACGCTACGAAAATGTCTGGAGTTAACATTAACAATTTGGCAATCGCTATTACTAAAATATGTCACTTGTGTAGAGCTCAAGAAGACCTAAAACGCCCAGCAGTTCACAAAAAGCAGTCCAACAAAAGAAAAGAAACAGTACCCTTACCAAGCATTTCTTTATCTGCCCTATAAACGTGAACCCACCTCTCGCGTCGCCACACAACTCCGAGAGCGATAAATCGAAAACACACGAAATCTGAGCAATAAATTGCAGACAATATTTTCAGCAACATCGTTCGCGTAAATATCGTTGAAACTATAACTGAGTTCTTCCTGAGTTAGGGGTGGCACGTACTTGCAAGTTTTTTTGGAAAAAAAGGAGTTTGTTTTGGTAAATCTTTTGTTTATATTTTGGTACGTTTGGTTTAGTTTATGGGCTGTATTTTCTATGAAAAGTTAATGATTTGAAATATAAATAAGCAAAGATATAAATTGAGGCACTTAAGATGATGAGTGACACACTGGAAGAAATAACCTTAAATGTGTTTGCCAGAATGGTAACTCTGTTTGATCAATAAAATAATATGAACGTCCATTATGGAAAACCCCTATATTGTTTACCATTTTAGCAATGCGTGCTACAATGTTGACCACATCATCACTACCATTAAGCGCGAGCCTATCTATAATTAAAAAAAATGTTTCTTGATAGCAGTATAATTCTTCTCTAACAATTATTGATTACTTCTGAATTATTGTAGACTATTTAAGTTCACAACAAAATAAACAAACAAAAATTCTCACCTAAACTTTGCTCACCCCTAAACGGCTATGGAGTCGTAAAAACGTATTTTATTCGGAATGGTCAATGCAGTGGCTCCCCGGTGGCCAGTTATATGTCGTTCGAATGTGCTGCCCTCTACACGATCACTCTTTTTACGTGTCTCTACTAGTCACGTCGGACACGCGTTGAAGTACTTTCGGTAGAATGTCAGGCTTTTTAAAATGTCTAGAGGCTTCAAGTTTGCACATTTATGTAGTTGTGATATTGTTTCTTTTAGAGTCTGAATTTGTTGAAGGATGTCTGGAGTTGGATCTACTTTCTTGTAGTGTAATCATTTTTAGTATTTCTTGTCAAGAAAATTACTTTTTCTTGTCATTACTTGGATAGTTCTTTGGACAGTAATAGTTGTTTGTACTCTTTAACATACCTACATGTCAATTGTAATAATTTTATTAAGATTTTGTGTGTTGTGTTGTGTCTTTTGTGTGCACTAAATAAATGATTTATCTATCTATCTATCTATCTATCTATCTTTTTAAGGTATTAACGGTTCTGGAGTAGTGACGGCTTTCGAAAAGTATAAAATTGGAAGGCTTTTTTGCAAGGCGAAGCGATGACTTAGACCGAGGGAATCTACGGAATGCGAAAAACAATGGAACCGGTACATTGTGATGCGCCTACGCCTGCGAGTAATGGATGTCTTTCGATTGAAATGACATGAATGATTGATGACTCTTTTACAGAAATATAAGGTTTCAAATATAAAACTTCCGTCAAAGGATCCCAAACATAAATCATAACAACAAAGCAGAATAATCATTGCGTTAACAGCCAATAAAATATTGTACGATTTCAATTGAAGACCTTTCTTACATGTCATTTTAAGTGCCGATATATACTCGACACGACTTTTGATCTCACCAGCTGAGGTTGAACAGAATTGAAACCCGTCAAAAAAGGTCACAGTCTCACAAGTGACATCGACATCTTCAATTTTATGATCGCCGTAAATGACTGTCTCCGAAACTGGATAAGTTTAATCGATTTTGGAACTCTTATATGTTATTTCTTTAGTTTCATTCCCTCTTTTAAGGTCCTCAGTTTTATTGCTTTTATTTTTATCGTTTACTTGGGCATAAAATGAATTTCTTGTAAGAGCTTGTATGTAATCGTTTTATGATTCTTTGGAAATATGTTTTGTTTTAAAATGACACGGTTTTTGCAATGTTTTTTTCTTTTACAAAATCGTTTATTTTCATGGACAGTTCAAAATGAATCGGGTGGAAGGATGATTATGTATGTCGAAGACTAGACGAGGAAAACAATCTAACAAACAATGTGTCAATGATGTGAAAGATGATATTGTGTTTAAGGTAGAGGGATTCTACTGAGATGACGATTATTAGAGAAGTATGAAGAAAAGACATGTTGCACCCTCTCGAAACAAATTAGAATAAAGTATATATAATAGTTCAAAATGTTTGGTTGATATCACGAAATTTCAGAAGCGTCAACTTCTCAATAAAGTGTTGAAATTATAAAGTGTAAACCAAATATAACATTTCAATTCGCATCTATTTGCGAATCAAATATCTTTTGCATATGCACATATTGCAGATTCATTATTGGTTAACACGCCCTTCTAAATTGATCTTTAATATTTCAAAGATAGGGCTGAGAATTGTAATGATGAGTAAGAATATTTAGAAATTCGTCAGTACCGAGCCATTAAATTGAAGTGCAAACAACACGTTTAGGCGTATTAATAAATTATCGGGCGGTGCGTTTGTTTGCTCACACATTTTAGTGTACATATGTTAATCAAAAAAGAAACTCTGCGTTAAGTTGTTGGCAAACATTATGAGTGTGTATTTGCTTAGAATTATGTACGCAGTACGTATTGATTAGGTTATTTATAGGGATGGTTTTCTCGATTTTGGTGTTGGTAACTGAGTAATATATCTCTAATATTATTTCAAGGTGATAATATCAAGGTTTATATAAAATCAGCCATGAAATAATAAATTAATCTATGTATATGCAATATACATAGATTAATTTATTGTGTTTACATCAAGTTTTCTTATTTGATGATCCTTCTAATAACCTATCGAGCTATACGAAAATATACGAAAGAATAAGGCTGTTATTTTGACATTACAAACAGACACATTTGTGATCACTTTAACTTCCTGTCCCTGTCTAATGTTACAAAAAGTTGGCGCAGCATTTGAATAGTCTATGGTTATGCTCTGTGACTAGTGACACGACCACAATGCCAATTTTGTTTGTAAATTATCCTCTACTACTTATGCACGTAGCACTATTCTGAAGATAAAAACATATCTGCATTATTGTGAGCTTAATTTCTGAGATGACACAATTGCAATTACGTATGTGAGTATATTTTTCAACAGGTTTCAAGACAATTATAAATTAAGGATCTTTTTAATGACTCAACTCAATCAGATAACTCTTTTAAAGAAGACAGAGTGGCAGCTGACAGCCTGGTTTTTGCGTTATTGCCCTCATCAATTTGGATATTAATTAACTTTAGCATATCTCGTATATTGTAATCCAACTGGATATAAATAGACAGATGCGTCATAAAGTTCTAGAATCGTCACAAAACTTTGTTTGCTAAAGTCCTAAAAATACAGAAGGCAGTCCACAAAACTTCACAAGAATTTCTATATTTACCACCAAACTTCGGACTATAGCAACAAAAATGGTAGCAGCAAACAAGAAAAATTTAAACCCTTCCATAGAATTACAAAAGTGATTAGAGCCGCAGCATAAATAAATAAATATTTATTTCTCTTTGTCGACGACACCCGACGTCGATTTAGCGTGGACACGTTAAAATCGCGTTTGCCTTCGTTTTACACACTTTCCCAGAAGGACTATCTGTCAATACGGCGTTCTAAAAATCGAATTTCAAATTGCTTGGACAAACCGTTCGGGGTCGGTCGGCTCGTTTCGGATGTCACGAAGCAAAAGGAGCAAAAGTATTGGTCGATTTAGTATTAGCTCGCTAATGCGTATAGGACGACAAAGATACCGACGACATACAAACCTCGTATTTCGGTTCCGTGACATTTGTACTAAATCAATATATTTTTACTATTTGTACATATTGGTGTTTCTTATAACTACATATATGAGACAGTTCGATAATTTATTTAGTAAATACGCGGTGTTTTTCAAATGGATTCTTAGTAAAATGTTTTTCGTTAGTTTTATTTATTTTCTAGACAGATTGTTTGGACAAATAAAGATTAAACTAAACTGATTTTCATGGTAATCCGCGAGTAGTGAAATAGTGTACTAACTTGTTATCTGTTCTTTTATGTAAGTTTTGTCGAGCTTACAAACAAAACAATTTGTTTTTGGACACGCTAAGTTTTAGGGTTATCTAGATAAGACTAACACTTTGAGCCATTGTAATAAAATGGTCTTATTATTTAAAAGGTTTGGATAGAAAGTGAAAATGCAAAGAAAATCACATCACATCACACTAACTTAATAAATATTATAAATCCGAAAGTTTGGATGGATGATTGTTAGTAAATTACGCCTGAACGGCAGAACGGATCTGGATGAAATTTCAGACAGAGTTAGATTATAATAGTCTAGATACTTTTTATCCCGGGCATAAATGTTCAGTCGGGTTACTTTTCGACGTTCACGCGGGCGAAGCCGCTGGTAAAAGCTAGTCTATACTAATATTATAATAAGGAAAGATTTTTTAGTTTGTTTGTACCGAATAGGCTCCGAAACTACTGGACCGATTTATAAAAATCTTTCACCAATAGAAAGCTACATTAGTCCTGAGTGACATAGGGTGTTTTTTAATCCAAAAAACGGGTCCTGTAGGGAGGTCCACGGGACCGAAGCCGCGGACAACAGCTAGTAATACAAAAAGCGAGGTTATAAAGATGTCACCCATTTTAAAACCACGACTACGTTTACCGTTTGTTACTGCTGAAGTGAAGTTCCAAAATTCATAACAAACCGTTGATGAAATACAAATTAATATAATTTTATAGCTAGTCTGTACTATTCCACTTGGCAGTTGGATCTCTCAACATCAATAAAAAAACCGGACATATCGGATAAGGAAACAGCTTATTGTTGTGTTCAACATATTGCTACGAGGCACAAATAAAATGAAAACTGAAACGAATACGATAAACAGCGTTTTCAATTTCACGGCATTTTTTTTTTGCTATCCACGTATATTTCCTTGGATCTGTAGTCTGCAAAGCAAACAAACTATCAAATACACGTACAGCTTTACGTTCATATAGTGGGCTGAATTTTATCAACCCCAATCTCCCTTTGAAAAATAACAGCGAAAACGGTCACAAAATAAATCGGGATACTTGTCTCAAATAACACGATGTGAACCGGACCGGGTATCGGGTAGCCGGGTTACGGGTAAATTGGATCGGCATCGTCGACTCGATCGCGGGGATTATCCGGCCATCGTTACAGAGGAACGTTAACGCTCGCCGCCTCTGATTGTCTCTTTACTCTGTGTGCACTGTGCGACAAGGTGATATTGTGCGGGTCAAAATAGTTTTTTGTGGTCTCAATTATATATGTTTTATATAACTAAGTGCATTTTTTGATGTTAGTAAAAACTTAGTTGACTGTGTGCAGATGATAAAAAAGCCAATAAATATTAAATAATATTTAGTAATTGTTTCCTAGCATCAATTCATGCGTTTTAGATGAAATTCATATTTGAGATTTTTTTGTATGATATAAAAATACTTTCAGATTTTCTTGGGTTTACAAATAAGCATGTTTTGTGCCTTTGCATTTCTTATGATGTTTTGATATAATTTTGAAACCGAACTCTCACTTAAGAAAATTAAACATCTTAGACAATATCAAAATCATATACCAATCTATATTTATAAAACTATATGAATTTTCTTGTCCGTTCCATAAGAATAGACCCTTACAAATGGACGAGAATCCCTTTTTTAACTGTAAGTGAATCTTGTCATTCAAAATTGCCTTTTTAAATTGATTTTGAGAATTTTGTGATTCTGTGAATTGGTCTAATTGAAATAAATATCAAGAGGTTGTTTTAATGTGTGAAAGGTAAAAAACCTACTTAATTTTTTCCACGTGGCTTAACCACTGTGCAGCTCCCGCCCACAAGATCAGCTCAGCTGGCTATCGCAGATCTCCGCTCGTTTGTAACGACGTCTCGCGTCCGACGTAACGACTCGATCCCGCTTTTTATTTCTTTGCCCACCTGGTTTTTGCTGAGTGCCCACTGTGCATTTCAGTGATGGCGAGTTTTTGGCTAGTTTATTGAGGTTTTCTGTTAAATTA
Source organism: Orthosia incerta (assembly GCA_948252205.1). Lineage (NCBI taxonomy): Eukaryota > Metazoa > Arthropoda > Insecta > Lepidoptera > Noctuidae > Orthosia > Orthosia incerta. Next base: position 2,284,047 of record OX411748.1, on the reverse strand, counting down.
CTGTGCAATTTGATTTCGCAAAGAAACTGATATTTTTGTGCGCTTCTGAAAGTTTAATGTCTATGTGTTAAACTTGTTACACTCGTCTATCTATTCTGACTATACATTGCAGACGATGAATTATAGTTGCGGAATATTAAGCAATGTTCAACACTTGAGGGCATCCCTCAAGTGTTGAACTATATTCAGCAGTGGATGTCTTTCAGCTGTATAAATGATGATGGTGATGAGCAATGTTCCTCAGGAAGCCTGTATTTATATGATATGCCAGATAAGAGCCTGTATTTATATGATATGCGACATTAATGACGAATAAAACGTCACAGTTATGAAATAAACCCAGTAAGTATATAAGTAACACGACACGCGCTAACAAATTGGACTACCAAAATGTAAAATTTCGTATATGCTAACTACCTTAAATCACGATAAAAAGTACATTTTAGCAAGAGTTTGAATCAACAAAATAAACTAATCAATCACGTACATATTACACATACAGTCGTCCTTAAAATAAAATGCCACTATCTGACATTTGGCTGATTTTAGGTTTTTGATAACACCATATTCAGCAAAAAAAAACTGTCTATCTGACTAAGCAGTATTATTCTACTATTAATAGAATTCATGTTAAAATAATAAATTGATTTTTCTAATTGCTTTTCAAATATTTTTTATAAGGTGCCTGTTAGAAAGCGCAATTAGTCTAGTTAAATCTTTATTAGTAATCTATCTTTTGACACCGAAAACCGCATAGAATTTTCAATTATTTATGTTATATATCGCAGATTTTGGTCTATAACTCATACTCCGGTTTTGTCAGATAGTGATATTAAGATTGAGGATGCGTAGCATCCAGTTATAGCAGTCACCTAGAGACGTGCTAACAGACAGACAAACAGACCATCAAACATGATAAGTGACGTCTGTCCGACTTGAGATGCTAATTATGAATGTTACTGCGTTTTAGCTGTTCGATTAACGAGGTTGGAGGCTCGGTTTGAGTATATTTATAGTGAATTATTGGAATGATACGACGAATGAGGTTGGAGCTAATTTTAAGTCAAATAGTTAAAAAAAAAGCATGGGTCGTCAATACGACGTGTAAGCAAAGGACTCTTGATAAAATGAAAACATATTTTTACATAATTCTAGATAATGCGAATACACATGATCTAAATAATTTAATAACTAGAATAAAATTAACTCAAGGCAACATCAATCGTTTTGAAGAGTTTGTTGGTCTTTACGATAAAAATAAGTCAAGGAGCAAAGCGATGGACTTCAGTAAGAAAAGCCAAATTCTTGAAAGATCACATCTGGTAAAGAAATTAATCTCTTTGATCATCAGATGAGTAAACTATAACAAAAGGAAAAACTTAATTACAAAATACAGAGTATGCGAGTACCACGCAAAACGGTTATCACTCAGCATAATGCTGGGACTCACCTATGTTATATAAGCACCTGACAGTTGACAACCCTACGATCTGTCAACATATTCTCAATTACGATTAATTTGCTTCCATTACTTTGTCACAGCCAATGCTTCACACATTATCAACCGACACTCCGACCACACAAGTGAAATCAAAATTTCAAAAGCTCTCAACTACTTTTGTAAATAACATACGGATGTTAATAAGGACCAAATTGATATAACTATTGCTGGTATGGAACATCAAACAGAGGAGGCACGAGTAGAAATATCTGAGTAATAAACGATAATTGATTTGGCCAATTTTCGAAACGGTATGTTTTATTTGAGTAAACAGAAGGCAGAATGTAGCGGTTGTTGACATACTTAGTGATTTTAGGAGCTCTGTTTGTGGTAGTGAAAGAAAGGTAGGAAGGATGATGGGAATGGTATTAATTAAATTGAAGAAAGGAAAGCTTGTAAAGACAAACATGAAGACGAAAAGAGGCAATTAGATACATATAAAGATTCTATTGATGATGTTGATAATATAAATATAACATTACGCCATCCCGCCCACAATCCCCGAAATGTTAGGTAAGGTTTAAGTAATAGTACACCCACAATTTGTTATCCTATTACATGAGCGAGACTATGGCCAACAATCGGAAACCTAGACTCCAGGATGCTATTATATATCTATACTAATATTATAAAGAGGAAAGATTTTTTTGATTGTTTGTACCGAATAGGCTCCGAAACTACTGGACCGATTTGAAAAATTCTTTCGCCAATAGAAAACTACATTATTCCTGAGTGAATAAGGCTATTTTTAATCCCGAAAATTGGTCCTGTGGGGTGGTCCACGGGAGCGAAGCCGCGGGCAACAGCTAGTATTATATAAATTCTAGTTGCAAAATCGCAATATTACTTTGCACGATCCGAAAATTAAACACATATGACATCACGCTTAGCGGTCGCCCTTGCAACCAAGTCAAAATCTGATGATAAAGTAACAATCTCTCTCTCTCAATAATCATTATAAAATACGTATCTAATATCCTAAGTAACAAGCAAAACGTTACAAAGAGTTTCAGGGAGACAATCTATTTGAATTACTCGTTTCCACCCCGCCTCTGTTCTTAGTAAGATTTACGTGGCTTTTAACTTGACGTTAGTTGAGATTATCAGTCCAAGGGCGCTCTCTTGTTGACCCTGGCTGAACTTAGCCAATAATTATGCTTTATACAGCCCAGATTAACGCCGTTTTGTAGCATTTATGTTAGGCTGGATGATTTTATGTTTACCGAAGTTGGTTTGAAGATGTTGTTTTGAATCATGACATATTCATGCAGAATCTCTTAAATTCGTAATAGAGTTACAATCTTTAGCAATAGAATAGAATAATTATACTTTATTTTACACCAAAATAGTTAGACAAGTCTTTTACAAGAAAACTTATGTGGGTACCATGGCGGTCATGGGCATGATATCAATGTAAGTTTAAATACAATTGTAAAATGTTGTATTTGAGAACGTATTAAATTCTAGTTCAGTCTAGAATACAGCTACTAGCTTTTTTTTTCTATTTTTCAAAATCTACATAGTTAACGAAAATAAAGACGATTTTTCAACCTCTACGTCGAAACAAATTCTCCATTTATAAAAAAAAACTGATGATACGGTCGCAGCAGACGTACTAAATCTAAATACTGTCATCAATCAACCCTTACCGTTTCACTTATCCGAGCTGTCCACATGTAAGAGAAATTCGTTCACCGTTTACAAAACCCGAAAGAAATCAAGCGATCGATCAATTAAAGTAAAACAACTTATCATTCCAAACCGAAAAAGAACCACGAATCCATTATACAAGGGCATTAACAAACAAATGTTCACACTTAACCTTTCTTTCTGGCTTGCGATATACATCTCTCGACGAAGCCTCATTATTACTGACCAGCAAACTTACTAGAACAGTCCCTTCAATTCTTGCACCCTCAACATAAAGTTCAAAATCACCCAGCTCGTTGATAAAAGGAACGTAGCCGAGGCTCTTAACACAAGGGGGGTATCTCAGGTGTCGTGGAAAACTTAATTTATGTTAAACTCGTCTGTGCCGCGATTATTTAACTGGCGGCGATGGAACGATAAGGAAGATTAATTGGGCTGGGCGTCGGATAAAAAATGCGAGGACAAGCAACCCGTGTGGTTCCGTCCGCCGAAATAACGATACGAACAAAGGCGGTTCTGGGAGGTTTATTTATGGAAACGCGTTGAACAAGACGAAGACTCTCATTTAAGCTGTATAAATTGGGTAATGGCGACTACTTATTAGGGAGAAGTTTAAGTCTCTTTTCAATTTTAATTCTCTTTATGGAGTTACATTGATTACATACACATAGTTATTCATGACTATATTTATAAAAAAGTTCCTCATACATTAGTAACCTCTTTGGTCTTGTGGTCGCAAGCACTACTACTGAGTATGAGGTCCTAGGTTCGATCCCCAGGTCAAGCAAAGTGTTATTTAGTTTTTGCACCTAGAATTTCTAAGCAGTATCCCGGAGTCTGGATTGTGAATTTGTCTGGTGGCAATAAGCTCGCCTAATAGATTATATGTGACTGAAACATAAGTGGCAAAATGTGGGTGTCCTGTATGAGAACCTCTGCCTGACCCTTCAGGGAATACAGGCGATGTTATGTTATGAAATTATTCATATCCATATCATAAATTAGATTCTACAATTCGAATCGTAATGAATACATGATTTATTTATATAGAATTGTTTCATCAACACAAACATAACTGCAGGGACCTTTACCCATGACCTACAACAATAACCAGTACATTGATCCAGAATTACATCAACAGCTGATAAATTTATTATAAGTCATAACAAAGCTAACCGATAAAAAATATATAATTATTTTCATCAATTCATCATTTAGTATTGATCTTGCTTTCAATAACGAAGTGTATAAAAAGTAAAGTAAATACGAGGAATACGTATATCAGTGTTTTATAAATATGCCATATATAAAATTTTCAACCAAACTAAATTAATGTCTCTAAGAATTAATCCTAATATTCTAAAAAATCATGTGAAGGCTTCTGAGTTCATCGCAGACTCAATAAAACTAACAATGGATAGTGGAAGAAGAAGTAGCAGTTCTGATAACTTGGTAGACAGTGACTTTGAAGATGACTATGTGGTCAAATCCATTGGTGCATTTGGTTTGTGGCAAGCTACAGCTTGTACTATAGCAGCTTTAGTTAGATCAGCAGCAATATGGAACATGCTATCAATAATCTTCCTGACCCCTACAACAGTGTTCGTTTGCGTTAAATTCGATGATAATGCTACAGTCAAAGCAGAAAATTCTACGTGTTACAATAATTGTGTAGATTATAAGTATTTTGAAGATGTGTTAGAAAAGACTCTGATATCAGAATTTGGACTGATTTGTGAAAATGCTTGGAAGGCTAGTTTTACGCAATCAATGTTGATGTTTGGATTTCTGGTTGGAGTTTCATTGTTTGGTTGGATCTCCGACAGGTAATGTACCATTTGATTCTGTTCCTTAGATTTTATCTACGTTGAAGATAGGATCCGCAGGAGAACCAAAAAATCCGACACAGCCCGAAGAATTGCCAAACTTAAGTGGCAGTAGGCAGGGCACATTGCTCGCAGAACGGATGGGGCCGAAAAGTTCTGGAATGGCGACGGCGAACCAGAACGATACGTTGGAAGGCCTCCCACTAGATGGACCGATGACCTGGTTTAAGCGCAGGCCACATAAAAATGTCGTCGGGCGCGGACATGGCACGGGCGGCATCCTATTCCATTCAAATTTCAAACAAAATGTATGGAAATAAAGCGAAATTTAGGTTACACGGTATAACGTTGCTCGGACGTGGTTATGACGCGCCATTTCAGCGCCCATGCCTGATCAAATTGACACAGGGTATGTCGTGATAACCACGTCTGAGCAACGACATACCGTGTGTCCAAAATTGCACTTTATTTACATGAATTTTGTTCGAAATTTGAATGGAATAGGAAACCGCCCGTGCTGCGGACATGGCACGGGCCATTTCTGTGTGGCCTGCGCCTAAGGTTGCAGGAAGGCGCTGGATACGAGACGCACGGGATCGGTCAATGTGGCGACGCCTGGGGGAGGCCTATGTCCAGCAGTGGACGTCTTTCGGCTGAAATGACGAAAATAAAAAAATACTTACTTTTTTTTTCAGATTCGGTCGACGCATCGGATTAATAATATCATCATCACTGAACATCATATTCATGTTAGCTGCACCATTTTCTCCAAGCTACTGGATATTCAACGGCTTAAGATTCTTTATTGGCATGGCCTCAGGTGGCACTATGATAATCACCCTAGTATTTATTATAGAAATTGTAGGACCACAGCATAGGGAAGCGGCAGGTAGCCTAGCAATACTTCCAGATGGATTAGCCCAAGCACTGTTATCAGTATTTGCCTATTTTGCTGTGGATTGGAGAATGTATCTTTTGGAATATGCTGTGGCATCAGTTTTTATTTATGCATTTATTGTGTGTTTGCCTGAATCACCAAGATGGTTGATGGCTAAAGGAAACGGAGAGAAAGCTCTTGAAGTTATGACTAAAGCTGCGAAAAGGTAATATATAATTATATTAATTTAAATGTCTCTAAACTTCGAAAATCATTAACTTTATTTGGAGAATGTTTACATGTTGTCTTAGATATTAATTTATTGCAGGAACAAATTAAACACAGCAACCATACGAGAGAATATAGCGATGGCTTTGGATGAAATGATGGTTAACGACAAAGAGATACGCAAGTCGACTTACTTGGATCTATTCAGAACTAAACGCATAGCGTTCAAAACTATATCTTCAATCATAATTTGGATCTCTGCAGGAGCTTGCTATTTTGGCATAAATCAATATATTACTTATATTGGGTCCAATGTTTTTATTACTGTGATATTATTAGGAACTATTCAGGTTAGTCCAATAAATCTTGAAGAATTACATTAATAAAACTACTGATTTAATTTTATTTTTGTAAAAAAACAACAGAATTACCTAATTCTGATTTTTATGCTTTCAGATCCCAACATGTCCTCTAGCAATGATGTTGAACAAGACATTCGGCAGAAAAGCATCAACAGTTGGAACTCTAACTGTCATTGGCATCACCATGACAATCCTCATGTTTGTACCACCAGGCCACACTAGGTGCACAATCCTCGGTATCATAGGGTTTGCTGCCACTTGTACTACCTTTGGCGTTTTGTGCGTCTATGTTTCTGAATTGTTCCCTACTCCACTACGTACTATGGCCTACGGTTTAAGCTCTGCTGGTGCAAAAATAGGAGCAATGGTTGCACCGTTTATAGCTACCATCAACCCGCATTGGATACCTTCGTTGATTTTTGCAGTTCTACCGTTCATTGCTTCAGTTTTTTGCGTTTTATTGCCAGAAACTAAAGGGAAAAAGTTGCAGGATACTATGTAAAATATTATGGGTATTGAATGTATCTTGCCTATCTTTCAATATTTTATAACATTATAAAATTCGCGTGTAACACTGTTTAATTTATTAATGTCTGAGAAACTTCTTGAAGCAATACTATTAAGATTATCCCGTTCGTTACAAAATATCACAAAGATTTATTTGACAAACATGATTTATCCTTAAAACGTGACCGAACTTTGTGATTTAGAAATAAATTGAACTTAACTATCACGAAAAGTTATCACGATTTGTATAATAAATACATTTAATAACTTTATGAAATAGAAGAGAGTACAGAAATACCATTTTGTACAAAACAATGCAGATTAGACGCTAACGCAATACATTTCAGAAGACTTAATTTTGAAATTGTTTTGAACGTAACATCATTCATCTTTACTGACAATAATTGTGGACATAAACTATGAATGATATACTGAAGTATCCAAACTTATTTACTCTGTAAAAGCTTGCTAAAGTGAAGTTTTAAAGAGAGCAAATAAACGCTGGTTCACCTACTAGACTGATGTTAAAATGTCACTGAATTAGGTATCAATCATGTTGGTGCTTTTATTTTAAACTACTGCAATCTCTTTCTACAAAACTTTAAAGTGTTTTATCGTACGAGTCTTCTGTTCCCTCTTTTTCTTATTTTATGCCACTAATGGACGTTGACAATCATATTTAAGATAAATTTGTCCGCAGCAAGGTTGGCTCGTAATTTGTAAATAGGTGATAATACTAGTGATAACATTGGATGCATTGGGCTGAACTGAAATAAATTGTTATGTACTTGATCGTTTGTACACGATTTAAGATGTCGAACTTACATAAAGGAGATGATATTTATTATTATGTTATACGTCATTATGAGTATGTCAATGCTTCTAGAAGAGCTGTACTGTTAACATCAAAAATATATGACATGAATTGTGATTTAAAACTTGTGACTTATTTTGGTTAAATATTGTGATTGAATAAAGTGTTCAAAGGTATTTAAAATTATTTGCATTACTAGTTTTTCTTTAACTGCGTTGACCTACTGCGAGGCAAGGCTCCAGCCATAGCTTTTCACTCTTTCCGGTTTTTGCTTTCTCTGGTTTTGTTTTATTAGAAAACCTTATTCTAACAAGGATGTCAATAAGTTTTATTTATTCGATTGAATGTTGCTCTTGTGTTAACTAATTATATGGTGAACAATGAAGTATGTAATAAATAAACCTATATTAAAGGATAAACCATCACCACCCACATACCCCATAAACCATACCCACTATAGAACTACCACAGCCAACCATTAATAATGGCGTAAATAATTCAAGAAATAGCCATAATAGCGACAATTAGCCCCGGGCTGGCTTCTCCCATAAACTGATGGCATTTGTGGTTTATGGCGTATAGTCACGCGAAGCGCCCGTAAGGATGCGCCTGGGCATACAGTAATTAATTGTGCCTGATACCATATCGGGCTGGCTGGCTATTTAATGTGGTGTTGCTAAAATTAGGGGAGTGTGACTTGTTTTGAAGTGAATTATTGTTTTATTTTTTAGTTGTTGGTGATTGTGGTAATTATGAGTCAAGATATTTCCGTTTTTTTATCACTTGTCACGTGTTTTGTTAGTTTGGCTTCTACCATGGTTGTGGCAGTAGGTAAGTTTCAAGCTCTACGTCTATTATTCCTATCACCCCGTTGGTTTTGTCTTACAACAAAAAAAGTACTTTTCCAGTTGTTGGAAAGAAAATATCGACGCGTTACAAATGAATCGCAATTCATGTGATGCAGTCAGCTATGCAAAATTAATCAACTAATCAGAGCACTTAATTTCAGACTGACAAATTATCAAATTAAATTTGGGACTGTTGACTTTTTCCAGAAACTAAGTGGCGTGCATGGTAAACCACTATGGTTATCTTCTTGAGTCAAATTTTATTTGCAGGTAGGGTTTTAAAACACGACAAAACCACCGCCATGTATTTGCTAAACATTTCAATAAACGTACACTAGCGACAAAAAAAACGCGGCATATTTCATATTCAAAGAACGATCGCCCAACATGCGACAATAAACGACACAGCTACGTCGCGTTATTGTAAATGCCGTTACTCGCATTTAAAATTCTACTTTTGAAACGTCGAAATATTGATCGTGGGAATGCAGGCTTACGACATAATTTAAATAGTCGCGCATGTCAATCGCAAATTTAAATTGATGCAATTGACGTTGTGTTGTATACCATGGCGTTTTAGGGTTCCGTACCCGAAGGGTCTAAAGGGAACCCTATGGCTGTCACTGATGTGTCCGTCTGTCTGTCCGTCGTTAGTCACACAGGTTACGGCCAAACGGTGTTGACCCAAAGTCATGCAAATTGTAACACTGTTGTGTTTTAATGCGGGCTCCCGTACAGATAAAGGGGGCAAAAAGAAATTACCTACCCCATTGAGTGGGGTATCTTTGTTTAGAACTTGTTGAGTAAATAAATCTTGTAATTTTTGTTTTAAAAACTATTTGAATACAAAGGAATGAGAAGCCACCAAAGTTAGCTTTTTTTACAAAATTTATTCATATAAAATGAATCAATATTGCCCTTTTTTTACATTTTCTCATACTTTAGAACGTTCATACGGAAAGAAATATTAAGAAAAAAAAGAACAAAATGGTAGGTGAGGTAAGTATGGTGGTAGGTAGAGTAAGCTAGGTATGGTAAGTATATTACACTGAGGACGCAAAAACGACAATTTTAATATCTATTATCTCTTTGACAAAAATAATGCATAGTGTGCAACTGTGCACTAAGCCGCGTCTACTTATTATACTCGTATAAAAAATTGAGCAAGAAAATAAGAAACCGAACCAATGCGCCAAAATAGTCGCTCGCTTGCACCCCCAGCAACATATCTCATCGAACAGATGAATAACGAGCGAGCTGCCAATTACACTAAAAAATGTCCATAGGCGCCAATTAAAATGATTTACATATCAATAAATCGACGCCATGTTGGCCGTTGCGAGTTTCCTACGATATCGCGTAGCAGGCAGTGGGTCGCGGGATGAATTATTTGCTGGTGGGGACAATGGATTTTTACCTTATTGTGTACCAGCTTTTCCGCTGATATTTTTTAAAATGGGCATATAAATGGTTTTTTTTTGTTTGGTCAAACTATGCTTACTGTATTTCTATTGTTACTGAAATATATTTCTGAAACGGAACACGTCTTTCAGTCGGTATTTTGTAAGTTGTTAGATATAGCTGTTGTTCTATCTCACGACAGTAGGTTGGTCATAGTCGTGTGTGTGATGCACATTCACTTTGTTTCAGTGTGCATAAGCTCGGAAGCGCTCAGTATCAACTGAGCACTCCTGCACTAAGATCGAACAATTGTACTTGTGAATTTAACCAGCACTTTTATTTGTGTTTTCTAAAACCGTAAAATTAGTACGTATTTCTTTCGCCTCTGTGGTCAAAAAAACTATTAATAATAATCAGAAAGAAAGGAACAACTACTGAAGACACAAGTTTAATTCTTCGATAGCTGTGGACAGAAGAGCGCAAGTGCATTAGCGCAACCAGACAGTAAAGCCTGATATACACGGGTAGAGTTAACACTAGAGTCAACTAATAGCGTAATACTCTACCACACATCAATTTATATTTTATTAATAGAGTAACTAGAGTAGATGGTAAAGTGTGCGGTAGAGTAGAGTGGGCGCCGTGGTGGGGAAAGGAAAGTGGTATAATAGCTTGCTCGCGGGGTTAGTCACTACTCCTTCAGGTTTTTGTACTCTACTATCCCAATGCTGTCTACATTGGTATAGTTAGTAAAATAGGTCTCTACTGTGATACTTTACCCGTGTACACCAGGCTTTAAAGTTTGCTCATCTGTCAAATGTGTTAACTACATAATATACTGTCATGAACCGAACCATTCCATGACAGAAATATTATTTCTAGCTATTCAACACAACTTCCGCATGCAACAAAGTAAAGAAATAAAACAGAGAAACAAACATTTACCAACGATGTTGCATGTGACAAGTCAAATTTGACCTAATGAGAGTCATTGTTGACAAAACATCGCATGTCAAAATGTAATATAAATCAACCAACCACATGCATTTATCATAAATCACAAACACCACGCAATACATTCTAAACTTTGATGTTGCAGTCATAAAGTTGATATTGAATTGAAGAGAAATCATGATTTATAATCTTGAAAGTACAGTCGACATATAAATTTGTATAATTAAAGGCAATGTAGATATATTATCTTGATGAGACAGGGAAGATGTAATGAAAGAGATTATTACTATAGCCATCCTTCTAATGATAATAGACATATGAAAAAGTTAACCATGAGTATAATATTATAAATGACATCTAATAATGTCAGTTTTATTGTTTTCATGGTGATTAAAGAGTAATCAAGGCTTGTCATATGATTGACAGCGTTAAATTCGTTTTTGACATGCATTTATTTTTGTGTATAAAAACTAACTTAATTATTATTTATGTTAGATGTTTAATTTATAAAGTAATCAACTATAAATGCAGCATTTTTCCTCTTTTTCCATTTCGAGGAAACCAACACTTAGTTCCACTACACAAAAATAAATAAAACAATCTAAATCAATACCTTTTTTCCTCAACTGTACAACATACTTACACATCCAACGAGTTTTATTGATACAACATTTAACACAAATCACTTGTTGATTGAACGTGCGTGCTTTACACTGCGTTGCAATTAATCATGCGTCGCAACTTGTTTACACGACTTTGAGTGCACGCGAGTGTACGATACACTTTACGTTCGACGTTTGACGTTTTTATGTCGATAATGGGTGCGTTATAGTGGCCTGCAGTTTATTTTAATTAATACGCTATAAATCGAATGGAAAAATAATTTAGTGAAGGTGCTTGCTGCACTGGATGTTGTAAAGTATCAAGGTATTCATTTTATAGCAAAATAAGAAATCTAGTCTGTAATAAAACAGTTTAAAGACATGTAGGACATATTATTATTATCAACCCGAGGTTGTCTTGCAGTTTTAATCCGTTGCGCACTGTGCGATTTCTTTTTGGACAACTAAATATTTGTTTGCAAAAATTAGTGAAGAAACTGCCATGCAGGTCTTTTGGCCGAAAGCATTACTGTTGATAAAGAGGTCTTGAGTTCTCATTCCTGGGTTAGGCAATGTGTCACTGAATTTTTCCTTTTGTAATGAAAGTCCAATTCCAATGATTTGGTGCTAAAAGATTTGGTAACGTTTGGGACGTCTCGGATCTTGGACTTGAGAACTTTATTGTCAAAAAAACAAGCCCACCAATCATACCTGTCCATTTCCAGTTTGAGTTTGAGTTGAGCATAAGCATCTGAAATACCAGCCTAGAGTCGTCCCCTATTACATGGAACTTAATCTTATCTGGTGAAATGGGATTGTATTAAAGGTGCACCTTTGCAAACTATTCAGGAAAAATGCGTGATGGATGCATGTAGATATGTCAAAATAAAAGACACATTTTTTTTTCCTAACATTTTTTTAAGTGCTTCATAAAAATACTAACTTCTGCCAGCGGCTTCGCCCGCATGAATTGTTTTCTTATCCTAAGGGAACATTATACCGGGATGAAAAGCCTATGTGCTATTCAAGACTGTAATTTATCTCTGTGGCAAATTTCATCCAGATCTGTTCAGCCGTTCTAGTGTGATTGAGTAACAAACATACACACATCCATCTAAACTTTCGCATTCATAATATTATATTAGTAAGATAGACATAGTTATTTTTCTCTCTTCAACTCTCCTCTCTACCAAAACCATCTCAGTTCAATCACCACACCAACAAATCACCCACATTATTCCCCAATACCGTCATAAATTTAATTTTACAGCCTTAATATCGAAAAACACTTTATAAGTCGATTAATTATTCGTTGATTAAACACAGGCAGTCGTAAAAAGAGTCGATATAATGACGATATCATCAACATAAGCGAGTCGAATGACATTATTAGTATTCAACATGTGTATGATAATGTCCAAACTTTGCATTGCCTCCTACGGTTAGTGGGATTTGTGGAGATTCATGAGGCTGAGGGTGACAATTTTGAATAATATTTTGTTACTCTGGTTTTAGTTCGCTCATCTATCGGTTACTTACTAAATGAACGAATATTTTGAGAAATAGATAGGATATCAACCTTGACCTTATCTTCATTGCATTTATTATTTTGTTTGACATGATTATTATTTATGCCTAACTTTTTTTATATATTTTTTTTGACTATGATTGCATTTAATTAATTATTTTGTTGACATAGTGATATTTACTTCCGAATGTTTTTTAATTATTGTTGTTTAAATTGCTGATTTTTTTAAATTATTATATTCAACTGTACAATTTTGCATGCCGTAAGGTAAAATGTACCGGGACTGTCTACAAAAATTACCATCTCATATGTATACCTACATTATTAGCAATAAATGATGATTCTGATTCTGATTCTGAAGACACAGCTGAACGATATTTCAGTACGACGGGTGATTCATCATCTTCATCATATCAGCCGAAAGACGTCCACTGCTAGACATAGTCCTCTCCTAAGCGTCGCCACATTGACCGGTCCCCGTATCCAGCGGATCCCCGCAACCTTCACCAGGTCATCGGTCCACCTGTTGGGAGGCCTTCCAAAGCAACGTATTCCGGTTCGTGGTCGCCACTCCAGAACTTTTCTGCCTCATCGGCCATCCGTTCTACGAGCAATGTGCCCTGCCCACAAAAAGGTGAAGGAAAAACATCGTGAGAAAACCGACATTTCTTAGAACCAAAAATTCGAACACATGTGACAGCTCGTGTCTCAATAATAACAGCTGCACGGATCGATCTTCAACATTAATAAACGCATGTTGAGGTCGTTCCGTGGATGGGTGACCATCTTTACATAGCGAGTTTCTTCCGTGCCTCGGAAAGAACGTCAAGCCGATAGTCCCGGCTGTCACTTGAAGATCATTGACAGTCGTTACGGTTAGACAGAAGCCTGAGATTTGACACTAGTCTAGCCTAGAGGTTTCATGTTACCCAGTTACTGGGTTGTGTAGGTCAGAAAGGCAGTCACTCACTCAGCTGAATCCGGTTAGACTGGAGGCTGACCCCAACATAGTTGAGAAAAGGTTAGGCAGATGAGGTGCCTTTAAATATTAATTATTTTTTCAAAACTACCAAATACACACCTATCCAAAGCCACCGTCTGCGTCCCAGTTCCAAGCCGCATAATGTTAACATAAATTACATTGGCGAAATCGATTGCTAATTAAAACCAAACATATTTTAACGAGCGCGTCAATAAATTTATAACAATCATTATTTATTGGCAGTCAACTTTTTATGTCGGCTTTTGAATATTAATGCGACGTTATTTATTACCCGCTTAGCGCTTGATATAACATGTTTTTTAATATTTTAATACTAATTGCCGCCAACGGTTTTGTTCGTGTGAATATTGGAAACAATCTCCAGTTGGTATTAAAAGTGTCCTATGTTCTATACCCAGGTCCAGAAAGAGGTGGTGAAATTATTTGGATGCATACCATGACACGCGAACTGGTTCTGCTGGTTCAAGAAGAATATCTCGAAGGACTTTGGCCATCAGTGCGACAGTAACGTCTACATGAAAAAAAAATGTTCCAATCCACGACCTGGTAATGCCATCGTGGTTTCTTCGTGAAAAAAGGTGCTATACGTCCTGTATAAATCTGTCTCTCATTTAACGCAATCATAAATGCACTGAAATTTCATAGACCAATAGGCCTGTATGATAGTCTACCTCTGTTCATCTTTTGCGGCGTGATTGACTAACAAACATACAAACTTCCACATTTTCATATTGGTAATATTTGTAGGAGGATTAAGTATAGATTTTTATTGAGTTTTCAGATTAGCCTTTTTTACTGCAGGGAGATTAGGGACGGATTATGAAATGTTTGATCGATCAATTTTATTGTTAAAAGTGGTAGTCAAGTGATTGGTTTTTATTATTTGGGTTAATAATAAGAACCTACTTGTTTTTAAAAGATTTTGGTTATTAGTCATCTTTGAATCTTTAAAGCATTTTGGTCACTAACCTTGTCAGGTTGTTTGGTAACTACCAGCTCAATTTAACTTTCTTTTTCAGGGTGTTAAATTATTGATTTATGAAGTACTTTATTTTGCTAGCTTTCTTTGGCGTATCCTCAAAATTTTAATGAATCTGCCTAGCTATGCAGTCTTTACAAAGTGAAAGTAAAATTTAAAGCGTCTGCCCGGGTTCGAACCCACGACCTACGACACATAAATCAGGGCCGTTACCACTGGACCACCACTGCTCTAGTGACAAGACTAGTCTACAATTGAGAGCTAAACAGATAAACAAATAAATGACAATCTTTTTTTTTTAACTTAAAGTGACGTAATTACTTTCGTCTCACCAGCCACACTATAATTGCCGTCCATACCACATTTGTAAGATACAATCTCCCTTCCTGCCCACAGATCAACATTGTATGTAAATACTTGTAGATCGTGTGATAACATTGATACTACATCATGTTCTTAGTTACATGTTAATGCTGTTATCAAGTGTTTAAACTATTCGTTGATTGTCGTTGTAAATGTCCATTGTGTTCTCTGATATATCTTAGAGATGGTTTGATTGTGGCGTAGGTATGATCGTTGAAGTGAGATGTATTTATTTCGATATTGTTTTGATGAGGGGGCCTTTTAAATGGTCGAAAGTGTATACTTTTTCATTAGTGCTCAATAATATTTTCAAAATGGTTGGTCGTTTTTAATGGACCGATGTGTAATCTTGACAACACGTAAAATTAAATTAAAAATAATTTGTTCCTGGGATGTTGCCAGATTTTGCACAAAATTCGATTGAAGTCTCCAAATTTGCTGCACTTGTGGAAGGCACTTATCATTGCGTTGCCTTATCGCAATTTATTTGGGGTCACATTCTTCTTGCATACAAGCTATCTAGACGGTGAATTATCATCTCAGTAGCTTCTCCATCTTTTACTATCTTATCATCTTTCACACAAATAACTACTGGAAAGATACACATCTTATGATGACAAATCTCATAGAAATTCTAAAAGCCGGTAAATAAATGGTCAACGACATTAAAGTCACCAATATTTCCATTAATTAAACACACACGTTCCACATTCCCTTTTATTCCCACAATAAAATAGAAAATGGACGTCAAAATTATGTAAATAAATAAAATATAAACTACCGTCAAATATCAATCAATACATTAATGACTACAACTGTTTTGATAATTAACATTTAGATGACTATCGTGTCTATAATTAATGATATAATGTTGCAAACACTTTCGACTAACGAACCGAATATTAATGCAATCGGGTAATTTATGACTGTATATAAGAGACGGTGATTTGATTAGATATAATCGCATTATTTTTGTATAATTTGCATATTATATGCATTCTAAATTAGGGAAGGTGTGTTGTGAGAACGTTATGAAAAGTGAATGGTGTTAGCAATAAGTTATGGCTTCAGAATACAATTATATGTAGGAAGATTCTTATTATTCTATCAGGAAAGTTTTTAGAGTAATTAAAAGAGTTTTACTTTCTTGTTTCTTCTCTACAGGGTGTAATGGAAAGGTGTGATTATTTTAAAAACTTTTTCAGTCCATGTATATAAAGAAAAAGAAAGAAAAAAAGAAAACTCGTAGTCCTCCAAATAAAATAAATAATATTATCTCTCAATCCTTTACAACTACATATCTACATGGCTTTACAAAAGTTACCGACCTAAGGGCTGCATCAAATAAATATTTTATTACAGTTTATTATCTTACTACCTTTTCTTCCTGTCATTTGTAAATCTTTGGCAGTCATCTCAGATGGTCAGAGGCTGAAAGTCAGTCTAGGCAAGGTTAATGTTACCCGATAACAGGGAAGTGGAACGTAATGAGTCTGTCCTCTCTACACTTCTAGAGAGGATAGACAGACCTTCCTCTTTAGTTGGATGCTGTGATATAGGATAGTTAAATAATAGCTGTATCAAAAATAATGAACAAGATGTCAAGGATATGGCAAGATAGGAACATCTCTAATAACACCAAGAAGGGACTCGTTAGAACCCTGTTATTATCAATTTTTCTTTACGGCTCCGAATCTTGGGCAATTCGCTCGGTGGATCGAAGAAAGATTGAGACTTTCGAGATGTGGTGCTGGGAGAGCATGTTGCACATATCGTAAATAGCAAAACGCACAAATAATTCCATTCTCGAATGAACGTTGAACATCAAAACCAGAGTCTCCACGATCTGCTACTAAAAAGTCCTTAATTATTTTTGTCACATAGCCCGAAGACAGCCAGATAACCTGGAAAAATGGTTGTTGTAGGAAAAGTGAATGGGAAAAGGCCACACGGAAGCTCACCCACTCGGTGGTCAGACCAGATCAGGACGATTACGGGACCACTGCCCTGAGAAGAGCCGAAGCCAGAGTCACCTGGAAGCAGCTCATCAATGACTCCGTGAAAGCTTTCCAAGACGGGCACGATCTCCAGTAATGATGACAACGAATAAGAAGAAAATATCATTAAGGCTAGGTAGATGTATAATATCTTCTTTCTGGCTTATCCTTAGGCATAAACTTCCCAAAACCATAACCCCTCTGTTTCTCCCCACATCTTTGGCCGCAGATCCGGCAAGCATTAAGGTGTCACAACAGCATCGCAGATTTAACGCTCGTCTCCGGACGTGAAGCTCACAGAGATTATCTCGGCGTCCGTGACGAATGAGAGATGAGGTGTGTCAACACACGTTGGCATTATGTCGGACTAGGTTTTGCCAGCGGCTTCACTCGCGAGATAGTTGAAAATGGTCCCATGGAATCGTACTTCTGGGACATAAAAATGTCCCAAATATGTCCTGATCCAAACCATGGGCTCATTTACCTATGTTGAGCCGTTGAACTCTTATTGATTAACAAACATACAGACTTTACATTTATTATATTAAAAGTAGGCTTAGATGACGATTTTTTTTTGTTTTTAGTCTTTGACTGGTTGAAATAAAAAGGAGATGCTGTTTTAGTTCTCTCTTAAATTAAAAATTGTTTTTCTTCGAATTGGTGATATCGTCATTTAGAACTAGACACTAGACACTAACTGTATCTAGAATGTTGCTGTGCCCGACAGGGTCCATAATTGTTTCTGTATCTTACATTTTCCACCTGTATGTACATTATGGATGCAATAAATTTAATTTGAAATTTGAATATGAAAGGATGTTCGTTGCATTAAACCTCGAAAACAACGGACTGGGTTCCGTGTTTTTCTGCGTTAGTTCATTTATGATATTAGTTGTAGGATTAAATGCAGACTTATTGAGTTTTCAGATTAGCCATTTTAATTATAGGGGATTAGGGGCGGCTTATAAAACGTTTGCTCGATCAATTTTACTGTCAAAAGCGGTAGTAAAATTATTTGTTTGGGTTACATCTAAAATACATCTAAAACCTATTAAGTTATTAATAGATTTTGATTATTAGTCATCTTTGACTCATATGGGATTTCACCATGCTGGTTAACTACCTACAGAACAACTGTTTTCTTAATGTCCCTCGGCAAACTTCGTGTTTCGTCAGTCGTCGTCTTTCTATCATTTGCCTTTTGAACTCGGTGAAGACCGGACGCTTTCAATCAACTTGGAAGTATTTAGAGTTGTTAGTACTCTTTTAACTTAAAGTAATTTATTTATGAAATGAGAGAAAATCTGCTGCGGTTAAAAATGAAAATAGTTTTACAGCTCTAGCTCTCAACTATTTCACAGGGAAATAAAAAAAACAACAATCATCTGCCTAGCCTTTTCCCAACTATATTGGGGTCGGCTTCCAGTCTTACCGGATTCAGCTAAGTACCAGTGTTTACACGGAGCGACTGCCTATCTGACCTCCACAACCCAGTAACTGGGTAACACGGTACCCCTTGGCAAAACTGGTGTCAGATCTCAAGCTTCTGACTACCCGTAACGACTGTCAAAGATCTTCAAAAAACAGCCGGGACCAACGGCTTAACGTGCTTTCCGAGGCACGGAGGAAACTCGGTATGTTGAAATGGTCACCCATCCATGGACCGACCTCGTGCTTAACCTTGATGATCAACCCGTGCGGCTGTTATTATTTAGCCACGAGCTCCTCCAAAACAAAACAACAATAAAGTACTTAAATTAATATTATTAGATTAATTAATATTATAGGCATATTAGATTTATCGTGTATGGACTTGGAAATTGGCTTTCATTTGTATTCGGCAATGCGATGATCGCCGAGGTACTCATTAAGAAAATTGTTGTACTGTACTTCAATATTACCATCATGTACTGGGCATAGGCCTATTATTTTGTGTCAAAGCCCAGGCTCCTCTACCGTGAAAGAAAAGGGAGTCAGTGATCTCGTGAAGGTTGACACTTGATAAGACGGAACGGAGGATGAAAACGTGTTGCACCGACCCCAAGTAACATGGAACAAGGGCAGGAAGTTGATGATGATGATATTTCCAATGCAAGAGAGGAGTCTCTATTCCTGAGTGAAACCATGAGGTTATTAACTCTTCAATGATACAGCCACAGGTTCTACAAACTATTGTAACAATGACAATAATGACAAAACAAAACCGATAGGTACAATATGCAAAAGCATATTCTTCTGGTAAATCATCGAAAATTAGATTGTAAAGAAGACAAATTATTAGTTTATAGGTTTGTAAAAGCTAATCTTTGAAAGTACCTATAATATCCCTCATTGGATCGGTACTTTCAAAGATTATTATTGCGTTTGATTTTGCCGCTAGGGGCGCTGGTGTAGAGTGAAATCTTCAAAATGTCAAATTTAACAGCTTTTTGGCTTTTAGCGCGAGTTTACTCACAACTTTTTTATTGTTGTGAATATTTCAAATACGGCAGATTAAGATAGGTACGGGTTTTACCAACCACTGTTTCAAAAGAGTTTTGTGTTCAGAACAATTATTATAATTTTTATAAAATGGCCGCGCAAAACTGCGGCATACTCGTTTTTATATATAATCGCATTTCTACGGCATTAGAAATTATTTTAATTCAAACTGCTTCCGTGCGCGTAATAACACGTTTAACAGCTATATTTAAGACCCTTAATCGCCAGTGGCGCCCTCATTACAATAAAGCCTTCTATAGAATACTGCATTACTTACCACTGAATATCATTGGTTACTTTTTACCCCGGAAAATACACCGTTCCAATGGAATATGCTACGGAAAAGACCTTGTTATAAACAGAAGAAGAAGCAATGATAAACTGTGAGCCTCTCAAACCATCATAATTAACCCTATACAATCAAACACCAATAAAATTAATTAAAAAATTACCACGGAACACGGAACCCGATGGACATTAAAATGAATAGTAAATTATATCGTCCCGCGCCGACGGGATCAAGTTAATGAAACGGCTTCATTTGCGCCATTTTGTGGGCCGCTGTGCTTGCAACGCGTTTAATTGCAAATGAATTATGAATATTTACTGGTGTCATTTCGATTGTGGTGGGTAGTGCAAGGTAGAGGATGCAGCGATGGATATAAAGTTAACTATTCACCCTACTGAATTTTCTCTTTGCCGGCTGGTTTTCTGTAAACATGGGGCTACTTATAATTTCCTGCGTGCTCTGATCGACGCTGTTCTCAGCTAACACTATTTATACTGATGTTAACATGCTAAGAAGAATAAATCAATAATAAAAGCTTTATATAATCATGCCTGTCATAATATTGCCACCGCTGGGACACAAACCACCTCTCCATGTTGAAAGGGAGTTAATCCACCTCGCGAGCCCAGTGCGGTGTGTTGCCGCCACAGCAATAGATTCGAAAACATAATGGCGCCCACCACAGACATAAATCTTACTAGATAACGCAAGTCCCTACATCTGTATAAAAAACCAGGCGTGCCACTGTTTCACAAACAATTTAAAAACAAATTTACTTACCAATAAAAGAAAATTTTTCTCCAAACCTAAGAACCTTATAACTCCTATATTGCGGCAATTTCAACAGTGAAACACCATGGGTTCCCAGATTTAATTTTAGATCTACAGTTAGGTATCACTATTCTTATCACAATCATCTCAAGCTCGCTACATCTCTCACCTTACATCCAAAGCAACAGTTGTTCCACTCACCTCAATACAGATACATTGATTCAGAGCGAGATTGTAAACGTCAATTAGCAACACTGATGTATGTATGTATTAACAAGGAGATTTACTACCGAACAGTGTGCACTGATCAGACTATGCTCAGCTGTTTTATATGCAAAGTCGTTGCTGGTTTATTTACTTTGTAGCTATGAATAGACTCGTCTTTTCCTTATATTCGAGGTCCTAGCTTGATGCTCATTGGTCCTTGGTTCGTATTTTTCTGGGGCGGATTTATGACTTCGTATATTATACCATCATCATCTGATTTTATCAGTCGTGATGGCCCAGTGGCTAAAAGCTCACCTCTCGTGTTTGAGGTCGTGGGTCCGGGCAAGTAACAATGTGACTTTTTTTAAAATTCATATGTACTTTCTAAGTTTATCTTCGACATCACAGGCAACGATGAAGGAAAACATTGTGAAGAAACCTAAAATTATATAGTAAATCTAAGTCTAAAATAGCCAATTCAGAGGCCTGTGTGGTTCCCAGAGGCAGCTTAATTAACTCTGACACCAGAGCTGGCTGCATCCTCACACGAAAAGAAGAAGAAAAGTCTATTGTTGCATGTGTTTTCCAATTGCATCTTAGCTATTTTGTTCCTGAGAATTCACCTGGCAAGGCGTGGTGATGATACTTGGAATAAAAAAGTGACCGAGTGATGTCAAAAGTGGAATGTCCAGCGGCGCATAAGTGTGGGGCACAAGAAAAGAAAGAGCTTGTGAGCAGTGGATAAAGTCAGGCTGTGCTTTATGATGATAATTTGTTCCTTGAAAAAGCATTCAGTTATTAGCTCATAAATAATAGAATATCATCAAGGTTTTAAAGTGCTGATCAAACAGTCTTCTTTCAGTTTTCACAGTCTTCAGTCTTCATATTTTACCCTAGAGAGTAAAGTGTAACTACTTGGTTTTTCGCCGTTTCTTTAACAAATTGTAAAATGGAAATTGTTCCTATTATGTAGTTTCCATTATGAGAATATCAGAGCAATTGTTGTGAATAATAATAATATAGTTAACATTACATAAATGTTTGAACTATTATTGCCACATATTTGTTCTTTTCATTGAGTCTCATATTGGCTTTTGGTTGATTTTAACAATTACCAGTGATTGTTTGAGTTACAATATTTTTGTTGAACAAATATTATTGCATGTATTTTCGGTTGAGTAAAGTTTAATATATTTGTCATTGTTTGTTTGAATATTTTTGGAAAATGAACTTCCTTATTGAGATTAAATTTAAAACAAATTAAAAACCCCCGAGACTTATTAACCCATGCTTTTTAATCTACATAATTTATCTAGTAGTAGACTCCCTTCGGTCGACAATCCATCGAAAAACGTAATTTTAACACGATAACTTGCGAAAACCACCTGATTCAAACAGTAAAATGGCCATAATTTGAACGGCTTAACCGATTTTCATCAAACATAGCTAAGAACACTCTTGAAAAAGTCATCTTTGAAACAAAATTAAACAAATCCAAATCGGTTCAACCTTTTAGGAGCTATGAGAGATAGATTCACAAATACACACTGAAAACTTATAACACCTCTCTTTTCACGGTTAAAAAGCGTTATATAAATTATAAGTTCTAGACATTCTAACATCGAAACCGTCGCAATAGCGATTGAAAAAATGACAAAAATGTATGGGCTTGCCAAACGCTATCGAAATGTCTTGTGATCAGTCCCTTAACGACGGCATTTCGACAATTGCCATCGCGGATGGAATTAAACTTTTTCGGCTTTATAATGAAGAATCACACTATTAGCTTGACGTTGGTAACTTTTTATGGGTGATGCCGACCTAAGTTCCATGTTCCCCAAAGCTTATATTATTAAAAAAACCTTTTTACAAAAAAAACCGGCTTCAAAAGCAAGCAAAATAACTTTCGTTTCGGCAGTCGGTGTCTTTGGTAACTCTTGTATTTATCATTTTCGACAACTGTCAATAAGTAATTTCGAAGAAATGTGTGGACAAACATACTTACATACAAATATATAAACAAGCATACACTTATGAAATTTGGCACACGTGTTTAGAAGCCCACATGGAGTAACATATGTAGCTATTGTGCAGTTTCAACAATATTACATACATCATACGTATCAAATTGATCACCTCCTTTTTGTTGAAGTCGGTAAATAAAATTGTACGACTCTATCTTGACCGAAATCTAGCATGGTACAATCACCGAATCAATGCTTACGTACGTAAACAGTTGTTTGTTGAATTACTTTAGAGAACCAATGACTTAAAAATGTAATATGTATTTTAATTGCAATTTCCGCTTAATGTATTAAATATTATTAAAAATATGCAATACTGATAAGTGATAGCTAACAAACAAATTGTTCTTCAATAACAAACAGGCACTCATCAATAGTTTCGTTAATGAGTGCGAATGAGAGGGAAATATCAAATATGCGAATGAGAGGTAAATATCAAATTTCAGTCACTTTGTATTTAAATAGACATAACTAATTTAAGTTGAAAAATAAACTCACTGTCAGTTCTATACAGCTGTGATACCAAAGGAAGTCAAAAACACTATAATAAATTGCGCTCAGTGTAAAATAATTATGACAGGCAATCCCAAGAATGAATGACGCTAATCCCACACAAAGAAAACCTAGGTATTGCTTTCACAAAGTTAATACAAAAGTCATGTTTTATCTTCTAATCTTTTAATTACTCAGGCTGCAATTAAAAAGACATTATATAACACGGCATATGTTCATCAATTACAACTGTAACAAAATCAATTACAATCAATAAACAGACGGGTATACATTATTTTGTGTTTGTAAAAAACTATATATTTTTAGGGTTTTGTACGTCCGAAATTAAAACGGAATTCTTATATCACTTGTGTGTCTGTCAGTCCGTCTGTCACACATAGCCAGCCATAGCTCCGATTCTACTGCAACTTTTTTTCAACATTTTTTCATCATTTAGGTAAAATTTGCAACAAATTTTGAAAACAAAAATAGCAAAAGAAAAACTTGACTTAGATTTTTTATTATTGAATATGTGTTTGAGATTCTCGGAACTCTAGGATCCCGGGGCTTTGAAAGGGGTACCAGGGGCCGAAGTCAAGAGACCTTGTTAGACATGTAGCATGAAATGAGACACTTACCGAAAATTATCCCTTATTTTTGGTAAGCTCGTATCCACAGCAAATAAATTACAAGAAAAGCTATTTAAAAAGTATATGGTTTAAAAAAACATGTTTAAAAATTATGATCTGTTTGGAACTCTTTGCGCACTAGTCCGATTCGCACTTGGCCGATATTTTTTATGTATGTTCGCACATAGAATAAGCATGTAATTACAGACCTAATAATGTGTAATAATGTATGTATAATGATTTACACACGGACTGTCAGTATAAAAACGTGGTAAGAACATTGTGTAGTTGTAAAAAAAATGTATCCTGCGCAAGAGTGCGTGTGTGTAGGTAGTCTGTCTGTTTGTTACATTGTAAGAAGAATATGATGAATTATTGTGGTTGTGTCTGTTCATGGTATACTTTATATAAACTTTAAGAAATTGTTATTGATTAATATGCATGGGCTCGCGTTTGACTACTATCTTACCTAATGGCAAGCGATGATGTGGTCGACAATGGAATACGCTTACCTAGAAGTTTCACTATCGACTTAAGAAGAAACAGGGCCAGAGAGCGCCGACTGAATTTCCTTAGAAAAAAGTCATAATTCGAGGTTTGGCTCTCGTCTCTTTCCTCCTCCAAAATTGGACCAATTTAAAAGATATTCCGTAAACTGAAAATTAAAGATAAATACTATGTCTCTATGTTTTCCTTTTTGATGATACATTATCTTTAGAAGCACTAGAGCCCTCAAAAAATGCTCAAAATTGCGCTGTCAACAGAGGCTTAGTGTACAAATTTGACAAATATAAATGAAAAAAAGAAAACATAGCGACATGGTATATATCTTACTTTATCAGTTTATGGAATATCTTTTAAATTGGTCCAATATTGGAGGAGGAAAGAAACGAGAGCCAAACCTCGAATTATGACTTTTTACTAAGGAAATTCAGTCGGCGCTCTCAGGTTTATAGCTGTCAGGAAACAGAGACTCCGGTTGGGAATTCTTCGGACCAGAATGTATTGAAAAAAAAAATGTTTTCTATGCAGCTTGAAGTGTTCATCATTGATTATATTGATGAAATCTAAGAGGAGGATTCGCAGTTAACTAAGATGTATGAAGTCTTTTTAGGAGTCCTGAGAGAACCGTGTGAGTTTTAGAACTCACTCAATTGCGTTTACGTATACCTATATCCTCTATGGCAAATCGTATGAAATAGTATCACTGTGGTGTCCCCAGATGACGACGTTTATCCAGTTTCAAGACAAATTGACGTTTACTTTAGCGCGATGGAGTTAGCATGAAAATTGGCACTTTCGTTATTTAATTTTACGGCTGATTTAAATAATAATAATTGTATCTTCATAATAAATATTAAGAAGGAAGCGAGACCGAATGCTAATACTAGTGCATTACAAAATTAATTGTGAATTTTATTGTGCGCAGCTCTGTGACGATTCTAGCAGTACAATAACAATGAAATGTATTGGCATAATGCGAATAAACGATGATTTGTCTATTACCATCATAATTTTAGTCCTTGACGTCCACTGCTAAGTATGAGCTGGTTGATATAGCAGTTCCCCAAGACTGCTGGATCCTAAGCTTTTCACAACCGGTCCACATCGTGGATTAAAAAAAGATAATAATAAACATCAGGTAATTAGTTATGAAACAAGCTGATACAAATATTAAACAATTTTAATTCTTAACTCCATGAGTCCTCACAAAGTAAATAGGCAATAAGTTGTTAAACACTGGATTGTTTGATCATATGATTAGCTCTAAATTGACTCATTCAGAAACAGTCAAAATTTTCAGCTGTGTTCTACTTTGCAATAGAACACGCACTTTTTATCTCTGAATGTACTTACAGTTGCCACTTCACAGTAGCATCACTAGAAAACTCTTCGCACTAACTCCTTATAACCACACATGCACTCATACACATAGCTATATAATTATTCTTTTGAGTTATTATGCTCGTTAAGCCGTCTAGCAGCTGTTGCTATTATGACGTCACCATCATAACTTTTTATAAGATGATAACAACAAGAAGTAGACAGAGACAAAAGTTTCACTCTGCACAAAAGAGAAAGATGGATGAACTCGCTGAAAGAAACAAATGAATCATCATCAATTCATCCAAAAGACGTCCACTGCTGAACATAGGCAAACCCCAACAGTCTCATTACAAAAAACTAAATAAACCTTGGTTTAAACCTGTACTATCAAGTCCAGGCTTATCTGCAGAACCATGGTCTAAATTTGTCCATATTACAAAACTAAAAAAACTCTGGTCTTCTTAGTACCGTCATTTGAACCAATGTCTATAAATCAACCACAGATTAATACAAATATCATTCGTTCACAATCACATCACATCACATCATCAGCCTATTAATGTTCTCACTGCTGGGACACAGGCCTCCTCTCAGTGAGAGGGAATGGGCCGTAATCCACCACGCGGGCCCAGTGTGGGATTGTGAATGCCACATGTCTTCGAATTTTTGGTTCTGGGACATTCCGGTTTCCTCACGATGTTTTCTTTTACCGTTTTGAGAGCAGTGGTGATGAAATAATTTACACAAGGTAAAGCACCTGCCTAGGCTCGAACCGACGACCTACAACTTGTAAGTCGCGGCTGATACCACTGAGCCACCACTGCTCATCACAATATATATCCTTCACCATAATATAATTCTATTGCAACGTTCCGTATGCCCAGAAAAGAAGACGTTTTGATAATACGATAAGGATTAAGTGATATTTAGGAGTGTTAAAAATATTGAGACTTTGTTATTTTGTAAACATTAGTTACTAAACGATTGCAGTTTTGTTTAGGTCTAAGAACAATATTTAATGTCGTACTAATTACTAATAATACATCTACGTACGTGTAACGAAACGTAACATTCTCGCGCGTTATAATTATGATTCCATAACATTAAACAAAACCATCGCAACTTGAACAAAGTTCATTAAGCTTTGGAATTTTTAAGTTACCCATGTCTTTAATATAACGGTTGCCTCTTTCTTAATAATATAAATAATAAATAGACCAATAACATGCTTATCAACGGTTTATAAACTTCTTACATCCATCCTGAGAGCAAAAATTTATAAACACATTGAAGATAACTCAATAATGTCTACCTCTCAGAATGGATGTAGGAATGGGTCTCGCGGCACTAAGGAGCTACTCCTCATTGACGTGGCCATAAGCCAGTAGGTTCATCGATCCCGCAAGGATCTGTCCACATGCTGGATAGACTACAAGAAGGCCTACGACTCTGTACCACATACATGGCTCATGAGGGTGCTGGAGTTGTACAAAATAGATGCAACTCTAAGCACCTTCCTTGAGTCATGTATGGGGCAATGGAAGACAGTCCTTCGATATCCAGGATGTCGACCGATCGGGGATGATGAGCCTGTATGGATTAAGCGGGGGTTATTTCAGGGCGACAGTTTGAGCCCACTTTGGTTCTGCTTAGCCCTGAATCCTCTAAGTACACTGCTGGAGGATGCAGGACTGGGCTATCGGTTGAGAAGAGGTGGTCAGGTCATATCTCACCTCCTTTACATGGATGATCTGAAACTCTTTACCCCCAATAAATTCCAACTGACGGAGCTACTGAAGGTAACTGAAAACTTCAGTAACTCCATCAGGATGGAATTTGGTGTGGAAAAATGTGCAGTCATGCATGTAAAGCAAGGGGAGATTATGGAATCCGAGGGAATTCAACTCTCTGATTCCATACACCTTAGACACCTCTCCTCGACCGAAACTTACAAGTATTTGGGTATGTCGGAAGCGTTGGGCATCAACAGTACTGACATGAAGCAACTGCTGAAGGAGCGTTTCTTTGGCCGCCTGAAAAAGGTATTAAATAGCCTTTTGTCGGGCTGCAATAAGGTGCGCGCCTTCAACAGTTGGGTCATGCCGGTTTTGATGTATTCTTTCGGCATACTCAAATGGACTCAGACCGAGCTTGACGCCCTCGATAGGAGGGTCCGGACACTGCTGACTGCAATCCGGATGCATCACCCACGATCATCGGTGATGAGACTGTACATCCCGCGGAAGTGTGGGGGTCGAGGCTTTTTAAACGCCAAGACTCTTCACAACCGCGAGGTGTGCAGTTTCAGAGAATACTTTTCAAAAGCTGAAGTGGGTATGCACCGGGATGTGGTCGCAGTGGACAAGGGACTCACCCCGTTGTCCATGGCTAAAGAGAACTGGCGCAAGCCTGTAATACTATCGACTGATGAATGCAAAGAGGTATGGCAAGGCAAGGAGCTACACGGGCGCTTCTATCGGGCTATTCATGGGCCCGATGTAGATTTCCCAGCGTCTGTATCCTGGCTACGTTTCGGCGACCTTTTCGGGGAAACTGAAGGTTTTGTCTGTGCAATTATGGACGAAGTTATCCTGACGAATAACTACCGGAGACATATAATGAAGGACGGGACAGTTGACATATGTCGGGCATGCCACCGTCCGGGTGAATCCATCAGACATATTATCTCTGGTTGTTCTCGTCTGGCTAACGGCGAGTACTTACAAAGGCATAACCAAGTGGCCAGGATTGTTCACCAGCAACTTGCTTTAAAGTACAATCTAATCAAATCGGAGGTACCGTATTACAAGTATGTGCCCGACCCAGTTCTCGAAAATGACCATGTCACGTTGTACTGGGATCGGTCTATCATCACTGATAGGACTATTGTTGCCAATAAGCCAGATATAGTGGTGATAGACCGATTAGCGCGCCGCACAATGATAATCGATGTCACCATCCCGCATGACGAGAACCTCGTGAAAGCTGAGAAAGAGAAACAAATCAAGTATCTTGACTTAGCACACGAGGTTGTCGACATGTGGAATGTGGACTCGGCGATCATTGTGCCGATTGTCGTTACGGCCAACGGCCGACAGATGGTCGTCGAGGCTCTTGGCCATCAGGCCAAGAGCCTCGACGACCATCTGTCGAGGCTGTCATTGGGCGGTTGGATCAAAGGTCTGATACAGAAGGCAGTACTCCTCGATACGGCTCGCATTGTGAGGAGGTTCCTGTCTCTGGAGCCCTAACCACCGGTAGATTGGACCCTGTTCCCGATACCGGCGGACAACCATTATTTTTTATATTTTTAAATGTTTTTTTTTATGATTTGTTTTTATAAAGAAATATTTAAAAATGTAAATTTAAAATGTGTACATGTTTGAATAAACGAAATAAATAATAATATGTTGTGATGAACCAGGAAAAATAAAATATCGTCAACTACAATTAAATCCACCATTTTAATATCCATTTTCGGGTAAAAACAACAGAACACAATGAAAAAGATGCTTTAACCTAAAAGAGAAACTTTGACAGATACGATTTAGACCATCGTTAAACTAGGGGCCGCCGAGGTTTAACGTTAGACCATGATATGGTCTATGGTTTGTCGCTGAACCACGATTTGTAATATCTTTTTGTCTAAACCACAGTTTATAGACATTTAAACCTGGGTTTTAAGTTAAACCGCTTTTTGTAATAAGACTGCAACTGTGTCGCCACATCTAGCAGATTCCCGCAACCTTCACCAGTCCACTTAGAAAAAAATGAATTCCAAAAACAAATGAAAAACGATTTGAAATAGCTTGTAAGATCAAGTTCACTGTCTTTTTTGCTCTGTGATATCCAATGTATGAGTTTATACTATTGGTCTTCTGTAAGTTTTTTTTCTGTGTCAGTATGAACAAAATAAATTGGTTTTCAAGTATAAAATTATATGAGTCAATATTAAAAGGATATATTAATTGGAGCATATTACCGTGTAAGTGGAGTGGAATTATTTGACACATGCATGTCAGGTAATTGATGGGGCGACAATGATATTATGGAACAAGGAATTTATAGCGGTTTTTTCATAAATTATGAAGTTTTCAAATTTATATTTTCTTTTTGGTATATTGAATTAGAGCTGATCTTTTGGATGAAATGATTATGATGAGATGTGTATAGAATTGCCTAGGTAAGAAGTGGAGTAAAAATAGGTAGCTCAAATATAAAATTTTACTGAAATTAAAAAGTGCATACTCATATTACAGATAAAAGTAGGGGAGTCATAAACACTTTAAGCTGGATAATTATAATGAGAAAGTTGTGCAAACAATAAATAACTAAACAAATCCATGATAATATTATAAATGCAAAAGTAACTCTGTTTACCCGACTGCCGAAAGAGGGTAATGTGTGTAACGCCCATAGATATAGTATGTACAAGATACACAGAGTCAGATGGAAAACGAAACCGAAAATATAAAATCTATGTGTGAGGGAATTTGTCCATGTGTTAGTTAAAAAAGTGTTGAAAAAAGTCCATGTTCAATATCGATATCGATACTTGGTGAACACCTTAAGAAACACGATTGCTGGGCAAAAACCATGCTTTGCTTTAATTAAAATACAAATTACAAAATAATATCTCGCATGTATTTAAAATACGAAATACAAAATATTTTTAAGTCGTGTATTTAAAATGTAAAGTACAGTATTTTAACTATTTTTATTTAAAATACAAATAACAAAATATTCATTCATTGGTCATTCATCGTGACATTCGTACTAATAAACTTAATCAATACACAGAAGTTCGGTGAAAATAACCGTTTGAAATGAAAATGATAATTTACAAGGTACTTGAAAATTTGACGTACGCGGTCGCCATTTTGCTTATGAAAGCTATCAAGCGCTATTTTCTGCAGAACGCATCTATTAATAAAATCACTGAATGTATTTTGAAGCCACAAGTATTTGAAGTACTAATAAAAAAATACCGCAGTCAGGTATTTGAAATTGACGTCACGGTTGGCGTAGTGGTTGAGCGATCGGCTGCTGCGCTGCGTGTCGCGAGTTCGATTCCCGCACGGAACAAATATTTTCATGGCCTGCAGATAGTTCAATGATAAATGATATTATTTCTGTAAGTTGGTTTGTACAAACACGTTTACATATTTTATAAAAGTAGATGAGGTCTGTTAGAGGTATCTAGATGGTTTGAAAACTAACACTAGGTTGGCCACTAACTAACCATACGATAGGAAGCGTCATTCTTACAGGCACAATTAAAGTAGGTATAGATTATTTCATTAGAAGTCGTCGATGTTTTCTTTGTATGCAGTATTTCGATTCAAAATATATTTACTACATATTGTAGAGTTTTTATTTGGAGACCATCCATCTCTGTTTAAAATTCGAATCCATTTTTCTCTTAATACAGAATTATTTGGGAATCTGTAGGTACATAAATATTATATATTATTATTTACACAACAGAAAAAATTGCTGATGAGCAGAGCACTGATGTATTCTAGCCACTGTAAAACTAATAAATGCATACAATTATAATGACCCTAAATAGACTCCGCACTCGGGTTGGCCGCAGCAAGGACAACCTCC
This sequence comes from Orthosia incerta, assembly GCA_948252205.1. Taxonomy (NCBI): domain Eukaryota; kingdom Metazoa; phylum Arthropoda; class Insecta; order Lepidoptera; family Noctuidae; genus Orthosia; species Orthosia incerta. Next base: position 2,252,277 of record OX411748.1, on the reverse strand, counting down.
TCAGGTGGGGGTTCTCTGATGGCATTAGTCTTCAGTGCTTATGCAGCATCTCTCCGCAGACCATGGCCCATCTCACGGAGAGCGCAGCATGCCCTGTCACCTGTACTTACGAAGACCTTATGACTGCGTCACCGAATGGTATTGCCGTGGCTGAATTCTGGGCCAAACACAATATTTAACTTTTTATATTTGCCATCGACACGCTAAGGAGAAGAATATAATGACATTCCTAAACCTACTCAAAGTAACAAAACATCAAAACACTCAGATTTTTTTTGAAAAATAAAGGCAACAATAAACATGCAACTTTAAGTACAGTTTCGATAAAAACATCTTCTCAATCGTAACTTAAATCTATTTTAACAAAACCTGACTAAATAAGTTTGTATTCATGTCATGATGTCACTAAAAACGATTAAGTTTTTATCGATACTCATGACGTCACCGCTTTGTCAAGCCCTAGCGTAAACAAACAATTTACTCTTTTACATAATATTTTCTCCAATTTTGTTTATATATACGAAATATAGTTATATATAACATTGGAAATCAATATACTATTGTAAGAATCTTTTTCTGAGCCGATTACTAGTAGAAATTCGTCAAAATATGGTTCAAAACAATCCAAGGACAAAATTGTATTTACCTGTGAAACGTGTATTTATTGGGGTTATTTCGTCTTGTAACGTCACATTCACTCACAGAACAATTCACCATAATTGTATAATTAATATTATCAATTTAAATCTAAAGATTATTATTTAAATGCAAGAAATTCACCGCGGCGTAAAACAGATTGTCCGCTAGGGGTACTTATTCGCGAAAAACATGACATATCGGTACGTCATTCACTCTCTCTTTTTCTCTTGGGTGGTTTGTACTTGATTAGGATTTCTCGCTCGCACGCTTCGTGTATCTTTTTGCGTAGCAAAAAAAAATCTAAATCTATGGTAACGCCACATAGGAACAAAACACAAACAGACATCAGTCATCAGTCACATAGACATCAGTCTATGTATGTATGTTTGTTTGTTTGTTTGTGGCGTTCTAGAGCACAAACGCGTTGGCCGATTTTAATGATTCTTCGGTTAGAAAAACCGCGCCAATGCGTAGCCGTTCCTGCTTCGCCGCCAGACGGCGCGCCTGCGACTTGCTCTAACGTCCGTACTATTGACTAAACTGACTGAAAAATAATAATATATTTATGTTCTATTGTACTCATGTTTAAGCAAATAATACTAACTATTATGGTAGCAAAACGCTAAACTGCGTAACAAGTAATAATTTATTTAGTTCTGCATTACAAATATAGAAAAACAATTTAATTTTACCGACAAGCTATCAACGCGTTTATAGATTCACCTTGTAAGGTTTAATTTAAACATTTCTATACAAGAACTAACTTTTTAAGTTAATTCATAATTGCTTGGCGTTCGTACATTTTTATAGAAAAACAAATTGGTTTAGAATTGGTCTGAGCATAAAACTAAACTGGTGTGTAATTTCTTTGGTGATAAAAACTTGTTAGTCGGAAGAGACTTTTCTAGAGGACTATGGTTGGTAAAGTTTAATGATTGAATAAAATATAGACTGTCAGAATGATAATTGTATGTTCTCATGATAAAAATAAGAACTTCTAAATACGAATTTGTACTAAAGGTGAAAAAGATTTTTACAAGATTGTATGGTGCTTAGTAAAAACGGTAGGTATAAAACCAAACGGGAGTATTTTCATCTAGATTTGTGATTCTAGGAGAAAATCATTCATTTAATAGCTCGCAATGATCTTGTGTGTTTCAGCCCACATAATGGTTGCCGTATGCCATCACAAGAGGCAATTGTTAAAGCTTGCAATTTACGAATATTTAAGCAAACTACGCAGAATGTCGATACACCATGGCATAAAAAGAACATAAGACATAGGCTTAGAACTACTATTAAGGCATAAGTGGCTATTCTGCTAGGCTTGACATAGTAGAAGTATAATAAAATAGTTCTTTTTCTGTTCTATTACTTACCTATGTCTCGTATCATAAGTAAAACTCAAGAATGACGGAATCATTACACTCACAGCATGTCCATACAGCTGCGCACCGTTACACAAACTCACTTAATATGTTCCATGCCGCAATTCATAGCCACACATACATGGGTTAAGTATCGCCAATAAAAATTCTACAAAATCCTGCGACGCTCGAGTTTCGCCGGGCATTCGACGGTATGTGTAATTGGCGCAAAAAGTATCAAACACTGCTGGATACTGCACATGCTAAGACGCTTCTATGTGAATTTATAAGTGGTTTTGCTGTGTTTACAGGATCTGTTTGGAATTTGGTGTTGAAGAAAATGGTTCTTTGGTTTGTGATATAAGTTGGAAGATTAAAGAGCCAAAACAAAGATGGAGAGACAAACTTGAGTGCTAATAGGACTGGCCCGCAGAGGCAGAGGACTCACATGTGCGAAAAACACAGAGGGAGGCATTTGTCCATCAGTAGAATATTGTAGTCTAATTAGATAGATTTATGGCTGAGGCAACTCACACACACAAGTACACTCGTTCACACGCACACATCACATCAGCAGCCTATTAATGTTCCCACTGCTGGGACACAGGCCTCCTCTGTGAGAGGGAATGGGCCGTTATCCACCACGCGGGCCCAGTGCGTGTTGGTGGATGTCACATGTCTTCGAATTTTTGGTTCTACGACATGCCGGTTTCCTCACGATGTTTTCCTTCACCGTTTTGAGAGCAGTGGTGATGAAATAATTTACACAAAGTAAAGCACACGCACAAACAAACACATTTTTTATTTTTTATTATTATAGATAGGCTCGCGCTTGACCACTAACTCACCTGATGGTAAGCGATGATGTGGTCGACGGTGTTACACGCTTGCCTAGAAGTAACCTATTCACTCTTGACTTAAAGACCCCTAGATTGTAGCTATCGGGAAACACAGACTCCGGCAGGGAATTCCACTCCTTAGCTGTACGCATAATGAAAGTATTTCCAAAACGTTTCGTGCGTATGGGTGGGATGTCCACCATGTACCGATGGCGCATCGCCGTACGTCTGGTAGTCCGATGATGAAACGGGCTGGGCGGAATTAGATTATGCAATTCCATCGCACACTCCCCGAAATGCAACCGATAAAAAACCGACAAGCTGGAAACTCGACGACGATGTTCAAGGCTTTGGAGCTTTGACTCGACACACACACACACACGACACATCACACATTCACACATTCACGACTTTGATTTTTATTTCATTATTAGTTTGAATGTGTTTAGTTGTATTTTACTCTTTTAATCTGCATAAGAATAAATTGTGATTCCTCCCCGGAAGAGGGTGCTCGCTCCACTAGCTCCTGTAACACAGGTCTATCACCTAGCACAGGAGTCACGGAATCCATGTATTTGTATGTTTTCTTATGTAAATAAAGTTATATTAAGTTATATTAACTCCAGTAGTAGTTAGGGGCCGAAGTTGAATTGTAATAAAGAGCAAAAGTGTACGAGTGTGAAGACCCACTGAAGGACTCAATTTAATTACAGCAACTTATACTGATAGATTTGGGACTCCTGTTGCACAGGACACTCAAGTCTCAACCAAGTAAAGATGAGGATATTGTTACAAGACTTGAAAGGGGCTTATATTCTGAAGTGTACTGCTAAGTTATGTAATTTATGCACACTATTCATCTTTTTGTGTTGATGGTTAACTACGTCAGTGGCGCGGCTGCCCAAGCGTTTAACAAAGTAATTACAAACAGTAAACAATTTCAGGAGGAGCCTGTAATAAATATCCTGTAATACTTGAAATCAGTCTCTAAAAAAATTTAAAAAGTAGGTTCAACTGAAATTGTTTTAAATGTATGTTCATCAAATTGCAATTGCGTTGTTTAATTTGTTTTTCATTTATTTTCTAAGAAATTGTCTGCAGTTACTTTATTTTTTTAAATAAATCTTAGAAAATGGACTATGTAGTTTTTTTTAAAATATGTGGTAATGTTTCTGACGAGGCAAAACTACCTATAGTGCAGTAAAACACATTTGAGATCAAAATTCAGTTACTTTGTTTTTCACTTGGAAAGCCGGGTCAGTAGTGTCTCATCCCATAGAAAGAAACCGAGCAGACGTTCTATACTGATTATTCTGATTATTTTTTGTACAACGATCGCGTTCGGTCCCGTTCCGGTCCGTTCAACGGATATAGATGGTGATCTATCAATCGCCGTGGAACGGAACCGAACGCGATCGATTTACAAAAAAATATCGGTATAATCAGATGAAAAACGCTAGTTACGCCGGCACGGTTTCTTTGTATGGGATGAGGCATCTGTATGCTAGTATTATATTATCAGTGGCTGGGTGCTCAAAGGCACTTGGGATCATATTATATTATGTTTTTTATAACTCAAAATGGAACACTAACAGTTAAACGGAAATGTAAATTTGTGTCCATAAATTAACTGCAACTAAATTCTCCAGCCAAAAAAAACTGCATCTTATTTCTTTAATACATTGACAGCATATTGGCTAAGTCTAACTAATAACCAGTAATGCCATAAACAGAATGTTATGTCGGTCCGTCTGTCAGTTACTAGTACTACTAGAATGTACCGACATCGCTTGCATGCCGGACATAGGTTGTAAATGTGTGAATGTTGTATCGAGTTGTACTTATGTATGTGAAGTAATGTAGTTTTGAATATGTACAACCAACATTGCATTGCCGATGTGAATAGTTTAATTTCCTGGTTATCTTATTAGTTAGTTCAATGATGGCAGTATTTTTTGTTAATTACTTATTAAACTCAAGCTGGTAGAATGGCCGACGCGACGATGAAAGTCATCTAAGGAATGTTAACTGCTAGATTGGAATGGGGGAACGCGTGCTTGACAAGTGGAAGTTAATTTACTTTAAAAATGATTGATACTGCCATAATTTTAACGACATGGACAGCTCAGAACTACTGATCCAGTAACAAGACACAAAATCACCGACAAAAAAATTGAATCGACGTTTTACCGCCTTTTTCCCACAGCATAGACACACGTTTACATCGTACTCAACTCAATTTCTAGCGTGAGTATTTTTTTTTAAATAAACAGATTATTTTATCAAATTATGGTCATTATATTTTAATTTTATTCTTTTAGTCATGATAATGGAAACAGCATTTTAGTGCGTCTAAACTTTCACAGTTCTTAAACCTGGACGCGTGGTGAAAACATCAAGGAGACCACTAGTCATGTGTTGGTAGATCCTTGTGAAAAGTAGAGACGCGTCGGAGGTTTTAGTGTCGATTTAATCAACAAGGACGGACGGTTTCTGTAGTAATGATTTTTCTTTTAAATACAGAACGGATTTTGAATTCAATTCAACATGCGTAAGTACTGTGACAGTAGGTAATAATAGCTGAATAAAATACAGCAAAATACAAATTCAATACATTTACTTTTTTAAATGTTTTATAGCAGTATATAAAATACATTTACAGCCAAATAAATTAAAAAAAAACCTGCTCTTTAACATTATAGAGTCGGCAATTTCATTCGCACTTAACATAAAAAGTCCTTTAAATTGGAGGTCGAGTACAGTCAGCTACCAAATTACACTATCGACGCACTTAAAGTACTTTAAAAATAATGCACACCGAATCGACATTATCTTATCTATCGAGATATCGTAAAAACTCGATTTAATCGATACCAAATCGGGATCGCCGATTTTATATCGAGAAACGTATCTGATGCTGGTGTTAAAAACATGTTATGTGAATTTTACACTTATTGCATCGTCGTAAAATTTTAAATACCGCCGTTAAATATGTTACTTGTATTTTTGTGCAAATTAACGTTATTTTTCTGAACGCCGACAATTTAATTCTGCTGTATAAAGGTTTTATAAGTTATTTTTGGAAATAAAATTGCTCGGGGTTGCAGTTTTATGAATGTGTTATGTTCGGTTACTTTATTCACGAATATGATTTCAGTTAGGCATTTAAGAGGCTTCAAAACAGAACTTGGTAAAAGCATTTTATGATGGCGCTTAGAAATTACATTTATGACTTAACACAGTGTAACATAATTAAAATACAGAGCTTTCGTGTGAGTAGGACTGACTATTTATGTCATTTAAATATTATAAGGTTATTAACAAATACCGGTAGTCTTAATGGAGCAACTATAAAGCTATGTTCCTGCATTCCCATATGGCCAAGTAAATATAAAAGTAATTAACTAAAATAATGATTATTTTACACATTTAATTTAAATATTTTCGTAATTTGATGTAAAGTAATATGATTATGTTAATTTTTATCGTGTCCTACAAATCTTAATTGCATATTATTGTAATTTTGTTGAATTAAATAGTTTGATATTTTGCTGTCTGTTGGTCATTATTAAAATAAGATTTTATTTAAAATAGTTGGTCATTATTAAAATAAATTTTCTTTTAACAGGATGATTTCGTAATCATCCTGTTTGCAGCAGACGAAATCGAGACGTGCTCTCTTTTTAACAGGATGAAATACAATAGCGAGATAGGACTTTCCATACACCGATCCAAAATGAATATCATGGTGGTGGACTGCACGTCCAAACTTGATGTTGAAACAGTTAATAACTTTATTTACCTGGGCTCTAGTACATAGTATAAGTAACAAGGCTTTGTGTGAAGATGAGATTCGCAGGCGCATTAAATTGGAATAAGAACATGTACCTATCAATTCCAATACGTATAAAAACTTCTTGACCGCTATTTTATCGAATCAATTCAATAAAAAAATGTCGATCCTGCATGACCAATATTTAAACTACATCACACATAAAAACATAGCTACACTCCAGGTTTGTAAACATTTGCAAAACAATGTTTACATATCCCAATACGCTGATGATTTTGTGATGTACGTTCAGTATCCCTCTACTCAAGAAGCACAATCTAAAATACAATCAGCCCTTAATGTGATGAACTCGTTTTTAGCACGTGTGGGATTAGATATTTCTCCAAGTAAAAGCAAAATTTGTTTGTTTAATAGAGGCTTTCGTAAATTAGACGTTGACATTCATCTAAACGGTACATCTTTGGAATTAGCCGATAATGTCCGTTATTTGGGTATGTGGATAGATAGGGGTCTCCGCTGGAAAAAACACATTAACGAGACGTGTAGTAAAATCGTTAAACTAATTAATATTTTCAAAGTGTTAGTCGGGCCTGGTTGGGGTGTCCACCCAATTCACTTACGACGGTTATACATTGCCCTAGTTCGGAGCCGAATGGATTTTGCTAGCTTTCTATTTGACAATTGCGCCGATACACACTTACATAAACTTGATAGACTACAAAACCTTTGTCTACGATTGATTGGTGGGTTTATTAGGAGTACTCCGATCCATGTTATGGAGTCCGAGTTACTCTTGCCTCCGTTAAGTGTGCGTCGTCGATATCTGGCTGGCAAATTCTATTTAAAATCAAAATCTAACCTTTTCCCTGTTATGAACGCAATTAATGAACTAAGTGATCAATGTAGCAATCTTTATTGGAGACGTAAGAAAAAACCTCTATTAGTTACGTGTCATGATATTTTAAAGCAGGAACCTATTTACTGCAATAATAAATTAGATATGTTTTCCATGGACTCTTGGGTCAGCAGTATGGACACATCCTTTATTAAACCTAATTTAATAAATATTGAAAAACCTAAACATAGTTACGATTCAAATTATTTGAAAAATTTATGCTGTGAATCACTAAATGAGCAATACTCAGGCTTCTACCATATCTACACAGATGGTTCTAAGCAAAACGATTCTTACTTGGGTGCAGCATTTTTGGACTCCCAAACAGGTGCTTTTATGAAATTCAAAATTTCCTCAAATCTATCCATTATGCATGTAGAACTAATCGCTATAGCAGAGGCTTTGGCGTATATTAAATCTCTTAGTGGCAATCGCTTTGTTATCTTAAGTGATTCTAAAAGTTCATTGCAGCATTTGATAAAATGTTCCTCTCCATTTAGGGGACTTCCATTGGCGTATGATATTTTAAGACTGTTGAAAGAATTTGACACCAAACATAAAACTGTTATATTGCAATGGATCCCGTCTCACATTGGGCTAGAGTATAATGAAATAGTCGATCGCTTAGCTGTAGAAGCTGGATCTGAAGGACTGGATTATAGTTGTTTACCTTGGTTCACTGAATTACTTCCTATAGTCAGAAATAATTGTTTTGAATTTTGGTCGGAATATTTTGACAAGAGATCGGTAACTAAAGGGATTTGGTATAAAACAATCCAACCCTCTCTTCCTCGTTCGCTGTGGTTCAGTGAGAGCGGGCTCCAGAGGCAAGAACTAGTGACGGCATTGAGGCTTCGATCTGGTCATGTTCCACTTAATAGTTTTGGGTTTTTGATGCGTAAATTGGATTCGCCTAACTGTAGTGCGTGTGGAGTCATAGAAGACGTCTACCATATACTATCGGAATGTGTTCGGACGGAGCCTCAGAGACGTACAACCTTTGGAAAGTGTAATTTTAGTGTAGGTTTTTTTAACAGCATCTTATCACGTCCAATGTCGGACGAGGCTAGGGTGTTGTTGAGAATTGTGATCATAGGCTTAAGGATACGACTAGGTTAGTTCTGAACTGTTATATTTTTTTTGTATTCAATCATGGGGGTGACATTTTCGTTATTGAAAAAACCCCCTTTATAAAAATAAAGAAAAAAAAAAAAAAATCACACATAAAATATTCTAATCCATCCAGTAAAAGACAGGCGTGTATTAATCCCAGAAAAAATACAACCCACAATAAAACTGATTAAATTAAACAAAAAAGTGAAGAAAAAAATCCCATCAGTCGCCACAAACTGGACGTAAACAAAGTAATTGATTTCCATTTCTAAGATTACTTATCGCTAAGTTTTTATTGGCCGGGCAGGTCGTAAATTAGCCGTTTATCGCTTTATTCGCCACTCATTAAGGTTTTATATTAGAATTATGCGTTATTAATTTTAGAAAACGGCAGTTAAATTTATGATCCGCCTCGGGTGTTGCTGTTTTATGTTTCTTATTTCTGTCACAGATTATTGTTGCAGACTGTACTTTCCGTTGTGTGTTTAAATTTTTGATTATAATTTTTACTTTACATGGTTGTGATTTTGAGAGATGTTGCAATTTTTTTTTATTTCTTGCCCAAAATATGTCACAATTTCTCTTATACTGAATTCTGAAATAAATCAACGTTTCATCTATACTAATATTATAAAGAGGAATGTTTTGTATTTTGTATGTAACGAATAAACATAAAACTACTGGACCGATTTCAAAAATTCTTTAACAGTTTGGAAGCTACACTATCCCCGGGTGACATAGGCTACTTTTGATCACTGTATTCCCACGGGAACGGGAACTACGCGGTTGAAACCGCAAGGCGTCCGCTAGTCTGAAATATTTTGAAAAGAGATTTATTTTTACAAAACCAATTTACATTTTTCTACAATCAGAATAACCTTCATTTTCTCTTAAATATAGGAAGATGATATTATGGGCTATAATGTTTTCATCTCACTAACTTAAAATCTTACTGAACCAACGTCATGCAACTGAGACTGTTTTTACCTATATTCAACCGCCTAAAGGCAAATACTTCATAGGTGTAAAAGTCATCTCATTTGCCTCACTACTCTTTGTCCATAGAAACGGGTCTTATAACATGTGATTTAAGACGGGTGTCAATTGCCAATGTATTAATACATACGATTCATATGTAAATGTATGTACTTAGCTCTCTGACACGAATACAGTAGTTTACATACGGCCGGGCGATTGCATCATGGTGGAGATTCTGCTTCAAGAATTTATTTGAGCATTCGTTTTTGATGTGGTTTAGACTGGGCAGATATTTTTCAGTGTGGTCGTTGGGTATTTTCACATGGCGATAAATTGCGTGTCTTTGTAGGTACTTTTTCCAGGCTTAAAATTTCACTGTAAGCATGTAGCGTGGTGAAGGTGACTATAAATACAGAGCACCATATTTTAAGAAATAAGAAAATTATGGAAATATTACAAAAAGTTGTATGTAGGTTTAAATGAAAATACAGCAACATTTAATGTATTTTTTTGTCTATATTCTTAAATATTTATCTGATTGGTGAATTAGGAAAACATTTTTGTTTAGCAATAACTAGGTATATACTAAAAGCAATAAGAACCAAAATACTATATTTATAATTAAGTAATCTTTATCTTGCTCGTCGGAGAGTACCACAGACAATAAATCTAAATAGATAAAGCAATTCTCTCCATCTGTATGAAAACAAAGCGTGCCACTTTTTCACAAACAACTGGAAAACAAAAAAATTACTTACCAATAAAAGAAAACATTTTCAATCCCTCAGCCAACTATTACAATACAGCCATTACAGCTCAATGTGGCATAAAAGGCATTTTTCTAGATTTCGGTCGATTTCCAGTGCCGATAATGCCAAATGAAAAGCTCAGATTACGATCATTGATCGTAATTTAACTCCGTTTTTTGTCACGCGAAGTACATACAATGGCGTCATCTAGTTAGATTTAGGTCTGTGGAGCGTACACTCTGTAAAATAAAAATATATTGAAAAACTGGCCAAGTGCGAGTCGGACTCGCGCACGCCTAGTTCCGCAACACTATCGCCAAAAACGGCAAAACAATCACGTTAGTTGTATGAGAGCCTCACTTAAATCTTTATTTTATTGTTTTTGTTTTTTTGTTTTAAAAACGTTGCCCGACACTAGGAATTTCTCCTGTATCGTGGGTGCGTTTACAAACATATAAACTCACATACACAAACACCCAGAGCCGGAACAACTATTTGTAGATCATACAAATAATTGTTCCGTGCGGGAATCGAACCCGCGACACGCAGCACAGCAGTCAATCGCTCAACCACTGCGCCAACCGTGCGCCACAACCGTGCGCAATTGTGTTTTTAGTATTTGTGTAGCGGCAATAGAAATACATCATCTGTGAAAATTTCATCTGTCTAGCTGTCACTGTTCATGAGATACAGCCTGGTGACAGACGGACAGACAGACAGACGGATCGTGGAGTCTTAGTAATAGGGTCCCGTTTTTACCATTTGGGTAACGAACCCTAAAAAAATAAACACAGGAAACTAAACAATTGTAAATTTATCAAGATAAATAAATATGTTATAGAAAATAATAAAATCTTCTAAACTATCGACCGTCCCACTGGCACACAATAAAAATACCCCAGCACCTGTCATCACAAAGACTTCAAACAAACAAACAAACAAGCAGTAGGAATCACAATAAACTGTAGAAATACATTAATTTTCCACATACCAGTCGTAAAAATGCGGCAGAGCTATACTTGGGCTATGAAGCTCCAGGGTAATGAGTTCCGTATAGCTCATTCGTTTTTATTTTTTGAATGAACTTAATACAAATTATAATTAAAAGAATTATAATTTGTAGCGGTCATTGTGATTGTATTTTTGTGTTGTTGATTTCCTTGATTCAGGATGTAAAAGTTCCATTTGGTGATCGAAATTATGTAATATTTTAAGAGTTGTTTGTTTATTGCATAATTATATGCATGTATATTGCAGCAAGCAGCGGAGTGCAGCATTTCTGGACTCCAAAACGCAATTGCGGATGGTAAAATGCGGCGATACTAAAATGGGACAAGGTTGGCTCAGTCTGCGAAACGGTTCATAAACTAAATCAAACACAATGTGGTCAAGCGCAAGCCTATAGACAATAAAAAAAAATGTGGTTCCTGGAAAATGTCCAGCAATTTAGTGGCAGATCCACTGCTACTGACATGCCTAAAATAGACATGGAAGAATGGGCTTCTTTCTCACTCTCTACTTCTTTCTTCTTCTCATTTTGGGCAAGCGTGCCCTGCAGTAGGATAGAACAGGCTGAAAATAAAATAAGCAAAATAATATTAATTTTTAACGATATTTTGTGGTTTCCTCACAGAACCCTAAAAATGAAGCCGTGAAACGGATGCGTGGGCGCAACCATGCTCGATCATTATTTATGAAGACATTAAATGGTAAATTAATGAAATATGTTTATTGTATGTTTTCTATGAGTTTCACTAATGGTTATGGTCACGATGTTTTGACACCTACTTATGATAATTTTAAGAAAAATATTAGTTTAGTTTTTGTTGAGAAATTTTAACGGTACTTAAATATTTTTCTTCTTAATTGACATACAATTAAGAGGAAAAATATTTAAGAACAATTTCGGTATGTATAGTAAAAATTAACCCATGCCAATTCTAAAACCATTTTGAGATTTTAGGTGCGTAAGTTTTATTTTACTAATTTTAGGTCTTAAAATTTTAAGATCGTATTTATTTTCACAAAAATAGGTACCTAAAATCACTTGACTTTTGCTTAAGACGACGACTAACGCCAACGACCTTGAGGCAACAATACGCGCACTCGTTTCACACCCGCGCGACCCAAAATTTAGTAGTTTTTTGTACTTTCCTTATTATTCTAGGACTTAAAAAAAAAAGCCTCAGATCAAAATGTAGATAATTAAATTGTCTTTGAGATGGTGTCAATTTCATTAAAATACGCCCAGCGGTTTTAGTGTGATTGTCATGTTTTTGTCCGTTTTAGACATAACTTTACAAATTAATTACACTATGTTATACGAATAAAACTCAAAATTTGCTTAGATCAAATGATTAAGAAAATAGTCTAATATAACATATATTTTTTAAAAAAAATTACGACTAGCCATTTTGACGTGATTCTCATTTGAAAATCAGCTACTCAAGGGAATCGGCGCCTTAACCTCTAAATGATGTCATAAAGTAGTGTGAATGGCATAGGTACGTCATAAAATATTGTCAATTTATTCTTGTGTTAGCAACTAACTCTGAGTTAAGGTTTTTGTGCAAGTGTGCCATTGTTTTGTACGTCTCAAACGTCAAATCAACGTCAAGTCCTATGCCATTCAGACTACTTTATGACATCAGCACGAACAAAACTTTAAAATAAATTACTACAGCTTGGAGAAACGAAATATTGAAATTAATAACTAAATCGATAAAAAAAAAATACCTAAAAATAATTTACATACCAAATTTGGTTTGGTTTTGTTAGCAAACAGCCCTACTTAATTAGGAAGTAATAGATTTAGCGGAACTAGTATTTTAAAGAGAGGAAATTGATTTTAGGGTATATTTGCAAAAGGTAATTTCTGGAACTACTTTTCTGAATACGAACTTTCTTCCGCTGATAGAAATCGACACTATATCTGATGACTTAAGATACCTTTTATCCCGAAAATTTGCCACTGTTCTGTGAATCTGTGAATAGGCCATTTGAGCTAATTCCTTTGCAAGTTATTATTAAATTGATAAAACGTATTGAATATTTGCAAACTTTCCTGACAACCACGCAAATGAAAATTGACGGCAGTAGTAATAACTTATTGGTAATATCTATCTGCAATTCTACATGCTATCTATTTCCGTGTTCTATGCACTGGCATTGATATCATAATTTCAATCGATGCATTCGTCTCGATACAAGCAATCGATTTATTCATGAAGCGATGTAATTAAATGCTGTAATTTTTTATTCATTCTTATGCAAAGATATTACTTTTTTTGTTTTTACATCAAATAATATGAAAGTATTTTTCTTTGTGATAATTTATAATAATAATCAGTGACTAAAATAATGAACTCATCATAATGCCATGCTATTTGTATCTTTTAACGATTATTTTAATAAAAATGCACGCACATGAATTAATCAGTTGAGTCAGCCGGTAACTTTCGCAAACGCATGTCATGTTGTCACCCTAACCAACTAAAAAGTATACAAGCTTCAACTTTTTTGCCTCCATTTTTTTTCATTATTTGCCATGTAAAACCGAGTGCAAAACCTAGTAATTAAACACACAGGTTGTGCATGCAACCATCAATTATACAGGCTGTTGTTTTTTGCCATCCGATTTGTTTTGCGTTCGATAATGTCCGAAGGAATTATACAGTGTGTGTGCCGAGGTGATTAGTGATGGTATCATGCACAAACATACATACACATTTTTATGTTAAGATTTTAATTTTATAAAAATTAAAGTAGGGTCTGTAATTAAGGTTTCTGAACTCGGGTTTTTGGAATTATTTTTGTGGATGTGCATGTTGAATATTAATTGTTTGGAAAAATGTCTGTTGTATTTGGGAAAAGAACATTAAGGTGGGAGCAGACATGTGTTAAGTGACAATGCGACAGCAAGAACGCATTTTCATAGAGATTAACCTAAAGATACCCAACGATTTCTAGAAAAATCATTATCTCATTGTCGCGTCGCGCCTATAGTGGCAGCATTTTTTGATATATAGTCTACACATCTATACATCTATACAAAAGATTTGTTTTTAAGGCTGTCTGTAATGCATAAACTCAAAAACTACGTAACTGATTTTGAAAATTCGTTCTACAGTAAAAAGCAACATTCTTCCTGAGTTATTAACTATTTACATCCAGTAACGGGTCCTGTGGGGTGGGCCACAGGAGCAAATTCGCGGGGAAAAGCTGGTTCTTGTATATTTTTCCTTCTGTGATGATCAGTGGATTCTTACAATGTATGCTGTAGGAAGTGGTACATACAAAATTTTATACCCAGTACCTCCCTAATTTTTCAATTTTGATTTAATCCTTGCATGTAGTTCACCTCATATTTCTCAATCTTAAATCACATTTTTATGTGTTCCTTCTACCTCTTTTACGAGGTCATAACTCCACTAATAGGTAGCACTGCTACCTGTCTTTAATTTTTCTTGTCTCTGTATTAAATCTCTTCTGTTTGCACAAACATACACTATACATTATTAAAATCCAATCCAGTTGGAACTAATTCTAGCCTGCCTTAGAATTATGACTTGTTAAACCATAACATTTATATCGTTTCTTAGATGGCATAAAACCAGTGCTTCTAAACCTTCGTCATAATTATGCCACAATAAAATCAAATGTAAAATGGCTGTTAATTGGTGTAATATAATCTTGTTATCGGTGGAAGGTTTGAATTAGCTTAATGGTATACTCCGCTTTGCACCTGCCTAACTTGATTTATTTTATGGGAGTGAGTGTGTGGGTTTTGACAGGTCGATACTGATTTTAGTTTATATAGTATTGTGTGTGTTATACATGTTTTGTTGAAGGTTGCTGTATCTACTTGTTATGTCCTTTAATTAAGGCGTATGATTTAGACCAGTCAATCAATAAGCGGGGATCCGCTGGATACAGGACAAACGGGACCGGTCAATGTGGCGACGCTTGGTGGAGGCTGTGTCCAGCAGTGGACGTCTTTCGGCTGATGTGATGATCTTCTTTCTTTTTCGTTTGAGGATTTGGCTACTTCTGGTGTTAGAGTTGAATAAGCCACCTCTGGGAACCCCACAGGCCTCTGACTTA
Organism: Orthosia incerta; assembly: GCA_948252205.1. Taxonomy (NCBI): domain Eukaryota; kingdom Metazoa; phylum Arthropoda; class Insecta; order Lepidoptera; family Noctuidae; genus Orthosia; species Orthosia incerta. Next base: position 2,236,801 of record OX411748.1, on the reverse strand, counting down.
GCTATTTCAGACTTACATTAGCTATTTAAATCCAAATTTGCTCACGATGTTTTCCTTCACCGTTGCCTGTGGTGTCCAAGATAAACTTAGAAAGTACATATGAATTTGAAAAATCACATTGGTTCTTGCCCGGTTTTGAACCCACAACCTCAAGTATGACAGGCGAGGTCTTAGCCACTAGGCCAGCACGATATGATGATGATGTGAATCAATCTGCTTAGTTTTTCACCCCAACTGTTTGGGGTCACTACTAGTCTAATGGGATGAAGCTGAGTACCATATTTGAAATGGAGCGAATGCTTGTCTGACCTCACAACCCAGTAAGGTGTAACAGCAAGCCAGGGCCAGAGGTGATCCCTTGACAAGCCTGGTTTTGGTTTTTCTTGGCTTCTGATCCATAAAAACTACTATTATTAAAACCCGTAAAATATATTATATTGTTGGCCGGCGAGCAGTTTAATCGTTGTGGCAAAACTTTTTCAAGTGTGACCATTCTCATAATTATCGAGTACATACGTATATGAACAACAATGTTAATCCGTTTCGTGGTTAAATTATGCAATGAGATCACTGGCATTTAAAGCGTATTATAAAAGTTAATATTCTGCAGTTCCAAAAATAAAACTCACCTTTGTACACTCCTTTTGTTAGTCAAGATAAAAATCTTTAAATCCAAAACTGCATGGCAAATCTTACTTAAGAGGAACAAAGTCAAGTTAACTAAGCTGAATAAACCGTCCAAAATCTGTTATTTATGTTCGGTTGTTGTACGAATGATGAATAGCCATCGTATACCTCTTTTTAAGAATGCCACATTGCCGACGCACTTGATACAAAGCAAAACGGCCCATATGTCTAGAAACATAAAGTTTTTGACAACTGCATGTGTTTATATTGTTATTTCTTTCAAAAGCTATTGTGAATGTTTTTATGAGTTGGAAGGCGTGTAATAGTAATTAATTACGTATGAAGAAATATCAGAGAGTTGTTAATTAAATCTGTGTGAGAAGGTGTCAGAATAGACGTGGCATCAGTGGCTGATAATCTTTTACAGAAGTACAAAAGACTGTTATTATACTCAGACATGTATCGTTTTATGGTAACAGCCGCACGGGTCTATCATCAAGGTTAAGCAACGCTTGACGAGGTCGGTCCGTGGATGGGTGACCATTTCAACATACCGAGTTTACTCCGTGCCTCGGAAAGCACGTTAAGCCGTTGGTCCCGGCTGTCATTTGAAGATCTTTGGCAGTCGTTACGGGTAGTCAGAAGCTTGAGATATGACACCAGTCTTGCCAAGAGGTACCGTGTTACCCAGTTACTGGGTTGTGGAGGTCAGATAGGCAGTCGCTCCATGTAAAACACTGGTACTTAGCTGAATCCGGTAAGACTGGAAGCCGACCCCAATATAGTTGGGAAAAGGCTAGACAGATGATGATGATGTATAGTTTTATGGTGCAGGGGTTTTTGAAATATTGATATTGTTTGATGGTTATTGCCAGCTTAAAATTATTTAGTCAGGAGTGTATAGGTTACGTCAAGGCAAGCGTGCTCCACCGTTGACCACATCGTCGCATACTATTGGATGATGGTGGTCAACCCTGATCCTATCTATATTTTTATTAATCCGGCCCACCGACGATCCTTCGACATGAATAGTATGTCTTATATGTAATGAAGCAGTGGTGGTATTTAAAGGTTTAAACCTCGCTCGCCATTATTAACACCAAGCATGCTAAAACCAAATATGCCAAATAACAACACCAAAAACCGACACTTTTTTGTAGTGATTTTTGTGGCAGTTTCCGATCACCTAGGAAATTAAAACTTTTTCAATCAATTCAACTTACCGTTAATTTTGAGAACATGCTAAAATATTTCAATTTTTTTTTTTTTTTTGAGATGGGTTTGCTCTTGACTCTAGTCTAGGTCAGAGGTGACAGAGACAAAGTCGACGATGGAGTGAGCTTACCCAGAAGTAGCCTGTTCACTCTAACTTTTAAGAGATTCGGGTTGTATGCGTTCGGAAACACAGACGCAGGCAGTGAGTTCCACTCTTTTGCAGTGCGCATTATGAAGGATGTTTGGAAGCGCTTGGTGCGAATTGGTGGAATAGCAACTAGGTGAGGATGGTAACTTGCAGTGCGTCTAGATGTCCGATGGTAGAAGGGGGCCGGTGGGATGAGGTCGTCGAGTTTATGAGCACACTCGCCAAAATACAGCCTGCAGAATACCGACAAGCAGGCAACCTTACGGCGATGAGCTAAGCTGTGAAGCTTGGCATCCAGTTTGACGTCGCCAATTAGTCTCTTAGCTCTGCGTTCCACCGAGTCAAGCGCGGCAAGCTGATATTTAGCTGAGCCATCCCAGAGGTGGCTGCAATACTCCATGCAGGATCGGACTTGCGCTTTGTAAAGAGTTAATAGCTGAGCGTATAAATATCCTTCTTAATAATAGGCACAGCGTGCTGCATGCAAGATAGTAGGTAAAAGCAAAGATCCGCACAAAAGGGAGACACGGTGAAGAGAGCCGGAGGTGCACGAAACCGAAAACATACGAGTGCGTGCTGACTAGACACAAAAAGTACCTACGCTAGCAGCCACTCTTGTGTGTTTACACTGAGCGTCAGCTGTGTTGTTCTTATTTCAGTTTCGTCATATTTTACGAAACCGAAAGACTGTAAATTTGATGAATCAAACTCTGTTCCAACCGGATGTCCATAAGACACCTCTGTTTTTAGGGTTCCGTACCCAAAGGGTAAAAACGGGACTCTATTACTAAGAATCCGCGATCCGTCTGTCTGTCTATCTGTCCGTCTGTCACCAGGCTGAATCTCATGAACCGTGATAGCTAGACAGTTGAAATTATCACAGATTATGTATTTCTGTTGCCGCTATAACAACAAATACTAAACGCAGAATAAAATAAATATTTAAAAGGGGCTCCCATACAACAAACGTGATTTTACTGCCGTTTTCGGTATAATACGGAAACTATCTAGCGCGAGTCGACTCGCACTCGGCCAGTTTTTTATAAATTGCTCTTGAATTGATGCCTGAGTGGGCAAACTATATTTTATAATAGATGTAATAAAATAGTGAGGATTAGGTATTAAACCTGTAACAATGCTTTATTACGCAATTATTTGTTACGAAATAAATTATATGTATAGGTGTGTAATATTGCAACATAGCTGTTTCCAATAACAATAAACAATTTTATAACGCGCCAATCAATCACAGCGCCAATTTGTTGAGAACCACAGACAATCTAATTGACGTTTTAGCTTTTTTTATTTATCGCGTAATAAATATCTACAGTTTCGTATAATGTTAATTAATAATATTGACTTTTATAGCTATTCTCAGAAAATAAAATATATTTTTACGATTCTACTAAAATCGAATTGATTCAACATTTTTGGATTCGTACGCAAATTGACCAATCGTATAATTTAGTGTTCGAAATTTGATATGTATCAATGTCGAATGTATATTATAAAATATAATAAAACATAAATTATGTTAGTCGTATTTTCTTTTATCGATTTCATATTGCCAATAATTACGGTTATTTTGTTTTTTTTTAAATGTAATTAGCGAAAGGATTTATAGTGTTTTCGGAGAAATCTTTTTGGACTTTTGGACCGATCATGAATGCATCAGTGTAGTTTCACAAGTTGATTAACAACAAGAACACAACTTTGTGCTTAAACTGAAGATAGTTTATTAAATAACTAGCTGTTCCCTGCGGCTTCGCTCCCGTGGACCACCCCACAGGACCCGTTTTCGGGATTAAAAATAGCCTATGTCACTCAGGAATAATGTAGCTTTCTATTGGTGAAAGTTTTTTTTAAATCGGTCCAGTAGTTTCAGAGCCTATTCGGTACAAAGAAACAAACAAAAGAATCTTTCCTCTTTACAATATTGGTATACATGGTATAGATTAAGGGTTTCCTCAACGATTTTTCTTTTTATTATTTCTATTAATGAAACTCCATTATCTGTACTGTGTGTATCTACATAAATTATATGATAGCACGATCCATAAAGGTGCTATTCATATTACATTATTTTCAATACTAGGTATTACGGACTGCGCGTTATTCTACGAGTGTAATGTTGTGTCTAAAACAACCATTATTGATAAAACGGCAAAAAAATCACGTTTGTTGTATGGTATATTTATTTGATTCTGTGCGTTCTGCTGTCTGACAGACAGACAGACGGACCGCGGATTCTTAGTAATAGGGTCCCGGTTTTACCCTTTGAGTATGAAACCCTAAATAAAACAGCTTCTGAACTTTTCACTAAAAATTACAAACGACAGTATTAAATCATCATCAAAAAAGTTTTGAACACAAATAAAACAAACTGCAGGAAGCTATCAAAGCTTCCTTCCTCCCGCTACACAAATTTATAACGTGTTTTGTCAAAACATAATGGCATATCACAGAATTGGCACCGTGACAACCCTGAATTATGATTTTTATTGCTCAGCCTGAGTCACAGTTACTAGAATAAAAATAAAAGCTGGTCTCTCGACCCATAAAATAAATTATCACCCTAAATTTGTTCAGATTTATAGTCGTACGTTTGAATGTGATCGCTAAATTATTATAGAAAAATATATTATGAAGAAAAAAGTTGTGATAGCAATAAAAATGTCAGACTGAGGAAATGTTTTCTTTTTAATAAATTATTTATGTGTTCGTTAATATTTTTGCGTTGATGAAAGGTTTCCATGATGATGAAACTGTGAACGTTTTCTTAGGAAACATCTATAATGAAGTCAAACGGAAGATGCTTATTTATGATGATGATGCCTACATGATAATGATGACTTCATTTTAGTAGAAAAATTATATAGGACTTTTGTCTTGTAAGTACTCTGATTAATCTAATTCTTGAAAGAGGATGTGGTTTTGAGAAATAAACTGCAACTTACTTATTCTTAAAATAAAATTATTGAACATTTTCAGCACTGCAAATTTTCAATAATTTTATTTTAAGAAAAAGTATTTTGAGTAAGTTGCAGTTTATGTAAAGGCAAATGGTCAATAGGTACAATTTTCGCAATGAATAAAACAACTACATTTTCAATACAGTTGTTAAACATGGCGTACTTTCAGAGGCTATAATTATGATTCGAAAGTTAAATCTTACGCATAGGCATCTTTCTGTTACGCGGTCGTGACTTTTGTTTACGAGCTCGATCATTATGTTTGCAGTTTAGTTTTAAATTTATAAGTCAATTTAAAAAGTTTAGTAGCAAGGAGTTTTCAAACATGGGATTGATTTTCTACGAGGAAAAATGAATGATGCCGTACGTTTTAGCATTGAATTCTCAAAAGTCTTTTATATGGTGGTTTAATATATTTAATTACTAGTTTTAATTTAATTATTTTCACATCAACATTTGTCAAAAATCGAATAGGCTGTATAGCTGTATAGGCTGTTAACGTTGTAAAAAAATAAGTCCAGTTGCAAAAACGCGTCATAAGTCAATTTAAAAAAGTTTAGTAGCAAGGAGTTTTCATACATTGAATAAAATGGGATACGATTTTATACGAGGAAAAATTAATGATTTCGTACGTTTTAGCATTGAATTCTCACTTTTTTTTTTAAAGTTGTTTAATATGTTTAATTACCAGTTTTAAGTTAATTATTTTCACATCAACGTTTGTCAAAAATCGAATAGGCTGTATAGGCTGTTTTCTTTGTAAAAAAATATGTCCAGTTGCAAAAACGCGCCATATTGAAAATTTTATTTTTTGTGAATAAACAAATCTAATTCTTTGATTTGTTTTTACTGTTTCTCACAACTGTATTGAAAAACGTCGTGTGATACACGGGTGTGTAGGTTATTGCAAACTCGTGTCATTAAAACTCGTTTGCAATAACCTACTTTCCACCCTTGTAATGTACTATTGCATATTATTATGATTGTATTTATTTGTTAAAACTTTATGCACAAGTACAAAGGCGGACTTAATGCCTTAGGCATTTTCTACCAGTCGACCTTAGGGTGGTGCAGAGATAAAATTATAATTTATCTATACTAATATTATCCGTGGATCCGCTGGTTGCGGGACGCACGAGACCGGTCAATGTGGCGACGCTTGGGGGAGGCCTATGTCCAGCAGTGGACGTCTTTCGGCTGATATGATGATGATGATGATGAATATTATAAAGAGGTAAAATTTGTATGTTTGTATGTAGGGGGTAATCTCAGGAACTACTGGTTGGAATTGAAAAATTCTTGTTGTGTTAGATAGTGCATTTATCGAGGAAGGTTATAAGCTATATAACATCACGCTACGACCAAAACGAGCGGAGCATAAATGAAAAATGTTGCAAAAACGGGAAATAATATAACCTTTTTGAGGGCTTCCGTTGCGTGAGCTGCGTAAACGGTTTCAGTTATGCAATCATGTATGTAGGGTAGGTAGGGTAGGTGTAGGGTAGGTGTAGGGTAGGTGTAGGGTAAGTGTAGGGTAGGTGTAGGGTAGGTGTAGGGTAGGTGTGTGTAGGAGTAGGGTAGGTGTAGGGTAGGTGTAGGGTAGGTGTAGGGTAGGTGTAGGGTAGGTGTAGGGTAGGTGTAGGGTAGGTGTAGGGTAGGTGTAGGGTAGGTGTAGGGTAGGTGTAGGGTAGGTGTAGGGTAGGTGTAGGGTAGGTGTAGGGTAGGTGTAGGGTAGGTGTAGGGTAGGTGTAGGGTAGGTGTAGGGTAGGTGTAGCGTAGGTGTAGCGTAGGTATAGGGTATGTGTAGGGTAGGTGTAGGGTAGGGTAGGTAGGATAGGGTAGGTACGTAGCCAGTTGACGGGAGCGAAGCCACGTGGGACAGCTAGTTTATTTATATTATTGTAAGAATGTTATGTATGGTCGTAGAATAAAAAAAAATCTATGACATTTTTAGTATATGACGGCAGTCTGAACGATCGACAAATTACTACGTATCGGTTTGTTTTATTAAATTATACCAATAATTCAAAATAAAGCAGAAACACCTGGAAAAAGTGCCGCGTCACGCGTGTTGTACTACTTCTAGCTGCTTTATGGCTATGTATTAAGGGACAATATTTCATCAATAAAATGCTCTTATGCTTCCTTTTTCTCACATATTATAACTCGTCTCAGAAACAAACTGTATTATTCCATTAAATTGTCTGTCATTATACCCGTCTACTAGTTCAATAAGTCGCAGTCTATTGCCGGATTTAATGACTCAACAACGACAAAAATCGTCATCACATCAATGTTGCATTGTCGCGTCACGCCTGTCTGTAGAAGACTTATTTAGTAAAGCGTTTTGTTGATGAAATAAGATCAGATAACTCAAAATGTTGAAATACTATTACGGTCATAATTAAAAACCTAAATTGGTAGTGCCAACAATATGACTAACAACTCAGACTCATAAAACATTTACTTTTATTATATTAGCTGCCGGTATAAAAATAATTAAAAGCACTTTATCATTATTATCAAGAATCAAGCAATCCTATTCGGTATTACATCACAAGTAACAATCTATCTGTTAATTTATACGGCGTCCAATTAAAATAAAATTAATGGGATAAAAAACGGCTACTTGTACTCCGATACATGATTAAGTTATAAATTCTGGTAAAAACGCGCGATCCAATTATTAGGCTGACTCTGACAGTGGCAATATTTCTGGCAATGATTAAGTGGGGTGGTTATGTAGATGTGCCAATGGCAATGCTTTGCATGTCAAAGGAGGTTGAATTATTGTAAGGTTTTGTGGTGACAAATGGTTAAATAATTTACGTATAGTAATTTGTAGAACATATTAATGAGGGCAATAGGTATTTGATAATCAAAACAGAATTTAAGTTGTGCCTACTTTTAGAATTTTACTTGTAGAGTATTAACAATCCAATAGCTTAAAAAAATATGTTTCAAAAATTATTTTTAATTCAATGTTGTTGACTAATTTAAACTTTTAGACAACATTTTGCAGTTAGACGAATGTTTGTGGAACAAACGATACAGTTATTACAAACTTACTGTTTCCGGTATTCATTGATGAAATAACCTCAGATTGGTCCTAGCTAATCTACAAAATAAGTGCATTCGTAAATTATAATCTTCTGATTAATATCAATCATGAATTAACTTGTTATGCTACCTGCAATTCAACAGAGTAAAACACAAAAACTTTTCCCATTCACTTCCAACGAACATTTCAATGAACACTCTGTCACATCTGTTATATTTAAAATATTAATCTCAGCTGGTAATATTTCATCGTGTAGCGTAACACCTGCAAGCGGCATACGTGGCTGATTTATTGAACCGTTTGTTTCACCCCACTAGTCATTCTCCCATTCGCAAACCCCCGGTGTCATCCTCCTGTCATCCTCTGCGAGGCTATGCAAATAGTACGAGATACCGCCGCTTAAATCTGGCGGTAAGTTTTAAACATTTTTTTATGAAACTTAATTTTCATGAATGATCTTAGCTATTATTATTATAAAGAGAGAGCCTTAAGTTTGTGAGTTTGTTCAGATGTGCAGGATAATCTCTGGTAACACTACACCTATTTGAAAAAATGTTTCACCGTTTGAAAGGCACATTATTCCAGATTCCATTATTCCAGATAGTATGCTATAAATTTTTACACTAGTACTTAATAATAAAATACATAACTTTAGGGTTGCCTGGTAATCTAACCACAATCTGTTGCCCCATACTTAGATCTCCTCCTGTATCGTAAGTGCTTAGTAATTATTAGCCAGATCTCAGTTAGCCGCAACCTATGGATTGCCAGGTGCAAACAGCTAAACTGGCAACCATTAGATTGTGGATAACCGATAACTGGCATTTTTTTCGTCGGTGCTCCGTACACCAATTGAAATTTGACTAATTGGTCTATAGAGAAAATTACATGTTTTCATCGTCCAATTACCAACTGGGCTATGGAGCACACTGGACGTAAACAAAAACTATGTTCCATTATTACATTATAACCCTAAATTCACATCAGTGTCAATGTAATGACAATGTATAAATTTTCGGATTATCTCGTTTGCCTCCCAGAAGGAAGAATTGACGAATTTGTTTCGTCGACATGTAGTTTACATTTAAAAGTTCGCCAATGCCGATAGGTATATTTAAGGACTATTTTTTTTCTATAACTTGCAAAATGACAGTATATGTCTCCAGGATGACCGTATTGCGAAGTCTGTTGTCGCCAATTCTGGGATCCCAACTGACTCAATGAGATAGACGTTCACATTGATTTGTATTGTAATCTTTGTACAAATGAATTGTTATGTCGTGATTATTCAGTAAATGATTATTAAGCGGTTTCAATCATTGTTATGCTTTTTTTTAATACTTATGGACAAGGCTACTAATACTATTAAACTGGGCAGCGGAACATTTCTCAATTCCCCATAGACCAATTGATCAAATTTGAATTGGTCCACGGAGCACCGACGATTTTATTCTATTATCTACGTCTGTCTCAAATGAACTTGGATTCAATAGAAAAATATCATTGTATTATTTTCAGTTCATCATCAGTTAAGTGCTATCAGAAAACTGATATTGAAGCTGTGGGATCTTAGACTAAAAGCTCACCTCAATGTTGTGAGTTGTGACGCATGAAATTTTGATGAGCTGTGTGAATTTCATATGTTTTTTTTTTACTTTTTTTATTCCGTCAATCGAGTTTTGCAGTGTACAATAATGTCAAGTGAGTATGTATAAATATTAGGGATGTGCGACGGTAACTGAATTTAAAACCTTTTTGTAACGCAAATTGTTTTGCAGAACTGTCGAATGTATTTTTTGGTTGTGATTTTGAAGTTCATAAAGTTGAGTGGACCACGTATAAATCATATAAATAAACTCAATTCAAATTGAAAAAAAATTAATTGAGTTTATTTATATATTGTTTGCATGAAACGTAGTGAACTAAAATGGACTATAAAAACAAATTCAAATATAAAAGTCCTTTTATTTTTTTGCTTAGCTGCCCTCCTTCCACTTTTAATGAGCTCGCGCTTCCTCTTGTTCGACCCTCCATCTTCTTCTTAGTCTTCCGCGATCTCATCGCACTGTCTTATTTAGGACACCAGCGTCGTTCTGCTGTGGCCCACATTATGTGAGGACATGCGGCAGTTATAAAAAAAAAACAAACAATATTTTTTATACGTACCATATTCGTATTCAAATTACAATTGAACAAGCGTAACTTACAATAAACTTGTCGCGAAACAAACTATGCTAAAACTGAACCATTGTTTTATTAATACAATTTCCACTATAAAACCAATCAGGTGCCAGGACATTTATGGGCGGCATCCTTACAATACCTAAGTACCGCAAGGTGTTTCGGCACTTCTTACGATCACGTACGATCGTAAAATACAACTTTATAGCTTCGTAATACTGAACTAAAATGTAATTGTAAGTTTTACGACTCAAAAAAATAGACAGAAATTGACATCAAGCTATCATACGTGAATGTTTAATGAATTGCACGACAGCTGTCTGTAATAACAATTACATTATAAACAAAAACGTCTACTAAAATAAAAAATGCGCAAGTAGCTCTGTCTGTATGTATGTTACGTTTTCACGTCTTAATAGCTGAACGGTTTTAAATGGAACTTGGCACACAGGTAGACCATGTCTAGTAGAGCTATTTTGTAAAAAAAAAATTGTTAATGAAGTTTTGAAATTAAGATGAAGAGAGTTTTCAATCCAACTAATCAAGGTGAAATTACTAGTCACTTCTAGCTCACTACACCTTAGCTTTCACGGTGAGGTATTTACAAAATAGACTGGCTGGATAAGGGATACTTTTTATCTAGGTATTTTGTTCCCTTGGGATAACAAAACACATTTCACGCGAGAGAAGCCAGAAACCATATTTCAGAAGCTAGTAGTAAATAATTCACCAGTTGTGAAACACATACATGTTTTGATGTAATATTCTAAAGGTAAAATAAGGTAGTAAAGGTACGATTCGTTAAAATAAGATCAAATCAAATCCATTTAAGACATAATATCGCTTTGAAAATCTAAAGATTTCACAGAACATTATGTTTGAATTTAGTACACCACGCAACAGAATGCATAACAATAAATTATAACACAAATAATCTTCACTCATATTGTCTGCCTATTAACATAATAAAATGTTTAGCACCGCTAAAATTTACTCACACACTCGCAACTGAAAATTAACTTTACACACTTGGAAATAGAGTTTGTTTTTGATTGGTTGGTATTTCGTTTCGCAACCGCATCTCCAGGGGCCCATAACTTTAGGTCGCGTGCGCCGGCGGCGTATTATTTTTAAATTATTAACGCTGTAATGGAATAATTCCGATATGCTAATGTTGCGACGAACGGGCACTGATCACGATATCGCCACAGGATACGATTAACAGTAGGGCAAAAATTCAATTTACGTTGAATTCCGTTTGCGGTATTCTCTGATGCAAATGATTGAGAATGTGTTTATTTATTTTGAAAGGTTTTAGTGGATGAATTATTAATGAAAGTAATTTGTTTGAACCCAATTATTCCAAGCTGTGCATCATTGCATTTAAGCCGCAGGGTAAAACTTTGCGCTTTAATTTAAATAGAGGCAGAGTGCTGACAGCATTGCCACGTTGAATGGCAATGCTGATCTTTTGGCCAAAGAAAAGCCAGCCGTTTGGTCACGTCAAGAGTCTCTCTTCCTGTTGACAGCATAGACATTTTGTCGGTGCCCAATGACTTCTACCACTCTTTGTTTTTTACACGCACTTGTACATTGTTATAATAACTTTGTCTATATACATAGTTCATAATAATAGATACAGTAGATTATAAAATAACAGTCAATAAAATCTCACTGGCCGTTAATACTAAACAATATCGCGCAATTTGCAATTTGCGCGTTGACATCATAAATTTTAATGGCGATGACAGAGGTTAGGAGGCCACAGCGACCAAATTACTTGACAATTTATCTGTTAAGTTTATGAATATGAAATGAATAAGGTCGAACGAGTTACTAATAAATTGTTCTGTATTTAGAAGTTAATGGACAATTCGTTACGTATTAAAGTTGAAAAAACTACCAATGATATATCATGTTGAATGATAGCAAAGCTGTTGAATGAAAATGTAAACACTGTGAAGAGAAAATGTAGGATTACTGGAAATTGATCAAACGGAGGAAGGCCGCCGGAGGTAATGAGCAAAAAAAAGAAGAATAAGGTGAAACAACGGCTGCACTTCCTCCCACTAAAAGTGCACCTCACTAACATCAGGGGGTTGCACTCTAATCTCGATCCGGTTCACCACCACCTTGAGACCGAGAAGCCGCACCTGTTTTTCCTAACGGAGACGAAGATAACAACCCCGTCGGACGTGGCGTACCTCAACTACCCGGGTTACGCTCTTGAACACAAGTTCAAGAAGCAAGCTGGGGTCTGTGTGTACGTCCGCGATGACATTTGTTGTCGTCGTCTCCGTTGCTTTGAGAAATCGGGATTTTCTGCCATATGGCTGCTTGTGGACACTGGCGTGGAGAAATCTCTCTACATCGGCGTCTACCGATCGCACGCCGGTGACCAGGAGACGACAGCGCTCTTTAATTGCCTCGTGGAGTCGGCTGATATGGCCCAGCAAAGGTACCCAACAGCGAAGCTTAATTTTCTGGGGGACTTTAACGCCCATCATAAAGAGTGGCTGTACCCGTACCGGAAAACTGACCATGCCGGGTTAGAGGCGCGCAAGTTTTCTCTATCGCTAGATCTAACCCAGCTGGTGAATGTGGCAACGCGGGTACCGGATGTTGACGGCCATACACCCAACTGTTTGGACCTTCTACTGACAACTGATCCGGACAGTCATTCGGTGTCGGTCTCAGCCCCGCTGGGAACGTCTGACCACTGTCTGGTGAAATCCGTGTCGACTTGCTCTCCTCCAGATCAGAGCCCTAGAGGCACGAGGCGAGTATGGCGATACGAGTCAGCAGACTGGGACGAGATGCGGCACTTTTTTGCGTCTTATCCTTGGCGGCATGTGTGCTTCTCCTCGAGTGACCCCTCGAGCTGTGCCGACGCGGTTGCGGATGTGATTCGGCAGGGAATGGAGTATTTCATTCCTTTTTCCGACATTCCGCTCGGTCACAAATCCCGCCCTTGGTATAATGCAGAATGCGCCCACGCTGAGGCCCGAAAAGAGTCTGCCTACCAAGCCTGGGTCGGGGCCCGTGACCGCAAAGTAAGAGCACGTAGGGTTCGCGCGAGGAAAAGAGCCTTTAATTCTGCCGCCAAGTTCTGCAAGCGGGTTCTGCGTCGGGCACGTTTTGACCATATTGGACGTATTGGGGCCAAGCTGGCATCGCACCCTCCGGGTAGTAAACAGTTCTGGTCCCTGTCTAAAGCGGTTGAAGCGAATTTCTGTCGTCCCACTTTACCTCCAATGCTGAAACCTGATGGGTCGCTGGCTCACTCTGCGAGTGAGAAAGCAAATTTATTCGCATCTCTCTTTGCTGGCAACTCGCGTCTGGAGGCTGGCTCCAAGCAACCACCTACTATACCTCACTGTGACTCTTCGATGCCGGAGATCGCTGTGCACACTAAAGAGGTCCGGAGAGTATTGTCCAGTCTAGACGTGAATAAGGCCAGCGGGCCTGACGGCATTCCAGCGAGAGTGCTGAGGCAGTGTGCGCCTGAACTGTCTCCTGTATTGACACGCTTGTTCCGCCTCTCTCTTGTAAAAAGAACGGTGCCGAAATCCTGGAAGCTTGCAAATGTGCAACCAGTGCCCAAAAAAGGCAACCGTGCAGACCCTGCCCATTACCGTCCGATCGCCATTACCTCCATTCTGTGCAAAGTTATGGAAAGGGTACTGAACAGCAAGTTGCTGACCTACCTTGAAGACAATAATCTCCTCAGTGACCGTCAATATGGCTTTCGCCGGGGACGGTCAACTGGCGATCTTCTTGTGTATGTCACGCACTGCTGGGGCGAAGCCATCGAGAGACACGGCGAAGCACTTGCTGTATCGCTTGATATCTCGAAGGCCTTTGACAGGGTCTGGCACGCGAGTCTACTTAGTAAGCTTCCTGCTTATGGCATCCCTGCTGGTTTTTGTAGCTGGATATCAGACTTCCTCAGTGAACGGTCGATCCGAGTAGTCGTTGACGGCTGCTCCTCTGACCTTATGGCTATTGATGCCGGAGTTCCTCAGGGGTCTGTTCTCTCTGCAACTCTTTTCCTGCTGCACATCAATGACCTTCTTCAGCCTGGTATTGTTGGGTACGCAGATGACAGTACTGTTTCAGAGAGATACTTGTCCAGCGCAAAAACCAGTGCGGATGAAGTTCGTTCCTTGAGAGAGGCTATGGTGGAGCGGACAGATTTGACCTTAAGCCTTGTCTCCCAGTGGGGTGATGACAATCTGGTCTCTTTTAACGCCACCAAAACACAGGCGTGTCTTTTTACCGCTAAAAGGAGTCTTTTCGATCAAACGCCTACTTTTCGGGGTGCGTCTGTTCCTGTGACTGATCGGCTCGAGCTCCTAGGCATGGAGTTGACATCCAGTCTCAACTTTGGCGCCTCCATTGAGTACAAAGCCCAAATTGCGGCCAGAAAACTAGGCATCCTAAATAAGGTGAAGCGATACTTTACGCCTGGACAGCTTTTAACCCTATACAAAGCGCAAGTCCGATCCTGCATGGAGTATTGCAGCCACCTTTGGGATGGCTCAGCTAAATATCAGCTTGCCGCGCTTGACTCGGTGGAACGCAGAGCCAGGAGGCTCATTGGCGACGTTGAGCTGGCGGGTGCCAGGCTTCACAGCTTGGCTCATCGCCGCAAGGTTGCCTGCTTGTCGGTCTTCTACAGACTGTACTTCGGTGAGTGTGCTGAAGAACTCCACGACCTCATCCCACCAGCCCCCTTCTACCATCGGACATCTAGACGTACTGCAAGTTATCATCCTTACCTTGTTGCCATTCCACCAATTCGCACCAAACGCTTCCAAACATCCTTCATAATGCGCACAGCGAATGAATGGAACTCGCTACCTGCGTCAGTGTTTCCGAACGCATTCAACCCGAATCTCTTCAAAGTTAGAGTGAACAGGTATCTTCTGGGTAAGCTCACTCCATCGTCGACTTTGTCTCTGTCACCTTTGACCTAGACTAGAGTCAAGAGCAAACCCATCACAAATAAAAAAAAAAAAAAAAAAAAAAAAGGCCTTTTCCAAGAAGTGGGCATGAAATACTAGAAATCTAAAAAATATACCCAGAACAAAAGATGAATGGTTTAGAACGTTTCGAGAACTGCTTAAATCCAATGTTTGTCTATTTTACTTCATATCAAAGGAAGTTAACCCAACTTATCCTACTGTTCCAAAGTCACTACACCCAAGCCGTTAGAACTACCTCCCTGGCTAATTGCTAGTGTTTGCAATTTGTTCGTTTGCCCAGTTTGTTGTGTGTCGGGTTTCTTTACCGGTAATAGATTGGTAGGCTGTGGCCTATCTCTACACTTCATTTGGGCTCTCTATCTGATTTAGTGATAAGTGGAAGGTAAATATATTGGTGTGAATTGGGATTTGTGTTGGGTTATGGTGTTCTTATGTGTGGTCTTACGGTTTTCTCAACAGTATGATTGAGGAATGTGGAAAAATTTAGAAAAATGGTGAAGTGTTAATAACTCATTAAGAGCAAAATGTGAAGATCACTTTTGGTTACTGCCCAATACTTTTTCAACAATATAAGCTAATAATTAATTAATTTGTGTATATATGTACACACAAAACACTTAAGAGAGAAAGTACATATATTATAAAGATATAATAGCACAAAGGTGCTGCTTATTTCTAGTGAAATTTCTTCCTGGAGAATTTGATAAGAAACATATACACAGTGTGTATAAGTACAAGAAAAGTTAATAAAACTAAATTAATATAAACATAATAATGCGTGCTTCACCGTCGACCACATCATCGATTACTATCAGGTGAGACAGTGGTCAAGCGCGAGCCAACAGACTGAAAAGAACATATATATGAAAAATATATAGTGTTCTTTGACTTGCTTGTAAAAATAGAGACCCTTTTAGCGTCAAAGATTTTAGGTATATTGTATAACTTGTAAATAAAAAGGAATGGTTAACAGAAAAACAACTCTATTAATTTATTAAAACTTTACGCAGCATAAAGGTACATAGGCGAACTAAGTCCTTTAGGAATTCTCTGCCAGTCAGTAATGAATAAACATGGTAAGATACTTCCTGATATTAATCCTAAAAAAGCTAAGCAATGGTGCTTATAGGTTTTACTAGCAATGCTAGAGACCTTAAAAAGAGACACAGAAGTGTGCCAATAAAGTCTATATTGAAAGCTTTAAAAGTTGCCTAGATAATGACTAGTTTTACCTAACACTGGAGCAATTTCGTCGCTATTAATTGCTAAATTGCAGCAATAGCGTGTTAATTTAGATAGCAATAAAGCTAAACCCACTTGTAAGAGTAGTTAGATAAATCATTTTTACCAATTAATGGCAACCAAGTGGATAATTTATTTATAGTTTCATCAACATTTTATCTTTATAGAGATACCGGTAGCGGGCACAGTTATTATTATGTACTGGATTTGATTACTAAAGAGATTTATTTGCTTTTAGAGACAACAGTGAAAGCAAAATTCTGATGAACTTTCAGTGTGGTATACTAATTAAACTTAATAGAGGTCTAGATCATGTCAGTCATTCGCAGTCCAATGTGGGAAATAGGCCTCTCCCGAGATGAAGTAGAAGGTAAATGAATGAAAGCTGATTTCTCTCTCCTGCATGCGAACTCCTGCTTTGGGTGTTTCCCATTCTAACATTTGCTGACTCGAAAGAGGACAAGCATGAAAATTTGAGAAGAATTGCTGAAAGAACTCCAGTTAATTACACTCCAGGACTTTTATTACTGGACATTTATAGGTTTTCACAATAAAACTTGCAGACAGTTTTTAATATTTTTACTATTGCTTGAATTATTCACATTGTAGGCACTGAAGACTGTGTCACGTGGTACGAGCTTAGACGTTAAATGTGTCATCTTTTACATAAGTTCTATATCAGATAATATTACCATCCTTAATCAGTAAGTGCTTTGCACATCTCTATCTACCCCCAGGGTCTGCCAGCGTGATAGTGTGACGTAATTTATAACAGTTACAAAGTGCGCGTGCGCAAGATCGCGAGATAGCAAATAACTATGATTTATTTATACACAATTTATTATTAACTTCCTTCACTTACAAAATAACTATGTATTACCACGGTTGTTAAGTTTTACGGGGTCGGCAGATAACGTGAGTTTAATGTTATTATGAGTAGTACAGTTATTTTGTTTGGTAGTTAGTTTTTATGACTCAATTGTGCGTATGTAAGAGGGCACTTTGCTCTAGAAGCAGTTTATTCTAGTCTGTTTAAAAAATAACGCGATTTGAAAATACTATAATTACTGAAGTGCTCTTGGCCCTTCAGTAGTTAGGACTGGTGGAGACAGCTAAAGACTTATGTAGACTAGCAAATCCATGAGCTCAAATTTTATAGAGTTCGGTTCTTGAATCTATGTAGAAAAGTAGATTTTTTGTATTTGATCTTTAAATAGGGTTCGGCTAGATAATAAAGGTTGGGTAAAGGTTTAATTTAAGGTCTAATATGCATGGAATTTGGTACTGCGCATTCAATCGTTTGGCATTTGTGAGCTGAAGTTGAAAATCAGTGTCTACTGTGTGTGTGTGTCTGCTATAGCGCAATTTCCAATATTTCCTTATAATTTTGGAAATCACGTCTTCGAAAGGCTAATCAATCATACACAACAAATCAAAATACTTTACTTCTACTAAACCATAATTATAAAGGTACTTTTGAAATGTAAAACAAAAAAGAGATGAAACTAGTTGCACATTCGCAAGCGTCAGTAGGTCTCTGGAGAAGAATGTGCAAGATACTCCACGGACACTTGGTAAGTATTTGGTAACAACATCCATGTTGGAAAAATACATAATATATGTGAAAATTATATAAAAACACGTATACGTAAAAGTGTCTTTCACTCGAAACAAACAATTCAAAAATACAATAAGTACCTAATTAAAAACAGACCGAGGCAGCCAATTTATAACCTATCCCAACTGACGGCGCCCGTTCACGAACAAGACGTATGGATTGGCACCACTCAGCCTAGGCATCATGAAGGGAGCCGAATAATCCAATACATGTGCCACCATCAGATAGACATTAGTAAGAGCATGACACAGTCATCTGCCAGGGCACACACAAGTCAACGACATATAAGTACAGTAAATGGTAGATTTACAGTTGGTACATAGTACTCACACATGTGCTGTGCAATATTTCAAAACTTTTCTAATAATTCCTATTTAAGTCTAATGATTAAATCATGACTTCCGTAACAGTCATATATGTCATATAATTTAAGTATCTCTCATTTAACTTCCACTCCCAAATCTGCATATAAATGTACAGTTCTTATTTAACAGCATAACTGTCGGAAGTAACATTTCAACACACAATCCTACTTACATAAACACTGTTTTTAATTAACGAAAATTCCATAATAATGGTTATTGTTGAATATAATTAAAGTAAATTACTGTTTTATTAAGATTATCTTTTTAACGCTTATAAAACGAGGTAATGTTTGCTATTAGACGTAGTTTTAGCATTAGACTTAATGTTCGTTAGTACCGGGTTGTTGAGTCTAAAAGTGTTATAATACATATCATTATCAAAATGTTGTGGATAGCTGTACTTTCTTTATTACGGGTTCTAATACCGAAACCTTTATTGTTTAGTTCTACCAGAGGTCCTAGACAAGCGGCATTTTAACATCGAAAGCGTGGGCATAGCGATTGTCAAAAATGCTAATTAACTAAAAATCACTGACCTCTAATATACAAGTACGCTGGACTTCATATTATCGATGACAAAATTAAGACATTAGATTTTCGCCATTTTGGCGCTGCTAGCAACGTGACTTAACGTGAGATTCCATGGAACTAATATTAGAGATGGGACATAGCCTTCGGTATAAAAATACGTGAGAATACTTTAATACGTAAGAGAAAAAGAAAATCCCAATTATTTTAATTGATTCATTTCTAAGTAATAGAAAACTTGCTGTAAAGGTTAACTGAAAAATACTTTCAATCAGATTGCAAGCTACAAACTAGTAGATAGCGTGCTACTAAAGTTATAGCGCATTACTGTCAGATCAGTGAGATTTAAATATGGGGATAGGCTAACAACTTATCCTTAAAACTAGTATATTTGAGCAAGTATCTGCTCGCTCAAGTATACTAGTTAGTTAATACTTACATTTACAATAGTTCGTTTGTTTCTCGCTCTCATCGCTGAGATCCTGTCTCTGTAGTGTTAAGGTGCAAATAAGAGTGACATCGCATTCCAGCGACGTGAAGACTTATATCAGTTTTCAACTCTGTTTCAGATGCAGATATAAACTGTTTGACTTAAAAACATTTGCTAATACAATTATAATTATCATGATATTATTCCAGAATTAATTCCAGACAGGAACGAGGTGATTGATACAAGAAGAGAGAGGCCTGTGCTCAGCAGTGGGCGAAGTCGGACTGTGGATGATCATGGTGATGATTCCAGAATTTAGTATTACACATTGCTTTTTAACATATTATTACTGATTATTAGGCATTCATATAACATTCATCACTAATACCAATATGAGATATTTAGTTGCAACATGTTATGAGAAGTCAATACAGTAGATGAGTGATACGCCTTGCGAAGTCTACTATTTTGATATTAGTGTAATTTAAAAATATTACTAATACTCATATACTCGTATTAGTTAAAATAATATAATATTTCCAGGCGAATATATTAGTATTACCTAATCTTGAGAAATATCGGGATTAACCTATCTCTAAATGTGTCAATTTTAGTTCCTGAGAACCTCGAGTGGGGCGCTTTGATTCGGCACAAAAATCAACTGTCATTTCATCTAATATATGTAGTCCAGCGTACTTGTATATTAGAGGTCAGTGCTAAAAATGCAACCGTCGAAATAACACACGTTTTGAGTCGGTAGTGCCTAGATAAGCATTTTTTCTTCGGTTTTTAGTTTATTTAATTTCAATAGAATCGGTTCACAATTTAACATTCAGCGGGCAAATTATCAAAAAATCCTTTCTCTTTACCTTTAGGTGTGGATATTGTTTTTCAAATTTAAATGGGTACCAATTTTGAGTTATATACTCTTTCCCATAAAAAAATGTTTTGAAATTGGACCACTCTATAAAAATATACATGTCGAATTGAGAACCTCCTCCTTTTTTGCCGGTTAAAAAGGCACAATTGTATGTGATCGACAAGCGATATCGAAATTAAAAATATTTTTTTATTTCACATTGACCTACATGGGCACTTATAAAACGTCGACAAAAGGTGCACGGTTCGTGTTGGTCGTTTCCTATGGAGAAGAAACGGCAAGAAACTCCACGGTTACTCTTTTATTCAAGTGTTCAATCCCTTACATATTGAAATTTCGACTATCGCCTTCGCTGACATCGAATGCCACTTGTCTAGAAACTGAGCAAATTAAACAAGGCGTATTTCACTTGGTAGAAAACAAATAAACACTGGACAAGATTTTCCGTTATAATGTGGTGGTTTAGCTCTAGATATAATACTTCATCATCATCATTATTTCAGCCAAAAATCCTACACTGCTTACCATAGGCTACCCTCAAGTGTCGCATCACGTGACGAATCGCTTAAATTTTGGCATTTCAAACATCACCATCGCAGACACCGAATTACACATCTCTAAAGGTCTAAAGTCTCAGGTTATCGGTCCACCTTGTTGGAGGCCTTTCAACGCTGCAGCTATATGGCTGCTTTTAAAATTTAGCGTTTCGGATCCATTCATTAAAAAGTTCCCTACAACAAAATTAGTTAATGTTTTCATGTTTACATTTATACTTTACAGCCTGAATATAAATCAAGAATGAAAACTTGGCCCTAAAGCTAATTGAAATGATTATTAATTTAGATAATTGTAATTATAAATGGCAGTCCAGGAAGATTTGTCTAGACTCTAGACTTTACGATAGTTATCTTTGGCTGTCTAGAAATTAATTACTGTTCGTTATTTACGGCTTTGAACGTCTGAATGATGCTGCTACAGCTTTGTTTTAGAAAGGGACAATAAAAGAGCAAGGCACTAGAATTCATGCTTTTCTGAAGTAATTTTACCGGGAAACTCACTAATCATGATGATGCCTAGCTGTGAGATAATTATTTAAGTCAGCTCATCCCACCATCTCTTTTTAAGCAGCCATGGTGGACATCCCACCCATACGCACTAAACGTTTTGGAAATACTTTCATAATGCGTACAGCTAAGGAGTGGAATTCCTTGCCGGAGTCTGTTTTTCCCGATATTATTTTTTTAATCTAGGGGTATTTAAGTCAAGAGTGAATAGGTTACTTCTAGGCAAGCGTGCTACACCTTCGACCACATCATCGCTTACCATCAGGTGAGATAATGGTCAAGCGCAAGCCTATATAAGACAGAAAAAAAAAGAAAAAAAAAAACCCAATTTCATTGCCTTGTGTTTGGGATAAGACGAAAAGAAGACAGCAGTCTTAAATCTATAAATTGTTACAAGCATACACGAAAACTCTTCAAACCACATTACCAAAGCCTTTTAAAATTTGCTCAAGAACTTCATAACCTGTCTTCAGCTGTTCAATTTACCGTCCTTCCTAATGACACATACTTTAAACGCTACTTATCCTCCATTAAAAATCCTCCGATCCAACATCTCAGCAGTCAAGCAGTCCAACATTTCAAAAGCGGTATTATCATCTCTTAGTTTATGCCGTCTCACTGGCATCTCGTGAAAGGCGTCGTGAAAGATTTATAATTTAATTAGCCGCTGTAAATAGACGGCGGCGGTTAACTGTCTGTTGAGAGCTGATCTTTGGCCAGACGAGTCGGTAGGCAGAATAATACAGTCTGTAGATATTTTTGGTTTACCAAAGGTGAAGAAAAACGATTAACGATATCATCATCATTATCATCCGCTGCCTGACTAAACCCTCTTCCCACGTTGGCAACAATGTCTACTGCCCATCTTGGTGCCGGTCGACCAACATTCCTATGGCCAGTAACTGGACTCGACTTGCTACAAGTTACTCCACCTGTCATCTTTGCGCCCTGGCATGTGTTCTGCCCAACTCCATTTGAGTACCATAACACGTTTTCCGATATCTAAGATTCTCGTACTTCTTCGGCCGCCATTTTGAGTTGAATGTGCCAAAACGTTGAAAGTTTTGGCACATTCAACCCAAAATGGCGGCTCGTGCATAAAGTTATCTCACCCTCTAAGGTAACTTCTATCTAACTTGGATTTTTACTAGGTATTTATAAATAAGCAACATATTATATTAGGTTTCTGCGTTCCTGGCTCTCTAGCTTCCTTATTAGTAGAGAGATCATACTTGTATTACTTATTTCAGTCAATGTTTTTGAAGGTACAACACCATGACGCATTAGTTCTCCAGAATGAACATGAGCACTGAGCTTTTCATATTGTACTTATCTAGACGTAATCTTAATTACCACGTGTAGTTTTGATCATTTCATCCGCATTCGAGACTTAAATAATAAGAAATAAGTGATTTACTTGTCACCATACTCACGTTATCAATGAGCTTCAAAATTCAATGGATAAATAGTAGATAAACTCAAAAAATCTTTAGGTAATAATGAAGTTGCAAATATTCATACTTTATGTTATGGCCATAATAACTAATTCCATTATCTATCATAACTTACATCCAGTCATATAAAATGACACAAGCACACACATAACTTATGCACATCGCAATAAATCATTCGCCACTATAACTTCATGCAAGAATGACTAATATATCCATTCATTCATAAATCATATCTTCAATACCTCTGACATTAGGCTGTTGGTATTCCCATCATGGGTTGTCTGGGTTAAATAGGAATACTTCATTTTGAATGGTGAGGGCTATACAAATGGTCTGTTCAGGTACTAGGGAAGTGATTTAAATTTTGACATGTATTTTGCTTTAGGCTCAATTTAAGAGCCATTCGTTCGAGGTTCCAATTTCATTACCTTCAGCGAAAGTTTCCTTTCATGTGTCTTCTTGATTAAAATTTGTGTGATGTTATTTCTGCCTCGTTACATTCTTCCTTCAAGCTTACCCTTTCAAAGTGGCGTTTTTGCCCTCTATTTTTTGTATTGCTCAACCACTGTGGTTGCAAAGCACAACCAATGTTCGGGTCGGCTTCCAGTATTTTACTTGGATCTAACTGTCTGACCTCTTCAACTCAGTAGCTGGTAATAATAGACCATTGTTGATGAAGACATAACGCATTGTCTGATCTGTTATTACCTACTCTATGTCACCCAACAAACTTTTATTGCTCAAATTCTTCCATTAAAATGCAAGTGGCGGTCATTTAATAAAGTACAATTATGAATCGTAAAATCGTTCCCGTAGTTGCTTTTATGAGTGGTCGCTTGTTATCGCCTCCATCTTGATTTACGATGCGCGGGAGTGGCGTGTTGCGTCCGGTGGATGCGGTATGTTTGATGTTTGTACTCTTTATTGATTTTTTAGCGATTGAATTGTAATGTGAGGTGGGCGGCGTCTTATTTGGTTGGTGACGTGTCCGAATTTATTTAGATTTGTGACTTTTGTCGTTTGTATGTTAAAAGTTTGTATGTGCTTTTATCAATAAATCAATCACTACGTTTGACAAAATTATTAGTAATGCAGCATGTTTGTGCTGTGGAGAATATTGATTGAGGACATCCACTAAACCAAAACAAACTGACTAAGCATCTGGACAAACTTACTGTTATAATGTGTATGCATAACGTTTGCGAGGAAATTAATGACTAGTTATTGTTCAAAAGGTCTATAAAACTTCTGCAATTCTGAATCCATGGTCATCATGGTCGTACCAATTCAATACATGACAAAACTGGTCTTCATAAAATTATAAAATTAATAAACACAAAAAATTGCTTCACCAACCGCATCCGCAGTTCAGTAACCATCTACCACAGAACACGTCTCCACCTGTCTTATGGCGATGGCATACCCGACACACCAGCTTCTTGCTACCGAACGACCGAACTCAAAAGTCTCAGCGTCTTGCTACCAAAGACCGACTTCAAGTATAGGGTGTAACGGTAACGTCCGATCATATTTTAAGAACTGGTGCTGCTCATTTAACAACTAACCAAAGGATATCAAAATAAAAAATATGGATTTTCCCTACAAGATTGTCGTTCGCTGACCAAAATTTGTATGGGACATAGATACAATTTTTATTTACTTTTTTGGTGAAGTTGCTGATATACATGGGCAAACCGTTATATGTTCGCACCGTTCCAATACATCCTGTATAATCAGGTATGTCAGTTTTGTTAATTGCCAGTGTATCCCTGTAGTTATTCGATGAAATATTCAGTGGCTTGCTCGTGGTTTGAAGATTTATGAAATTGTAGCGGAACACGTCCGTGATGGTAATGGTGGCCGGGGCTTTGGGTATGAGGTAAATAAAGGTAGTGTTGTTTGTTATGTTTGTTGAAGTTTCTAGAAATCTTGCTGTCTCAGAAATTTGGTGTTTGATGTCAAATATCTGTTCATCTTTATACTGGCTCCAACAGTCTTGAAATGAACACTGAGAGTTAAAGAAAGTTATCTATAACAGAGGCTCCAGACAGTGTCATTTTATCAGTGATGGAGATTTTCGAAATGCCAAAAGGATCACATGACTTACGTGATGGGATTGACTATGTAAAATTTCTACAGCACTTTGCTATGCCGTTAATTCTTTGACATTTTATCACCACTATATATATTAATATAATTATAAGCCTCTGATTTTCCTAATAAAAAAACAATTGTCTCTTATGGAAATAATATGTATTTATAATTGTTTTTTGTCTGGGTGAAGATGCACTGCTTTTTACTTTAAAAAGTGACTCAGCAAACATGTTTTCTTTTAAAAGAAGTTTTATTTAAATTCCAACATTTCTATCTGTCAACACAATCTTAAAAAACGGCTCCCGAAAATATAAATATTACACCAAAGTACAACACTAAACATCTACTTTATGTACGGCCCAAATGTGTTCCTAGTGATGCTCATAAATATCGATAAAATATTGGTATATCGATACTAAATCACTTGCAGTTTATAATAAGACGGAGGAACTTCCTCCATTTTCGTAGTGATGGATGATGTGTTCGAAATCTTGGTCTTCATCATGTCGAGCGTGTGTTATGGGGTATTACGGAGCAAGTGATGGTGAATGATGGGAGGTCGTGACGTCACGTTATGGGAGATAATGATAGTGTTTTATGGACGATATTTTACTGCTTATACGTCTAACAGTATGTAGGAATGTTGGGTTATTGTTGGATATAAGTCATGAATGTCGTTGTGGCTTAGGACTTGAGCATGTTTAAGGCTACACTTTGGTCAGTATTTTGGAATCGCCGTATTTGAGTTGACCAATTAATACATTTAGAAAGCTTATTAATTTGGACTTTACCAGTCTCACTTTGAGTCAGTATTTAGGAATCGGCATCATTGGGGCTGTCATAAAATTAATAAATTTTCAGACATTCCCTATAATTTGGTCTTTACTTTGCCAGTCTGCAGCACGACAAAATGCTTAGTCACGTCGCAAAAAATTGGGTTACCACAGTGGCAAGATGCAATCACTCAGGATGTTTATGTCTGCACTCAAGCAGCTAGAAGGCTGAGCTGCAATAACACGTCTAGTAGGTAATGCAAAAATATCATTTCCATGATGATTCAGGTCTTGATCACGATTTAAGAAATAAGTGTCTCAATCATTTTTCTGGCCTTGTCCCATATTACCTGGTGTTAGCGCAACACGTTTTCATCTTCTATTCCTTCTTGTCAACTGCCACGCTATCGCGTCACTTAGCTATACTGATTCCCTTTTCATTAAATTATTCATCCAACAATCCATTCATCAGAAATAAATGACTCTAATAAATCAGGAATGTGGAGTCACCATAAGCATAGCCGGCATTGTTTCATTCATGCCAAAACCAATAACTGTCGACCTATTTAGAATTCGACAAGTCATAAATAATTCCAACGATGTTATTAGTCCACTGTATCTAGAAGCCGTCGATCAAGATCTGAATCATTGGAATATTCATTATCATTGAATCACGGAAGTAAACGCCATTCAGATTCATACTCGCCACGCATTTTAATTGGTTCATTTGTATGACAGTGATGGACGGCTTTTTGTATGGTTAAGATCAAGATGTAGGCAATGGATAAACGTGACAGTATTTAAAACTTTGTGTTCTGTTTTTCGTAAGCCTTGAGTTAGTCTATCTCTATCTTACTCCAGTAACAATAAAATATATAAAATATCAGGCAAGATATTGAAGTCCTGAATAAAGAGCTAAGATGTTATGCATCACGCTTGTATTTACAGAATGGTAAGACAGTAGTGTGTCTATATTATATACATTGGAGCAGTGGTGGCCCAGTGGTAACGACCGCGACTTACAAGTTGTAGCTTTATATTGTGTAAATTATTTCATCACTCTGGTATGTCTTAGAACCATAAATTCGAAGACATGTGACATCCACCAACCCACACTGCTCCCGCGAGGTGGATTATGGTCCATTCTCTCTCACAGAGAGGAGGCTGGCAAGCACAACGAACCAAATGGGTGTCTAAGTGCGGAAAAGGGGTCCATTTATCCTAACCTAGTATCTACATTTTCTAGAAATATTTAGATCCCATGTTATAGGGTGCGAATGAAGTTCTCAGTATTGAGCAAAATACAACAAAAGTTATAGGGGCAAGCCTATTGCTATTGTCCGGGTACAAATTCCTGCTGTTACTAAAGAGTTATTTGGAATTCAAAAATCCCATTAATACTTTGCCCTCACCTGGGAGTTGAACTTTAGCAGTAGCGGTTGCAACCATACGGCCAATGAGCTTAGAGTAGATTATTTGCGTGCTAAAGTATTTCTTAAACAGTTCTTCAGGTTAATCAGAAATTCAACTAGATGGCTAAATATACCGCAACATAAAACTCTTTGCTGTTATCTTACTAATAAACTAGCTTTTCCCGCGGCTTCGCTCCCGTCAGCTGCCTACCTTACCCTACTTACCTTCCTACCTACCCTACCTGCCTACCAATTTTTTTCTAGGGTCATTCTTTCGCAGAGAATCATCATACCGCCATTCAGACAATGAATTAAAATGCACAACGCCATCTTTGAATATCTGTCCGAGTAGCTGAATTGCGTGTGTTGTGATATTTTACTTCTTGAACACTTTAAATTCATCTAACTTTTTATAGTGTGAACCGATTGCGATGAAACAAAAAAAAAAATAACAAAAAATCAAACCAACTTCCAAAACAAAACACTACAAAGTGAAAAATAACTTTCTTTTCCGAAATCGGTGTCTTTTGTACCCATTGTTTTCCGTTATTCGACCCATGTTATATTTGAGGAGTTCCCTCGATTTCTCTAGGATATCATAATCAGATCCTGGTTTCCTTATCATGGTACCACCCTTGGGATGTCTTCTTTCTAAAAAAATAAGAATCATCAAAATCGGTTCATAAACGTCGAAGTTATCCGCGAACACACATAAAAAATAATATATATACGTTCGAATTGAGAAACCGCCTCCTTTTTGGGAAGTCAGTTAAAAACTAAGTAATACTTCAAATTAAGCGCAATTTATATGTGTAAAAGTACATTTAAGGCGATGCGTGCACAAATAAACAGACAAACAGAAAAAAAATCCAAAAATGCTGGCAAAGGGTTCTGTTGGTACAAAAACGGCTTTTCTACAGATTTATCATACATACCTAGTACCTTGGCGACCGAGCTCTGCTCGGGTGAAAATAGAGTAAACGACGTTTTCTAAAAATGAAACTTAGCTAGATCGATTTATCACCCCCGAAACCCCCTGCATACAAAATTTCATGAAAATCTTTGGAGCCGTTTCCGAGATTTAGATTATATATACATACATATATACAAGAATTGCTCGTTTAAAGGTATTAGATAGATAGATTTATGGTATTAGATAGGCTGAACGGATCTGAATGAAATTTGGCATGGAAATAGTTTTTTTTTATTAACTTGGGTGGTCAGGCTTGCGCTTGACCACTATCTCACCTGATGGTAAGCGATGATGTGGTCGACGGTGAAGCACGCTTGCCTAGAAGAAACCCATTCACTCTTGACTTAAAGACCCCTAGATTGTAGCTATCAGGAAACACAGACTCCACACAGACTCGGGATTATAGTCTGGATTAGCACATAGGCTTTTTATTGAGGTATAAAAAGCATATAAATCTTCCCTAGGCATGATAAAACAGTTTTCACGCAAGCGAAGCCGCTGATAGAAGTTAGTAGATTATACTCGTATTCTGATGGTCCAACATAAATCAAACTAGCTATAATTGTTCTAGCTAAAATCACAAAAAGGACTATTTTATAAATAAATTAACTAATTAATTAGGCATGATAATCTAGACATTGACATGCGTCCAGTACTGATCAAATATTCAGCGTCCATCATAGGCTTTGAATATTAAATGGCTTACTATATCAAATTGTCATGTTTTTCAGAGATATTGTAGATTAGTGTGATTTTTAAAATACACATCAACACTTTGATCCAGATCCTAGTCATCAATAGTTTAATTCTTAATTTACTGCATTTAGTTATCTGCGTGGGTAGAACCTGGATAGACACAGAAGCGTGGGGAAAAGACAGGCCTAACCCCAGCTGTGGGGAATTCAGCGGCTGCGGATGCTGATGATGATAAGGTTTGTAGAATGCAATTTTTCTTTTTTACTAAGGAAACTTTCAAATCAAATAGAATAGCCGAATATTAATAAAAGAAAAGTGTTCCAATAATTAAATAAATATTATATAAAATTAGGTACTGTTGCGAACGAATCGTTTCATTCCCTTGTTGTTATTTTGTTGTAACACTGAGTCAGCCCGCTGTCATCGATATTTGACAGTTATTGGTTGAGTTGACAGTTGACACTACTAGACTGAAAATTGTGATTTGACATGGCTGGACGTAATACCGGGTTCTCGCTTTGATGTTATTATAATTGTTGATAATCAAACAATCGGTTTTGGGAATTACGTCGCCATCCGCGCAGTGGTATTGTGCTCCACCCATGCATTTGTTTTTGTGTATATTTCACGCGCAGCGAGGGAATTTTGGCGGGAGCATGTCCAGGTATCTGCAAGGAATCTTTGCCCCAAACCATGTCCCTTACCCTTTATTATATATATCTGCCTCTATAAACCCTCGACCCTGGACACAGGACCAGGAGGCCACCACGAGGACAAGGGTAAGTGCATAGTTGTAAGTATCACTTTCCATCTGTCAGACAGGAACCAGTATCTCAAAGAACAGACCCCTAGCTACCGCTGCTGTGCATCGCAGTTTCGCGGGTATAAACCTGATAGGATTAAAGAGTCGCAGCACTGCTATGGGCCCCAGTGTTCGGCTCTTGGCTTTGTGATCCGTAGGCCTGTATTAAACAGGTACACTGACAGAGTGATATTTAGTTAATATTCATCACAGCTAAGTTCACAGAACAAAAGAAACAGTTTATTGGACTTCAAATAACAGTACAAGTATCATTGTAAATCTCACAACCCATAACTAACTAAAATATTCGAGGTATCTCAGAAAATAATCAGATTTCACACTCTAGACTTTGTTTCTCAAGCTAGAGCTGAGTCATCATAATTATACTCACTTTAGTCACACAATTTAGCAAAAAAACACCGACACTTTTACCGGTAAACATACCGCTAATTGTTGTGTCCGCTTCTCACATAATTACCGCATTCACTACTGTGGGATTATTACGTAAAAATGTACCAAATAAATCTTTAACATGTCGTCTTAAGTGGGACAAGTCCGGATGTGTAAGTTGTGCAATCGTTTTATTGATAATACTAGCTTTTGCCCGCGACTTCTGCATCTGTGTAGCATTAGTACTTCGAAAATATTGGTCCACCATACAAATTTACACTGCCCTTTCCACCACTTTAAACATGATTTCCGGGATATAAACTATCGTAGGTCTTTCCCAGGGTCTTAAACTATAACTAAATTGTATTGTTATTTTTGAAATATGAATTATTATATCAATGTAATTGATTGTATGTAAATGTAAATGTAAATGTACATACATTGCCACTCCACTGTGCCATATTAATGATATTGTTATGTGAACTACTGATTATATCATATTCGACACCATGGTCAACATTGTTATGTGTTAGTATTTGTATAGCTTTAATTATCTATATATATATTATCTATATAAATGAATAATAAATAAATCTCCACACCTAATTTCATCTAAATCTGTTCAACAGTTAAAGCGCTAACAGACAGACAAACAGAGTTACTTTCGCATTTATAAGATTATTGTACGGTTTAATTAATTTTATCGAGTGTTACCGTTTTTTTGTTAAAACATTAACGAGGAATGGAATAACCAACAGGTATTGTGTGATAATGGATACATTGCCAAGTTTTTTCCTTTTGGTGAAGGTATTGGATTCATGGAAAAACTTGAGGAGATTTTTTTGTAGTTACTGTTGGTGGTTGTGAAGAATCTGATTGTTTGGAGCGTGAGATGAGTCAGTTTTTGCTTCAACGGGAATTCCGTAAATTGTGACGTGAATATTGTTAAATATTAATATCAGACTGATAGTCATCAGTTTCAATATTCCACTTCCGTTTGAAAAGCATCTTTTGAGTCCAATCACGTACATAATTTGGCCCTAATTACATTTTGACCTGCAAAAGCTGCAATATTTACAATTATCTAAGCCTAAACAGGCTTAGGTTATTGTAAATATTGCTAGCTAGTCAAACATCACTTAGTCGAGTCTTTTGCCTTACTGAATTTTAAGCACATCGCCTTGCCAATTTGCCATGTGTTTGCTAACTCCATTTTACGTGTAGATAGTATGCTACTATCACAACAATTAAACAAGCAGGGACAAAGAGAGATGATTTGAAGTTTTGGCATTATATTAGTAAAGTAAAACCAGCATTTGATAACGCAATAAAACTGTCTAGATAACACCAGCCAAGTAGATTGCCTCCCCAACAGATATTTGAACCGATATACCACGGATTTTATCTGCAACAACGGTGATTACGATCCAGTATTTTACTGCAAGAATTACAACAGTACCTCTGTCTTATTCACCTAATCAAGTTGTCCTCAATCCAATTTTACTCTATCTTAGTTTGCAAAGCTTAGTCGGGGGATAACGGGTGTCGACATAAAGTTACCGATTTATCGCTCGGTTACAGTTGTAAAGTCCACCAATATGTGACTGGATAACCGCTGGCAAATTGGCGCCATTTGGTGCCAAGGTTTGGAGTTAAGAGTCTAGATTTCTTAGAAGACGTCTTATTAGAGTGTTTTATTTAGGAATAGGAACTGTGAGCAGTTGCGGTAAATTACATAGACGAGGGCGATGCTTCATCGCATAGTTAGTGATCAGTATATTGAAGGTGAAATGGGCTATTTAGTATTTGTTAAACGGATCATGGCTTCTTAGAAAACCATCCAAGTTGTCTTATTTATTTACATTAAGCCCCTTTCCACTCTAGGTTTTTACCATGCATATTAAAATATTCATAACGGTCTACATTATGCTTATATAACATTATTATATTTTAGCTTATTGACTCTTAGATTTAAGAATATAGTTTGCTAATACAGATCTCATCACAATTTTGTTATCATCTCTCTATAAACGTAGTCTGGAGGCAATATTAACCAGAAATAAAAATTAATATTAGTAAGAGTTTGTCACTCAACTATACCACGTCTAATTTGTGTACACATTCCGTCACTCATCAGCAAATCATACATGCATAACTAAAATAAATTAGCACCCTCTAATACCAGTTCATAATTATTCCTCACACATGACTAGACTAATTACCTTGGCGGCCATTTACCGTGTACCATACACAGGAGTGTCAATATAATTTAGTTTATCAATATTTAGTATCAATATTACGACAACGGGCCAATTTGCTGCTATTTGAGCGAATCGAGATCACATGTCCGAAGTTTCATTGGGCCGTTTACCTTAAATTTGTTAGTTTAGTGATGGGTGTACAATGTCGATAATTTTTTGAGTATTTTTTTTAAACCTCCCTATGTTTACAAAAATACTTATATCAAGAGTGCATTGAGTAGGTTACTTCTGGTCAAGCTTGTCTCACCGTCAACCACATTATCACTTACCATCAGACGAGAAAGTGTGCAAACACGAGCCTATCATTAAAAAAGCCTTTTTTTTAATCTTCGCTTTTGAATTACCATTTTTTTAAGGCATGTAGCAGAGCAGTGGTGGCCCAGTGGTATCGGCCGCGACTTACAAGTTGTGAGTCGTGGAATCGAACCCAGGCAGGCACGCTTTACTAAGTGTTAATTATTTCATCACCACTGCTCTCAAAACGAAAGAACGTGAAGGAAAACATCGTGAAGAAACCGGCATGTCCTAGAACCAAAAATTCGAAGACATGTGATATCCACTAACCCGCACTGGGCCCACGTGGTGGATTACGGCCCTTCCCCCTTACAGAGAGGAGGCCTGTGTCCCAGCGCTGGGAACATTAATAGGCTGATGATGATGATGATGAGGTAGCTAAATAGAAAGTGTGTAATAAAGAATGAGTCAAATCCTTATTTAATAGCAATGTTTTGGGTTATCAGGCTAAAGTAGAATTCAAAAAATACTGAACTCCAAATTCCTAATTCAGAAACCGGCTATTACATGCATGTCCTGATCAAGGAAGCATGATCTGACTTACAATATGTTAAAAAGTATCTGCAAAACAATTTAATCTAACCGACTCGTCTTATCAGCACTCAAGCACGAAATGACACTTAAACGGCTTCCTTACCTGGGCAACTAAATCACAAGTCACATCTTCACTCCAAACGATAAAAGATATTGACGTACTCAAAACACGAGTTAAGCCTTATCTCTACGGCGCCGCTAATTACAAATGAAAATCGCTTCCCGCCATTCCCTGTCACAGATAACCGCTCGTCGTAATTCCCATAATCTATGCTCACTTACTATCTTAATTACACCAAGCCGCCGAAGGAATAAATTTTTAATTGAACCTTATCTTGCCGATTACATGACAAATGCATCTTGTCCACCACTATTTTAAATTTAGATATTTTATCGACAGTTTGTCGATGTGCTACTGACGGGTGACGGCACTAGTGTAAAGGTCCGTTCACATTAGCACGCTACGCTCGTTTTAGGCACGAATTGTTTGACAGTTTGCGTTGTTAACGCGATTACTGTGTTTTAACATGGTACGTGTGCACATTTCAAATTTAAGTACATAAACAAAATAACAATATGTTTTTTTTATTGTAAGTTTATCCATGAATAAAGTATTGTTTTCGCACTAAAGACACATCATGACATGTTTAATAACTATGATCCTGAGATTTATGGCTGCATGAATGATGATAATTCCAGCAGGGCTAAAGCCACTTTCTTCCAAAACAGAAGAAACAAAGCATTGCTCATCATTATACAACTCATTACTCGCTCTACACAAAGCCATGTATCTTTTTCAATAGCCCTTTATATTACAGTCAAATATCTGATTTATTTTATCTTCATTATTTACGTACCAAATAAATCTAATCTTTCATAAATGTCACTACTCTGAACAAATAACAATTCACTATGACGTGAACATACACAGTGGACTCATTGATATATGATGTTACTTATGAATTGCTTTTATTCCTCGCTGCTGTAATCAATCTAAATCATTAGAATGGGCCGTTAAAGTCATTTTAAAGCATTAATGATACGATTACGCTCTTTGTAGGAGCATTACGTAAATCATTGTGAGAAACGAGGCGCACAAAAAGAGCAATTAGTGTTGTGCCAACGTCGATAGTTTAGCGGATGTCGATAGCATTCCGCACGGTGCGACGTGACTGCACACTGAAATGCAACAAACTTTAAGTCACGTTTTATTTAAAGGATTCTAGACCTTATGTCAAAGAGTTTAAGGCTTTTTTAATGTGTGGTCTGCGTTTGTCGCTGCACAGAGACGTGAGTTCGATTAAAAAATGTGATTTGTGGCTGCCACTCCGCACGTGTTTTATTTTGCGAGTTATGTTCCTGACAGGCTCGTCAAGAGGCTACGATAAAAAAGACGTCCAACGTTAGAGCTTTAAAACGCTCGAAATGATATTTTCTACCTCACAATGTTTTAAGAACATTTTAAAATCACGTAGCAGCATACGTAGCAGTATAAGCAATCATTCAACTATAAAATCAATTTGCATTGAATCGAAAAGTATTGCATTATTTCTTGAAACTACTTACTAATGTTTTGTTAGCGGTGTAAGAAAAATAAACGGTTTTCAATGTACCAAAAACAAAACTATTATCTTCAAAGAAAACGGTGGAGCTCTTTGGTGATTGCGATTGTCAGTCTACGTGCGTCTAGTCAACCATCATTCACACCTGTCAGTCAGGGCCTTTGAACGGCACAGACAGGCGGAGACGGGCCGCAACGACTAGTCGACGGCGATTTGTATGGCGCGAGTAAATCACTTTTGAAGTAATTTATGTCTGAACGCTGTTAGTGATGCACAACGTCAGACTAGTTTGTCGATGTTCTCGATTCTATGTTTACTTGAATTTCAAATAAAACGTTTAAATTGGAATGAAAGTTATGCTAGCAAGAATTGATTTAATTACGATGCAATAAATAAAACTGAGTTTGAAAATGTATCAGACACACAACACGTTGAAAACAATATTCATCACTTACAAGAAATGCATTGTACTAATATTTCAATACATCTCAATATCGATTCATGTCACGCCACAAACGCGCTTGACAGCTTTTGTGTTGACAAAAAGCGAAGAAAACAAAAAAACAAAAAATGGCCGAATAATCAGTTCGTCTATTAATCATACAGGGGCTGTCAGATGTGACAGTTGACGAATGGTGACAGGGCCCGACAAGCGACGTATGTGACAAGTGACGTGACGTTCTTTGATGTGTCAAGCGCGGCGCTAATGAGCGGAGTCTCAAAGGCCAATTGCAACGGTTTTCTTTGAAACGACGATTGATGTGGTGTGATTATTAACTTTAATGTCCTACTGTTAAGAAGATGGCAGACTGTGTTGAGCTTTTTCGAATGTTTAATGGCAGTGTTTGAAACGTGGCCGGTATTTTTATGACGGAAATGCATTTTCGAGAATTAGATAGTGTCCAATAAAGAACGGATTCTAAGATACTGATGACTGATTTGTATATTCAAATGAAAATAAATTATAATAAAATAGAAAGTTTTTCATAAAGCTTGTGAATTGTTTGACGTAAATGGTTCTGTTTGTAATACGTTTTTAAGTAGATTGCTACTTCTGTTTGTTTTCACAAACTCCAGACATTTGTTATTTAAATGCATCTAGCTCCAAATGCACTATGATTATAAATTTATTTCCAGTAACATCGCTTTAGTTGTTGTGTATTATTGTAAGTTATGATACTACAAATATCTAGGTCTGCCTCAGTATTATTTTCTTAAATGTATTGGCCTCAGTCTTCACTTACCTTCTATGCCCAGCTGCTGCTAATGCTTCCTCTCTTGGTTCAGTATTCTTATTTTCAGTATTAATTGCTGGTAAGTTCACACGTTAACATCTAGCTGATTGGCACCATTGTGTGCAATATAAATGCAATGGTAACCATTATTCTGTAAAATAGAACCATTAACAGTAGCAAACCGAAGTCGCCAAGCATTTGACAAAATACAATATTTAAACAACATGACTAATGGCGATTAAAAATAAAGTTTCAAAATCCTGATGACATTGCCAAATAAGTGCCAGTGGGCAGGGCAGGGATGGTCAACGGGGCCGAAATATTCTGGGGCGGCGACCATGTACCGAAAGATACAGCTATTGAAGTCCTCTAATCACGCTTATCAGCATCAGGTATATTTGCATGACACGTGCTGAGCTGGAATCCCATTCTTTATTTGGAGTATCACTTTTATTTCTTTAAATATGTTTTCCTTATTTTTGTATATTGGCACCATACACATGTAAATTGAAATAATTTAACTGTGATTTTGTTTGTTATGCTGTTTCTTTTGTGTGCTCTATATAAATGTTTTATCTATCTATGTATCTCACTAGATGGACCGATGGTCCGGTTAAAGCTGCAAGAATTCGCAAGACGCACAGGGCCGGCCGATGAAGTGACACTTAGGGAAGGTTGTATGTTCAGCAGTGCCAATCCAGTGCAGTGTTCTATGTGTGCCAAATAAACTAGTTTTCTTTATAGTTTCTTTCTTCTTTCAGTGGACGTCTTTTGACTGAAATGATGAAATGTCTCTAGATCTTCGATGTAGAATATTTATCGCGTATCCGCAACAAATACAGATAAGGACAAGTGAAGGATGATCACATGTCTTCCAAAACTCTCAAAGAAATAAGACACTACACAGGTATATATCACCAAGTCAGTTCAGAAACTCAGCAACAAATCACACTTAGCTCGCACCAGTCGGCACTTTGCGAATAATTAACCAATTTACGCATACATACAGCTGGGTGAATCATAGGAGTAAGTTTGATGCTTCCTTGCTAGACGGTAATTTCGTCGGATTTGATGTGAGCTATGAGCTAATAAGTTGTAGCCGAGTGGGTAATTGAATTGGATCTCTGGGCTGTGTCTTGAAAGTTGTAATTAACCATCGTAATGACAAATGGGTGGTGAGTACTGGACAAAGAAATATAAACTAAGAACATATTAATTAAGAACGACACGAAAGACAAAAAAAACACACGAAGGAGGAGATGTCAATTTGGTATTGACTGATACCGGTTGTCTAATGAAAAGCTATGGATGAGGTCTACGATGAAACGAGTGAGCCTAAAAGTTTGCCTATTATTTCTTGCTTTGAAACCCGATGAATTACTGGTATTAGAATTCAGACGTAACGTAGCTTTAATTAAACCAAGAATCAAAAGTTTTCACCAATTTTTTCAGTGCCATTGAAGATAAGAGATCCTGCCACCCATGAGGTGGCAGGATCTCTTATCTTCAATGGCATCTAGTCTTTTTACAGCTATATTGGGGTTGGCTGCCAGTCGAACCAAATGCAGCTGATTACTAGTACCTATTTTAAATGTATCGATTGCCTATATGGAAGATAAGACTATCAATACGAGTACGACAATTACTATTTATGTTTAGTTTCTTTCTTACGTTAGCGCTTGCTATTTCTTGTCTGTTTATATGATTTTTCAAATGAATAGTAAGTTTCAATTAGAAATATCTTTTTATGTCCTGCGCTAAAAGGCGAGCTTGAAATAATAATTTCCTTTCCATCAAGTGTGCAGTCTTCATTTAGTTCAACAGTGTTGCGCAGTCGGTTGGGCCACAGTAAATCACACGGCCGCAGCAGTCGGACGGCATTCGTTTTGTACATAACTTGCCGTACAATGCAGAAGATCCACTTCGCACAATCTTTTTCTTGTTCTTCTTCCTTCCCTGGTCCCATTATTTGCGTTGGGTCTCCTGACTTTCCTGCGCCAAGTTGTTCTGTCTTGGGTTGTCTGTTTTGGTAATTGGGCTTGCTTGAGGTCTCTTTCTATATTAGGCAACCAGGGCATTGGCGGGCGGATACTTCACACAATACTGGAAGAAATTAAATTACAAGTAGATCCTGGAAAAAAAGATTTCTCAATGGAATTTTATCTGCAACTGCATTTATTTTATTCGTGCTTGACCACTCGCTCGTTCTAAATGAAATCTTTTTTTTTGGAGTGTGAGTTCTTGTGTAGTGTTTTCAGTATTGGACCTTCTGTAAATCTGTCTGGTTGCTGTATGTTTTTCGTTTTGTACATATAATTGATGGGTGCGCGTGCACATGATATGTGTGACGTTTGCCGGCCGCGAGCGATAGATGGCGCTATTACAAATTTTAAAGCTAAAGTGGATTTGCGCTGGAATTATTGCAGCGAGTCTTGATTTAATTTAATGAATCTGGAAGTCAATGAAATAGACAGAAACCGACATACTATGTCATCATAATGAGGACGTTTTTGATGCTTGGTGATTAAGTGTGAGTTACTTCGTCTATTTATTGGGCAGGCTATTGCAGGCACAGACTACATGGAGCATGTGCACAATCTGAATGATGTTGATAATTGAAAATAAGTAGATAACTAGGTAATTTACATAGTAAGACGATACAACAAAAACTTCCAAATGATGTGGGTAATTCGCATGATTTTTCCCCAAAAGCTCAACCACCGATCACCATGCAGGCAAAAACTATTCAACAGTCCTTACCCCGAATACTTTCACTCCAATCAGCATGTTTATCACGACATAAATCTCCAACAAGACACACACCTTTTACAAAAGCAAGGACATCAAAAAACCTGGCACCCCGCAATCAGTATTCGTCTGAGCTGGCAATAAAATTAATATGTGCATACGGCGAAGCGCGAACTCCATTTGCAGTTAAACAAACGACCGACCGTCGCCATTTTGCATTGTTTTTTTAAGGTTCCGTAATTGAAAAGGGTGAACGTTGTAGGTTAGTTTATGTGGTTTGAAATATAGGCTTCTGAGAGGATATTCGCGTTTTGGTATAATGGTTTCTAGTGAAGTTTTTGTTGAGACATAAAAAAATATTGTTGATGCAATTTGGTGTATTCAGAACCTGGTTTGTTTCAATCCTTTTATGCATGTACCCTTTAAAACAGTTAACAGGAATCATAGTCGCTAATACTGGTGTTCCATCCCTAAAACTTCTCTGACCTTTAATCTTCTGTAATAGCTTAATAAAATAACTTTCCCATATTTCTGA
Source organism: Orthosia incerta (assembly GCA_948252205.1). NCBI lineage: Eukaryota > Metazoa > Arthropoda > Insecta > Lepidoptera > Noctuidae > Orthosia > Orthosia incerta. The sequence goes on along the minus strand of OX411748.1, from coordinate 2,197,719 downwards.
TTTTCATTTCTTCTGTGATGCCTAGTTTTACGTTTATTGTACTTCACGTCTCACATCCATTCCTTGTAAGAGGTAGTTAATGATGCATTTTTTATCATCTACTTTAGTTTATTTCTCTTATCTCTCTTTTTATTTAATTTACTTTCTCATCATCATTTTCGTTTCCATCTCTCCTATGTTTCCATCACTTTGTTTCTATTGTAAAGAAAATCTAGTAAAGTATCATCGTACTTATCTCACTCTTTTTTAAACTTATACGGAACATTTCACTTCCAAACTGGACTCACGATCGATGTTTTTATTTCTGCATTGTTTTTTATACTCATCTGATTTATGCAGAGTCACGTAGCCGTCGCATAATACCTTCGGGGTTGAGACCACATCGTCTGCACCTTTACGTCCTATTTTGGCGACATTCTAATTCAGAGGTGACAACTTTGAAGTATTGGCGGGCATATACTTAATATTGTCATGCATGTCGTAAATTTGATTCAAAGAGTCACTTTGGAAGTGGCCTTTTATTTAAAGTACGTGTTTGGTCACGGTCTTGATTTATATGCAGTTTGTGTTTGGTGGTGTTTAGTCATCATTTGAAAATGGTTGTATGTAAAATTGGATACCTACCTATTATCGTTAGATTCTGATGATTTATCATTTGGTTTTCAAAATAATTCATTATCATTTTAGTCAAAAGACGTCTACTGCTGAAGATAAATCTACCCAAGCGTCGTCATACCGACCGGTTCTGTACGTCTAGAATTCAACAGACACCCGTGACGGCTTCACGAGGTGTTAGGTCCAACCTTTTGGAGACGAGGTGTTCCAAGTCAACACTGTGTTCCGTCGGTTGCCTTGGCTCTTCTGCGTATCTCTTCATTTCTAATTTAATCACGCATAGGAACGCCAAGGAACGCCACGCCTCTCCATTGCCCTTTTGTTGGCGCTTAACATAAATCATACTTCTTTAACTCACAGCCTCACAGGACACACTAAAGCAGTTATAACAGATGAGTTCTTAAGGGAACACCATTAATGAGCAAAGACATAGCGTGAACTTGTGGACTCTTTCGACAGGTGTTAATGCTATCTACAGTAGAACATTGAAACGGACGGCCGTAAAGGCGCAACTTGGGAGCTGCATACCGATAAGAAGGTATCTATGGGGTGGATCAAAAATGATCGATGGTCAGAAAAAAGCTACGATAATTCTTCCAATTTACTACAACTAACTAGCAGCTGTTACGTACTCAAACAATTACGATAGACTACCTCTAATGTCATTACAGTAATAAATCAACTTGTCAATTAGTGTCACCAATGACAGTTTTTTAAATGACTATAATTTATTCTTTACTTAAATAGCCCATTATAAGCTACCGAATTGAAGTAATATTATAAAACGCCTTATAATAAATTAAGTCTAATTGTTTCTCACCCTGAATTTACTATAATTACTGGGTACATTTTACCCTACAGTCCCTTGTTTATGAGATAATAACGCTCTATTATATTGATTCTCATAGTCATGGTATTCACGAGTTTTCATAGGGGATTATGTTTTAATGCCATACGGGTGGATGCTGGCAGATTTTTTGTTACTTTTAAAGTGGTACATGCTGGCTCTGCATGGTGCATTATCGTTTATAACAACTACACATTCTGTTGCATATCGATGACTCTAAAACTGTATACAAAGTGTCATCATCATATATTATCCTTAGTCTTTTTCCAACGGTGTGGTTGACTTTCAGTTCAACCAGAGCTGACTACCAGTATTTTATACGGAGCAACTGCATATTTGTCATTCACATTTCAGTTACTGGTACTGTATAAAGTGTATTCATTAGGTTGTTTCAAAATACATTTGGATTCATACATCGTCATTCTCATTGCTTGCATTGTCAGCAGATGCAGTATGTGGATATAATTATATAAGCTCATTAAAATCAATCTGCCTAACCTTTTCCTTATCATGTTTGCATCTTGCAGTAAACATTAAGTCATACCGGAGTCAGTGGAACACCAGTACTGTAGTTTACATCGCCTCATTCCACGACCACATTTTCCTCTCTTCCTGGAAAAAGTTTGCTTCACATAGCGCCAATAACACGAGGTACGACCCACCTCGTAAAATAAAAGGAGCATGAAGTTAAAGTATGCCTCGTAAACATACGTCGTTTATAAAATAATGGCCCCTGTCCTACTCGTCACCGTCGGTTAATCTCCACCATAAAAAGGCGCCTATCGTAGATTTCTTCATAATTTTGAACGACGATTCATATAATTATACGAATATAATTAGTTGCTCAGATAACGAGTGTTAGCGAAATTATCCTTAGCCTACGTTACGGAAACGCATATTGCATAACGGATACTGCAAAATTAGTTTATTAATTAAAAAATTGTTAGTGTTAATTTAACGTCGTAACTTTTGTGTGATTTGCGTAATTATGATGATTTTTAAATTAAATATTTTCTTATGAAAGATTTTATTTGCTGCTGTTACTGCAAGCTGTAAGATCCAATTAAGTAAAATAAGGTATTACAGTTGTTAAAATATGGGTTCGTTAAAGTCCTTGTAAAAAAAGGTATAATCTGGCAATTTGGTTTACCTTTTTAAGTGTCTTTAAATTTATACCCTAATTACATGTCTTTACTACTATTGAATTGCTAGCTTTCCGTTGCAGAATATTTTCCAAAAATATAACATAAGCATTTATCTTGCTCCATGCAACAAGTACGCCCCAAATACGTCACGACTGTCTTGTAACATATGCTCAGTATGCTGTAGACTTTCCCCTCATAATTGTCTTGAACCTTGATACCGAAATGTGGGCTTGCATTGTTAAGCTAAGCTGTATAAATTAACGCCAGCTTGTTTCTCCAGCTAATAGCTTAATTTCCCTTTATAATGGTGCAGTTGAATTTTATAATTATACGCTGTTTTTTACAGAAAACTGTTTAGTTTAATTGGATAGTTTACCTTCTTATTGAAATGTTGTAAGTTAAAGTCATAATTTCTACAGAAGCTTGATAAATGTTAGAAGGTTTTGTTAAGAATTTTGATAAATGTCATTTGACTTGGTAGTAATGGAAGTTACTATGTTAAATTATCCGTGTATAGATTACTTTTGTGTGGCTTTTTGATGCAATATAATTATGTGTAGGTTGAAAGCGTTAATAAATTGCAGGCCTATTCAAGTCTAAATTAATTTCTGTATGAATGACCCCATTACTCTATACAAAAAAGAACGATAAAAGTATTTACTTCAAATCACTAGGATTGAGAAACTCATAAGTGAATAGTGATTGAGTCATACCTGCATCATGAAAATGATTTACACTGATTTATTTGCTATAAATATTCAAAATTTTAAGTATTTTTCTGTAAGATTAGAATATAAAATAAATCTGTTGTTTATCATTATATCAAGATAAGTAGGCTACCTCTAGCTCTGCTACTTTTTCATCACAACGACTGAAATTTGTACCTTTTTGTTTAGAATAATATTGTATCGTTATCTTTGATAAAGGGTTGCAGGTCTGGAAGGCCTTCATAAGGTGGACCGATGACCTAGTAAAAGCTGCAGGAACAATTTAAATTCAAGATGCACATGCCTGATCGATGTGCCATCACTTAGGGAAGGCCTACATCTAGCAGTGGACCTCTTTTAACTAAAAAGATGATGATGATGATATTATCTTAAAAATTGCGCGCCTTATCGCATCGTGTCTTTGTGTGAGGGGAACCTTGATATAAGATAGTGCAGAACTCTATAAATTACTTCATGCTTTAATGGAATCGTTAGTGTTATAATAGTTTATTCGAAATAACCACAAGCTAACATCACTAACAATAAAACCACGGCACAAACATTTCTCGTGACTAGATAAAGACAAAATTTACGACAGTATTCTTGAATAATTTAATAACTCGTTTTTATTACACTTAATAACGGTTATAATTATGTTTTATTATGCTGTTCTAAGCTATTGCGAGTTTACCTAGTTATTTATTAAAGTCGTTTATTATTTTGTTCTATTTTTAGAAATATATTTAATTTATTTATGTTTTTTTTTAATTCTTGCATCACAGGTTGGCGCCGCGGTTACTAAGTGTGTGTTCTTATAATTTTTATTATATAATTTATTAAGTAGAAGTTAAATAGCCTATGTCAATCCGGAATAATGTAACTTATTAAAAATATATTAAACCGATTTGAAAGATGCTCAACATGAGTAGGCAAAATAATAAAAACTATTGAAATAATTAAACTGGCTTCCTAAATAATGGCCGTCACTTATTGGGCCGGGTAATAAAAATAAATGTTTTTTTTTATTATTTTAGTGTTGTCATTTGTTTTAATAAAGAATAGGTAAGTACTATTACTATTTAAGCAACAAAGTCGACGGAGACCCGTTGCGCGGGGCTGCTATTTTTGTCTCCAGGGTCTAAAGTAACCTAACAGGGAGATTGTCATCTCCTTCGAACTTAACCTATCCATGTTGGAGTGCCCTAAGTTCCGAGCTCGCTCTTGGACTAATTCATTGACCATAATTGTCAAATTTCCTATCAGTTACGTAGCTTTATTCATAATGACCAGACAATGTGATAAATATAGAAGTTTAAATCAGTATTCATTACATGTATTACCCGATTTGATTTAACTAGATTCATAATGCCCGGATTAATCACTTGGGCAATCATATATATTTTTCTGTATGGTATGGAAGAAGAAAACTTGCTGCGCCGACCCCAAGTAACATGGGACAAGGGCAGGAAGATGATGATGAATACCTATATTTTAAATATTTATATTACTTTACACTTTTTGAACTATTATATAAATCCTCACCTAAATAAAAATCGAAGCTAATAACTTACAAACCTGTTCGTGCAGGCAACCCTACATAAATTAATGGCGTGATACGGCGTAACATATCGCTAGTTATAATTATTAGTTTACGGCATAAAATTAAGGGCACCGAGTTAATTGGTGCACAAACTACTGTTTCACGTTTATCGTGTGTTATATTTGTTAATTAGCCAGCTGGTTACTTACGGGTTTCTTGTTAAGGGCTGAACTGAATTAGGCCTTTTTTTTCTTTCTTTATTTCTGTTTCTTGATTATCAGCATCTGCTGTAATTAAAGAGATGTTATTATACGTTTAGTGTTGTTAGGAAAAGCAAAAGTGGTTTCATTTTCACTATCCTAATTTTGTTAGTGCCTCCATGCTTGGGTCACTTGGTGATCGAGTGAACCTGTGTTGTTAATTTCATTGACACTGAGATAAACGTAAGATTCAACCATAGTCAATTTTGAACTATTACGAGTATCTAGTTATACATTTTTCGATCGATAAAATTAACTCCGAGCAAAATTAATTACTTACAATTATTTGAAAATAATAACTAAAGCTGTGAGTTGTCCATCATACAATGTCAGAATCAATCACTCATTAAACGTACTTTCACATTATCATACGAACAGTGTCATAGAGTTGTCTGTCATACATGTCTCTGTATTGCGACTCTTGTCACGTGAATATATTCGTCATAGCAATAAAACAAACAGTTTGTCGTTAAACACACCTAAGTAATTGAATGGCTTTGCAAATGTTGTTATCTTTTGACTTCTACTAAAGGCCAATCTCTTTTCATTTTGTGCATATGGCCAGTGGTTATTGTATTTTGCACTAGTATTATAAATATCCTGAGAATATACAAAATTAAATTCTGGTAAACCTAGATAAATTTTCTCGTTCATTTAGGATCTTTTAAAGAATTCTCTTTCTCCTACCGTCAATTCGTAGGTTTTGATATAAGACTACCCACTGGGTTCAGGTTTCGTAACAGAACATGATATAAGGCAGCAGGTCTGTAAACCTTTGGATAAAATTATTATATATTATGCAAGAGCTTTAATAATAGCAAGCCAATTAATATGCCTCAAAAGACCATCTAATGACTAACATTTTCCATGCATATGACGTTTCGTAATTATCAACTGCTATATTACTAATATATGCAAATCCGATATTTGATAGTCCATCAGAACCATGAAGTACTGTATTTGTGTTCTGGGCAATACGTTCTAATAATCGTGAAACTTTATTGGCATGTCAAATGTCAATCGTGCCATGATAATGTGTCATTAGCATTACTAAAAGGTCTCGAACAGGCGTGGTAATTAGTTTTTTGGAAGTTTAAATTGTTCAGGCTCGAATAAACTGACGCAACGTGACAATGCGGCAACACGTTTTCATAAAACTTATTCTATCTGTAGAACAAGTTCAGTCTATAGTAATATAAAATAAATTATGTTAGAATTCAGCATTCCATAATATTGATGGAGTCGCTGCTCTCAGTATATCTGTCACAGATGATTTTCTCTTGAACTAAGTACCTCAGTAAGAATTCAATAGTTCTAGAGAGAACGTTATAAATGCATTTAAAGTAATAACATATTTGGTAGTTGATTGTAGAAAGGCGTAATTATCAACTAAACTGGATCGACTTTACACGTTTGTGAGTGTTAGATGGCAACAACAACTTTATTTTACGGCCTTTTTTGTAAGAACTCTAAAGTTCAACTTTTCAATTATCGAACATGACTTAATAGTTAATATACAACTCACAACTTTGCCTCGTATAATGCGCTATAATGGCTTCATTCAGCAATGAATTCTTAATTTCATACTCCCCGGTAATTTCCTGCACTTAGCTATGTACTTTCATTAATACAGTCACTTCATATTAATAGGCTTAGCTGTCTGTAATTTTGTATAAAAAAATATATTAAACCGATTTTAAAAAATCTGTCACCCATATGTGACAGATTTTTTAAAATCGGTTTAATATATTTTTAGTTTATCTATTACAAAAAAACATACAAACAATTAAATCTGTCCTCTTTATAATATCAGTGTATATATGTTATGGAATAAGTGATTAATACGGCATTATTAATAATGCCCGGCAATTTGAAAGATGCTCAACATGAGTAGGCAAAATAATAAAAACTATTGAAATAATTAAACTGGCTTCCTAAATAATGGCCGTCACTTATTGGGCCGGGTAATAAAAATAAATGTTTTTTTTTTATTATTTTAGTGTTGTCATTTGTTTTAATAAAGAATAGGTAAGTACTATTACTATTTAAGCAACAAAGTCGACGGAGACCCGTTGCGCGGGGCTGCTATTTTTGTCTCCAGGGTCTAAAGTAACCTAACAGGGAGATTGTCATCTCCTTCGAACTTAACCTATCCATGTTGGAGTGCCCTAAGTTCCGAGCTCGCTCTTGGACTAATTCATTGACCATAATTGTCAAATTTCCTATCAGTTACGTAGCTTTATTCATAATGACCAGACAATGTGATAAATATAGAAGTTTAAATCAGTATTCATTACATGTATTACCCGATTTGATTTAACTAGATTCATAATGCCCGGATTAATCACTTGGGCAATCATATATATTTTTCTGTATGGTATGGAAGAAGAAAACTTGCTGCGCCGACCCCAAGTAACATGGGACAAGGGCAGGAAGATGATGATGAATACCTATATTTTAAACTTTAGACCGGTATTTCCTTTTCCATTACATAGATAGAAATTAACTACTTCTTATAATCGAATAATTACTAAGTATACAAAATTACAGACAGCTAAGCCTATTAATATGAAGTGACTGTATTAATGAAAGTACATAGCTAAGTGCAGGAAATTACCGGGGAGTATGAAATTAAGAATTCATTGCTGAATGAAGCCATTATAGCGCATTATACGAGGCAAAGTTGTGAGTTGCATATTAACTATTAAGTCATGTTCGATAATTGAAAAGTTGAACTTTAGAGTTCTTACAAAAAAGGCCGTAAAATAAAGTTGTTGTTGCCATCTAACACTCACAAACGTGTAAAGTCGATCCAGTTTAGTTGATAATTACGCCTTTCTACAATCAACTACCAAATATGTTATTACTTTAAATGCATTTATAACGTTCTCTCTAGAACTATTGAATTCTTACTGAGGTACTTAGTTCAAGAGAAAATCATCTGTGACAGATATACTGAGAGCAGCGACTCCATCAATATTATGGAATGCTGAATTCTAACATAATTTATTTTATATTACTATAGACTGAACTTGTTCTACAGATAGAATAAGTTTTATGAAAACGTGTTGCCGCATTGTCACGTTGCGTCAGTTTATTCGAGCCTGAACAATTTAAACTTCCAAAAAACTAATTACCACGCCTGTTCGAGACCTTTTAGTAATGCTAATGACACATTATCATGGCACGATTGACATTTGACATGCCAATAAAGTTTCACGATTATTAGAACGTATTGCCCAGAACACAAATACAGTACTTCATGGTTCTGATGGACTATCAAATATCGGATTTGCATATATTAGTAATATAGCAGTTGATAATTACGAAACGTCATATGCATGGAAAATGTTAGTCATTAGATGGTCTTTTGAGGCATATTAATTGGCTTGCTATTATTAAAGCTCTTGCATAATATATAATAATTTTATCCAAAGGTTTACAGACCTGCTGCCTTATATCATGTTCTGTTACGAAACCTGAACCCAGTGGGTAGTCTTATATCAAAACCTACGAATTGACGGTAGGAGAAAGAGAATTCTTTAAAAGATCCTAAATGAACGAGAAAATTTATCTAGGTTTACCAGAATTTAATTTTGTATATTCTCAGGATATTTATAATACTAGTGCAAAATACAATAACCACTGGCCATATGCACAAAATGAAAAGAGATTGGCCTTTAGTAGAAGTCAAAAGATAACAACATTTGCAAAGCCATTCAATTACTTAGGTGTGTTTAACGACAAACTGTTTGTTTTATTGCTATGACGAATATATTCACGTGACAAGAGTCGCAATACAGAGACATGTATGACAGACAACTCTATGACACTGTTCGTATGATAATGTGAAAGTACGTTTAATGAGTGATTGATTCTGACATTGTATGATGGACAACTCACAGCTTTAGTTATTATTTTCAAATAATTGTAAGTAATTAATTTTGCTCGGAGTTAATTTTATCGATCGAAAAATGTATAACTAGATACTCGTAATAGTTCAAAATTGACTATGGTTGAATCTTACGTTTATCTCAGTGTCAATGAAATTAACAACACAGGTTCACTCGATCACCAAGTGACCCAAGCATGGAGGCACTAACAAAATTAGGATAGTGAAAATGAAACCACTTTTGCTTTTCCTAACAACACTAAACGTATAATAACATCTCTTTAATTACAGCAGATGCTGATAATCAAGAAACAGAAATAAAGAAAGAAAAAAAAGGCCTAATTCAGTTCAGCCCTTAACAAGAAACCCGTAAGTAACCAGCTGGCTAATTAACAAATATAACACACGATAAACGTGAAACAGTAGTTTGTGCACCAATTAACTCGGTGCCCTTAATTTTATGCCGTAAACTAATAATTATAACTAGCGATATGTTACGCCGTATCACGCCATTAATTTATGTAGGGTTGCCTGCACGAACAGGTTTGTAAGTTATTAGCTTCGATTTTTATTTAGGTGAGGATTTATATAATAGTTCAAAAAGTGTAAAGTAATATAAATATTTAAGAAAACTGTTAGACCAAAGAAAATACTGAAGGAATATGTAGGTTGGAAGTATCTTAATTTATAATTATGTCGACTGACGACATAGATGTTTGGAAGGGGAAAAAATATACTGCCCCGAGACTACATTAATTTAGATAAGCACGTCAGAGGTACTATTTATTATAGTGATAGAAATTTGCAGTAAAAAAAATCACACTTAAGTTTAAGCCTCTCACATTGTATAATTTTCAATGACTTCAACCACATTCAACACAGGATCACTTCGTCTTCTTTTCGAGTCAATGGTGACTTCACATTGGTGGTCCCTTTTGACAGTTTAGTACTAGTGACGTACATCAAGTCCTCAATATTGTATGACTTATTCCGTGAAAGAAAATTTATTTACAACTATATGACTGAATTCACCACATCAGTGCACACTCCCTCTCACAGAGAAAACTTCTGTGTCCCAGTAGTTGCAACGTTCTAGACTGATAAAACACCATTAATTAATTACTTCCTTTAAAAAGTAGCAGCACCTTACGTGGCTTTCATAATTGACAACCCTGTCCCCACGTAGTATATAAAAGTTGATATCAAAGTACCAGCCGCCGGCGTTTTTATATTGCTCCACACTTGTCGCGGCGAACTGATTGCTCTCAATTTATTGAGCATTAATATACAAGAGTTGTTGTAATCTTAGCTTTATATTGTTCTTGTTTCAGCTTTAATTATCCGGGAATTAATGAGTGAAGTGGGTGGAATGTTAGAACCTGGATGGAGATAAATAATACACCTGGTTTGCAAATTGTCTGTAATTGTTGGATTTATTTGCTTTAGCAAAGTAATTGTTGGCGCTTTGCTTTGTGTAAATTATTTTATCACCACTGCTCTCAAAAACTGTGAAGGAAAACATCGTGAGGAAACTGGCATGTCCTAGAACCAAAACTCATAGACATATGACATTCACAACCCGCACTGGGTCCTGGTGGATTACGGCCCATCCCCTCTCACAAAGGCCTGTGTCCCAGCTGTGGGAACATGAATAGGCTGATGATGATGATAAGCTGGCTCAAGAGGAACTAATCCTCTTGAGCCAGTTGTCGTTAGATCTGTAGTACTCTTTAACTTGTTTAATTCATATCAGTGAGTCAATTTTAGTTATAATCACATGATGCGTTGTGTGTGTTTGTATTGATATGTGTCTACCAGTTAGTTTTTGACCACAATGGAGGATAGTGGTGGGAAGATTTCCGAGCACGCTTATTCAGATTCCGATAGCTGAGTAGGTGCGACCAGAGTGGTAAGTAGGTGGGTAGGGGAGAGAGAACACCGAGAATATATCAGAAAAGTTACAGAAGAAGCCTGTGGTCAAGAGTCCACTTTCAGAATTCAACAAAGTACATAAGATGCAGCGCCGTTCGTTTTTGTTTACTCAGGTGCGGCTTGACACAAAACACAAAATGCCAAAAATATGCAATTTTAACGAAGAAGTTATAGGTTTTCACAAAATTAGACGACTTTTAAAAATCTAAGTTTTCAAAATCGTATCAATAATCCGGCTGTAAATATTAAGTGCACTTGAAGCAACAGCTTGAATTGAACTACCATTCCACCTGAAACTATGGTTTGATAGCTCACTTCAAGCTCAGCTAACCTAAGATTTTATTACATTGAGATTCTTTGGCCGATCTTCCTATTAAGTAACCTTTGGACCACCAACATTTCCATCTTAAAACGAATCCCCGCTACCAATACACCGCACCTCTTTCGGGAAACGAGCAACCCATGTATTTAATGACATTAATAAATGTTTGAATTCATGTCCACTATAATTCAATATACCCAGACCACGTGCGGCTCGATAATTATTAATTATTCTTTCAAACTGACAACGGTGAATGATTCATTTTGATAAATTGAGGCCTCTGCCAATTGCCTTTTATTAGACGTCGTAAAGATATTTATGGTTGTGAAGAACCTTGTGTTTGACAAATATTTAGGGTCGTCGATGGAAAGGTCAATTGAAATGCTGTGGAGTTAATTTATATGGATTCTATAATTTACACATTAATAATAATGAATTGTGTCCTATTGAAGGAACTATCTGTGACTATATTATTAATTCTAAAGTTAAGCTACAAATCTGTGTTCCAATCCATGACGAATTGCTGAAAACCCTTACCCACTGTACTTTTAAAAATGCATTCAAGTACCATCGTGGTCATGGCCGAATTTTTTATCAGGTAAACTCAAAGAGGCTTTTTATCAGCTATAATTATTGTCAAAATACCTTATACATTTGTGATTGAATGCACTACCAAAAAATGTTTGACTTGAAATGTCGAACACTTTTTCTTTAGACTCAGGTTCATCTAAGATTCAAATTATGTTTTTTTTTTCTATCTATTAATTCAAATTTCTACGAGGTAGCACACTTTAAAATATGTTCGTTCCTTTTCCGTGTTGGATCATCGATAAAGTATTTTACTTTCATTAGATTTCAAATCAAAACGATTTAATAACGAAGATTAATGTCCTGGCGAGCTTTCTAAATCGTTTATCGATTTTAATGCTGTAAATCTTTGGTAATTGCTAACAAAAAATTTTGGTAATTGCTAAAAAAAACTACTAACGTACTCTGGGAAGTAATTTCATGACCTTTTATGTTATAATTAGAAGGTAAAACTATTATTACGTTGTGTCATTTCCTCTATCACGATAGATAGCAGCGAGACTTACAAATGTTACTATTCTACCATTTTACAAACATAACATCACGCCTTTAATCACCGACGGGTTCGGCTGAGGCGCACCTTTAGTACGCCCACATTTCGTCAATTATGTAATATACAATTATATATTAATAGGGTGAGCATATTTCCATCAATCAAGCATTAATCCAGACTCCGGGATGCTACTGAAAAATCCACCCCCAATGACACTTTGCCGGACCCAGGAACCGAACCCAGGACCTCATGCAAAGCAGTAGCGCTTGCGATCACTAGACTAACGAGGTCATACAATTTTAGTAAAATACAAATATTTTCAAATCTACCAAATATTGTACTTCTGTTCTGGCGTGAAGTACCGTCTCACCTTCGCAAGGATCCCCAACTATTTGGCAGCCAGTTGAGCCTTTGCTTCAGGCAACCTTTTTGCCAGCCAGGTAAAATAAATAAAGTACAATCTATTTTTTTTCTTGCATGGAGTACTGTTCTCATCTCTGGGACCGATCTGCCAAGAGGCTCATTAGACATAGTCAAAGCTCTAGAGCCTTGAACATCGTCGCCGAGTTGCCAGCTTGTCGGTTTTTTATCGGTTGCATTTCGGGGAGTATGCGATGGAATTGCATGATCTAATTCCACCCAGCCCGTTTCATCATCGGACTACCATACGTACAACGATGCGCCATCGGTACATGATGGACATCCTACCCATACGCACTAAACGTTTTGGAAATACTTTCATTATGCGTACAGCTAAGGAGTGGAATTCCCTGCCAGAGTCTGTATTTCCCGATAGCTACAATCTCGGGGTCTTTAAGTCAAGAGTGAATAGCCACCACATCATCACTTACACATCATCACACAGTACCACATCATCACTTACCATCAAATGAGATAGTGGTCAAGCGTAAGCATATCCACAATAAAAAAAAAAATAACTTGAAGTTAGTATACTTATATAAAATAGATATGGACTATAACTTATTTAATAAACATCATTATGAACAATCACAGCGTATATTTAAATTGCCAAGAATACGTGTATTAATAACATCTATTAATTAAGCGGCAATAAACGACGTCTCTAACATAAAAACGTTGAATTATTACCGTCAATAAATATAGACGTTAATAATACATGAACGAGTAATTATTTAAACATAAACCTTCCAAGGAATCGTTGTACAATCATAAAAGAGAATCGATTTAAAAAATACGGTGAATTTGTAAATGGAACATCAGTATAATTCAAATTCACGATGCATTTACAGAAGAAAAAACATAATTCTAAAATGGAACGTCATATCATAATTCATGGCGATCTATTCACGAAGAACCGATCGTTACTTGGAATCGATTAATCGGATGTTTACAATCTATCGAAATCGGTTGGTATCGATGAACGGTACGGGTACTATTCTTGAGATTTATTGAGGCTAGTCGAGTACAAATGTGATGTAATTGGTAGAGGCGCGTTGAGTAATCACCTGATCATGTGCGCCGTATTACGAGGATAGGCAGAGGTAATTAACTGTTAAATTGACTTTGGGATATGAGAATTAAGTATTTCTTCGGCTGTTTGATAGATAATCGTGATTAGTTTTAATAGAGATTTATATTACGTGCGCTGTTGAGTTATTTTGACGTATGGTTACTAAGATAACGTATGGACGATTCACCTACCTGTAATTATATTATCTTTTTAGTAGAAACGTTTGTATTACAACTATCATGGAAAGGGCTTGTAGACCAAAGTAACACAATGCGCGTAAGACATGGTTCAGTACATATCTTCCCTCTTTAGGCGACACAAACAGTACGAAGAATTTTCATCCTGCAGAACTTTCTGCAGGTTTTCAGGTTGTTTAAGCCAAATTAAATCGATAACATACACAGAAAAACACAATTAGAAAGTATTTACCATTATAAAAAAAATTGAAGTTATTATAAGAGTAAATTAGGTATAGCTAGGTAAGAAATAATTAAATGCCCACTATTTCACATTATATAAACGTATGGCGATTATATCAAAGTGTTTTAATGGCTTTTATGACTGCTAGTTTTTGTATGAACAAGTAGGTAATAAAATCATTAAGAGAAGCATGTTAAATACATGCCAAATAAGCTTCTGAGAAAAAATACATGTATCTGAAATAAGGAACTAAATTTAAAACGTCTGATTGATGACCACAAAAAGTTATATTAATTGACTTATGTTCAATAACAAACAAATTAATGATTATGCATAAAAACACTTAACAGTTGTGAATGGTTAATGATAGGTTTGTTTTATTTCCTACTTATTTATTATATCAACATTTTTTGTAATTTTTTATGGCATAAGCACAAATAGAGAAGAAAAGATCTTTCAGCTGCCAAAACTATTATAAAAGGCTATGGTAGATTCCTATTCTCAGTTAGTTTTGATGCTCTACCCACTTTAAAGAAAAGGAGAAAGAAAAAAGTGATTTTATTTCTGCTGTAAAGTGTATTCATAAACACTATTCAGCATATACAAAAATCTGTCAAATTTGTATAATTATTTTTGATATTATTTATTAAAAGATAAAAGTTTCCATCTATGAGATTTTCCTGATGGCGTGATGCAATCCATTTTCTTTTTTTTCTTTATTTGATATTCCTTTATTAACATATGTACAATCGATTATTCTAAAAAAAAACAAACCTATATACAAATACAAAAGGGAGACGGAAAAGAGCTATCCATTTTCATAGAAAATTTCAAGTGCAAATCGGTCGAATTGCATCGCATTGTGTCCGAACGTACTTGAAATTTCGCTTAGTAAAAACCTATTATCGGTGTGTTGAAAATTGAAACGCGTCGAGCCTTCAAGAAGGTCGCTACAAAACAAAAACACAACAGACGACAATCTGTTCCATTTTTAAATCATCAGATTTGCCATTACTCAAAAACAAAAACAACAGATGACATTGGTTCCCAGTTTATTCAGACACTGCCTTAACCGCAAGGCATCATCTCAATGATTATATGTGCTCTGTTAATACCTTTGGAGCCATTATCAAGTTTCATTATAGTCGTGATTAGCAAGGCTAGGCAGCGAACCGAACATAGACCCTCCTCCTTTTTGGGAAGTCGGATAAAAAGAGCGCCCAGCTAGAGCAGCAGAGCAGAGTTTAGCACTTTGAGGAACCTACCTAAACATTCTTCAGACACAGAGCATCAAAACAAAGTTGAATTTATGAAAAGTTTACACAGATAATCATGTCAAACTCTTGGAACTAAAATGTTCATAATCATCATATTTTTCGTATAAAAACAAAACACAACAGATGACATTGGTCCCCAGTGTCTTCAGACCCTGCCTTAACCGCAAGGCATCATCTCAATGATTATATGTGCTCTGTTAATACCTTCGGAGCTACAATCAAGTTTCATTATAATCGTGATTAGTGAGGCCAGGCAGCGAACCCTAGCATTATGTGTGGTTAGTGCACATTATGCGCGAGAGTGGCTGAGGTTCAATTTTGTGTATCTCTCTGACTGTGATTTTATGTGAGCAGGGGTTTTAATTGTGTGAAGTGAAGTACTTTAGATGATTCTAGCAGTTTTCTAGAAAAACAGTTATGAGTGTTGGGAAACGAACCTATTTACATCAATAAACATTTAAATCATCCCACTATTTACTACCTTACCTCCAGTTAAAAATAGTTTGTTATGCGGTAAAATAAAGCATAATTTATTTAATCTTCTTCTTCAGTCTATATATACCTAATGTTGAGTGTAGCTTTTCCATTGCACGCATATTTTATAGAATATCTCTTTGAGAACTATGCACTTTTTCTCAAAAATGGTACGTAATGTTGTCATAACATATCTAAAAAGTATCCAGAAAGTGAACTCTACCGGAGACTTATTCACAACTGTCCAGTAAGAAGCGAGTTTTTAAATTTGGAATCGCCTACTGTCCAGTAAGTCAGTATGTAATTTAGTTACTAGACAGATAAAGAGGATTGAGGAGGGATTGGTCCGATATATTAAAACGTTATTTATATCGGATATGTGTTAGATATCATATAATATCGATATCTATATCAAAATAACCGATATTACAAAAACTGTATCTAATAAAAACCTTACTAGCGTGCGAGAACGAATTAGTCAAAACTTAAAACCGTAACAATGCGAAAACGTAGAAACCACGAACAAAACGCAAACTTCACAAACGATAGGAACCATATGCGCTAACTCTCTTTCTAAGTATTATTTCGCGTTCGTTGTTAGTTTGCTCATCTAAATAACATTTTAACTTTTTTATTGTTTTATTAATTCATTTATTTCAGGTGACAGGGCCCATATAAAAAAACTTAAATCTAAACATACATAATAATGGTTTTAGTAACAATATAAACTTATACCTATGTTAGTAGCACAATAACAAAATACACAATTTGATCAACATTTAAAAATTCACAAAGATTCAATGATCATTGCTTCAGCATTCCAGCTGAAATACTGGAGCAACGATTCATGTGAACACAGTCCAGCCTATCAGCAATCATGGCCAGAATGCCGTTGGAGCTGGCCCGCACCCTGCGCACCAAGGATGCACATCTTTTACGCATCAGTGTATAAAAGCAATCGACGCACATTTCCGCAAACATCCCTGATGCGCTACAGAAGCGAGGCAGCCCCATCAGCACCCTGAAGGCATTGTTATACTGAACGCGAAGGGCGCTGTACGATTTTTGCGTAAAATGAACCCACAGGCTACAGGCGTAAAACGAGGTACAGAAGGCCCTAAACAGAGTCTTCTTAACCCCCGCAGAAGCACGTGAAAACCTGCGGGCAATCATATTCGCTCTGACCGACAGCGCCCTCCGCTCTCTCTCAATGTCGTCATTGTCCCTGAGGCTAGTGGTCAATACGTGCCCAAGGAACTAAAAGGTCTGTACTCTCGACTATGGTACACCATTAATTTTAACATGAGGTACCGTTTCTGGATATTTTCCAGCAGCCCCAAACACCATAACGACACTCTTCCGCACATTATACAATAGGCCGTGGGCACTGGCGTAACTTTCACACAGACTAACCAACTTTCTAAGGCCACAGACTGAGGCACTGAGCAGCACCATGTCATCTGCATAGCTAATGTTGTTGACACATATGCCATCAATATAACATCCGACTCTGGTGCTGCTCAGCTCCACAATCAACTGGTCCATGTACAGGTTAAAGAGTGTGGGAGAACTTAGACCCCCCTGTCTCACACCACACTCCAAACCATATGAACTCGAGTACGCCCCGTCCCACCTAACACTGTTGACCTGGTTCCCGTACCAAAATTTTAAAATATTTGTTACTTCAGGTGGTAAGTTAGCATCATTTAGCTTCTTCCAAAGATTGTCGTAGGAAACCAAATCAAAAACATTCGATAGGTCGAGGAAACAGGCGTACACTGTCGTGCTACGGCTTGTATAGTACTCCACAGCGTGCTTAAATCCCAAAATCGCACTTTAATCCCAAAATCGCACTTTCAGTGGACAACCCTGGTCGAAATCCAAACTGGTTGTCATGCAATTGTACATGTTTACCTAATTGTGAATTAAGCAAACTACTAAATGATATCGATATCTGAAAGTCGTTTTCGATATCATAATGAAAACTGTATATCGGTTACATAACCGTTTGTGCAAAAAACCGATAACGCCCATCTCTAGACAGTACGTCATCGTCTTTAGATCTGCTTAGAAAAAAAAAACATAGTACCAGCCAGACACAGATTAGAGTTTAGCCATTATAACATGGTTATAGGAGGGAGGCTCCAAATATATATCTATCTCTCTTTTTGGTACGACATTTTATGAGATAGATATATTTTTGAGTCCGTTAATCAAGATGTACAACAAACAAATATAAATGCCCCCGGTAAATCGATCACAATATCTATCAGTAATTGCCCTAATATGAATGTAACCTTCAATATTAATTAAACGAATTTATTGTTAAACTTTCTTTCATTTTTGAGAAAAGCATTATACAAGCCTCAACCAGTAAGAAAGCCATCCTGGCCTCGTATATAACCGGACCTCACCTGCGGTTCGGTCCGGTTAACTCATACTTGGCCAGGAAGGCTTACTTACTGGATTCATTATACTGGATTACTTACAGTAATGTAGTATTCCTGTGAGGTATAATTCTTGCTACTATTTTTACCTAACATAATATTTCTTACGTGAAAAAATCTGTTTAGTATATTTTTTAACAAATTGTATAATAGTGCAATATTTTTATTTAATTAATATCATCTTTCACTTTCAGTGAATACAACAAGGTTCCAATAACTACAGGTACAATGAAGAACATTAACGAAGAAAAGTCGTGAGCCACAATAACTAATCACAAACCAGCCAATGACGTACAAGAACTTGCTAAATAATAAATGAACATGTTCGAGTAACCTTTGATTACAGGCCATAGTTAGGTTCAGTCCAAATTACAGAGTCGGCAGCTGTATAATATTAAAGCTTAAGCAATATTAGCAGGTTAGCTAGAATTCGTGGAAGTAGAGGATATAGCTTGGAGCATCAGCCATATTGCATCCCATTGTGAAACTAGAAAATATAGAACAATACCTGTGAATATTTGGAATGAAGATAGTGATTCTGAAGTTACTGAGGAAGTAAAAACTGTGTAAGAAAAGACCCTACGAATCCTACGATGAAACAAAATAATTATAGGTATACTAGATATAATAGGTATAATAGATTTTATAAATTATAATTGGACCGTAAAGCTGCCTATTAATATTGAATATAGCTTACCCCTTGGTCTTTTCCCTACCAGATTAATAAATTAGAAGTCGAGTAAATCAAGTATTCCTCTCTAAGCGCCTTAACAAAGGTGATGAAATGCAATTTGAATTGTGCCAATACACCCATACCCCCTAGATAGATTTAATCCTTCAAAGGCAAACAAGAATAAACACGGCACTACAGAATTATCGATGAACCCCTTTCGAGCGCACTCGATAACTGGCTGCAAACATTTATTCAAACGGTTCCATTGTTTTGTCAAAACAAATGCAAAGCGACTCCATCGGAACAGAAGAATTTAATGACCTGCCGAATTCAAGTCTTTTCTAAATATTTGATGAAGTTTTTGTTTGATTTTATATTTCGATATTTATATTTCTTCGGTTTTAATGGAGTGTAAATTGCATCCGCGTGTTTACCATACGTTTAAATAATTGCTTTGTTTCTGTGGTCGTTAATTTTTATTTGTGTTTGTAGAGTGAGATCACCTGTGATTGGCCTTTGTTTATTTTGTTCGTTGGGGTTATTATAGTTTGATTGATTTTAAATAATGATTCCTGTGCCAATCCATTCAAAAGGAAGACAAAAACAGCTGCTGTCCTTAGTTAGGTTGTAGGTTAAGAATGTAAATTGAATAGAAAGTATTAGAAGGGTAACATAATACTATCACATACTACGAGCCTAATATAATATGCAATCCGAAGGATTATAGAAAGTTTGTTAAATTATCTATAATGAATACCAGTAGCAAAAGATGTAACAGGAAATGTTGAACATGCTTAAATCCGCAATAATTTACGTTATGAACGTCAAAAACAAATTAAGAGAATTAATTAAAAGTTAATAGGTACTCATAACATTAATTCAGATGCCGAGTAATGGTTGTCTCACCCTAAATTTAGAGAAAGCTGTAATATATGGCAGAAAGCAAACATTAAATTTAAACTGATAGAAATCAAAAGATGAAGTCATTATGGATATTAAATTGGTAAGAGAATGGATTTTGCCGTTACAAGTGATTTAGCAAGACTGAAATTGTTTTTGACAATTTAAACGACGATCTAGACGTTCTAGACGTTTAATTGTTTGATTATGCAGAAATGATAATAGATGCAAATTGCAAGCAGAGGATAGATAGAAAAACAAGACAAAACTAGGTTAATATAGATGTGGTTTTTCTATGCATTTATTTAATCTAGCTAGAAAACACAATGATATATTGCGAAATGTCGTGATGAAACTGGACTTGATTAGACCTCTCATACTGGCAGTATAATCCATGTCTCAGTAATCAGACAGATTTTAATTTAAAAACAAAATTGGATCGACTTGTATCGTGGGTGCGTTAACAAACATATCAACTCACCCAGAGCCAGAACAACTATCTGCAGGTCATACAAATATTTATTTATGATATATATTTTTTTATTTTAATAATTACGTGTTTTTAATTTGTATCTAATAATAACTAAGTCAGGTAAATTTATTATAAATTAAGAGTTAATGTTCTGAGATATTTTATTTTTTTTAGATTGTAAGTAAATATTTCTTATTTTAATGTTTCTGTAAAAAAAGAATTATAAAGGTGCCAGGAGGAACTAAAATTATAATTAAGTTGATTTTAGTCATATTTTATTATGGAACTAGACGTTCTCTAACAATTTTCTTTTTTTGTATTTTTTTTTTTCGAATTTAAAAAAGTCTTTTAATTACGTACAAAGCATTTTTACGGACTGTACCTCATATCTTTGAACTTGGTATTAGTTTTAAACTCATATTTATTTTGTATGCTGAACGGATACCCGTTCAGCATACAAAATAAATATGAGTTTAAACAAATTCCAGTGGTTAGGAGGTCCCTCAGATCTCTCTGCTTGCTCTTCACTATTTTTAACGATCCTTGTGTTTCTGATTTTCTAAAACCTTATTTCAAAGTGTTGGGCAGTTCTCACAGTCGTAACTTTCGAGCTTTCAAAAATCTACTCCTCCAAATTCCTTCACACCGCACCGATTGTATGCCCAATTCATACGCAGTCTCAACAATAAAGCTCTGGAACGCGCTATCCTTTGACATTAAAAAAGCTGAAAGTAAATTCACTTTAAAAAAAAATCTTTCTAACAAAAAAAACAAACCGACTCCCAAAAGAAAACACTACGAAGTGAAAAATAACTTACTTTTCCGAAGTCAGTGTCTTCGTGAAGTCGGTTTGTTTTATTTGTTAAAAAGTTTTTATTTATCTCTTTTAGTTTTGATAGGTACCTCAAATTGCCATATATAGCCAAAATACATCTCATGACGATTCCAATAAGTCCAAACACGACTAGGATACATTGTTTTATTTCGGAGATACAATGCCTACCTGCTGGCTTTATCATCAGACCAGTTTGATGGTACCATTTTCATTAGTACTATTTATTTATAAGTATTTGCTTCATCATAGTCGTTTAAATATTCGAGAAATCGTAGACCCGTGACATACTTAGCATTAAGGAGTTCCATTGGCCATCTGTGGTCTTCTTCAACAGTTCCACTTCACCAAATGATACTTTCTGAGTGCAAATGATTGCATTGTGTATGAAAATGCCAAAATCGCTATAGACTAAATAGTTCTCATCTAGACAGAAGTCTAGACGTAGTAATTATTAATTGTTTTCTTGTTATTTATTGGTATTGATTGAAATATTCATTAATCTAGTATTTATTACATTTTTATAAGTACCTATATACATTTTTGAATAGAAGGTGTTATTTTTAGATATTCTTTTGTATCCTCATGTGTATGTGTACTCATGTTTCCACAAATAAATAATCTTGAATCTTGTATCCTATCACAGCGTTGTCCTATTTATCTCAAAGATTGACTGATAGAGAATGCCTTGTGGCATTAAGTCCACCTATGTACTTACCAGTATTGTAAATGAAGTATAAATAATTAAATAAATCTTATTTATAACAAACCAAAAGTGTTCTCACACTTCAGCGAGAATTAACACATAATTGTAAAACCAAACTCATTTCCTTCACAAATATTATAACTAGCCAGCACTTCAAAAAAACTCATGCATTTATTAATTTAATTAACTCCACAAAGTCATGACCCGTATAAAAAAACAACAAAGTCGTCCTCACTTTCATATTTATTTTATTCGAACGCGGATTTTATGCGAAATATCATGAATCACTGAAAAACGTACTGAAATATTCGTTTCATAATTCAGCTGGAACTCTTCAAAGGGATGTCGAATGAAACAAACAAGTTAATCGTCTGTCATGGAATTCCATGCTTTATATTTTCTTTCTTTTTATTTTTCATCAATTTGCAGTCTGAGCTTACGTTATTCTATGTGAAGTGTCTTTGATGAAAACTGGAAGCGATATAGCAAGAATTTCGAATAACGTACCGTATCGTAATCGTAATCGTTTATTTCAATTTAACAAATAATAATAATTGATTCTACAACAGTCGACAGTCTACTTTCTTCTCCGTTCTTCTCCATAACAATCTATCTTTGCGAATAGACAGTAGAATCAATTATTATTATTTGTTAAATTGAAATAAACAATTTGACTTAGACTTTAAAATGCAGCTTTATTTTTATAAACGTGACTGTACGAATAATTAAATAGAGAAATAATAGGGCTCAGTGTGCCAAGAATTAGAAAAGTTGAAAAGTGATTTACAAGCCCAGCGTGTTACTCGGACTACAAAAATATACAATCTTAAGTTGAGATAATAACAATTACAAATAATGCTACTAGGTAGTAGTGTATAGTAGGTGTATACTTTATTCTTGGGACAATCCAACCGCACTATTCTCAAACCACTGCAACTCCTGAAAGCCAGAATCAACAGTGGCGACCACCAGAAAAGCGTCGAAGCAAAGAAGCTCGACGAAGTCCCGGAGAATGAATTTCACTGTCTTGGATACCGCAACGAAATTAATCAGAAAATAATAAAAGAAGAGTAGGAAAAATATACAAATTTCCACTTCCCTCCATATCGAGCAGAAGACAGAACAAACAAGGCTAATAGGCTCAAAGGGGTCGTTTACAACTGTGATAAGCCCAGTTGCCTAGCACCACGGAAAAAAATATATCATTACTATTAATGGGTTCTAACATTGTGAGCCGCTATATATGTTCTTAATAATAGGTATGGCAAAAAGGCTTGAACGCACGGAAATTTGTTCTAGTTTCCACAAGGTCCGTATACTCGTAGTAAACAACTCCTGATGCAGCCTGCACATTATTCAACATAAAATTGCGTTCATTCTGCCAAAGAATACACTTCCATAAGATATGGGGTGCAGATTGTACATATTCGCAGTCAGATGTAAAACACTGACACAACGAGCTTGAAGGAAAATAATTTACTTTACAAGTTACCATGCCCTGTGAGAAACTGGGCAACACTGTGATCCACTTCCAGCCACGTCCTGACCAGACGCACGCGAACGGATGGAAAGAATTGGTGGAGGTGTCGGCCCTTGATGGAATTATTCCACCTACATTGCTAATAGTTCCTCCCAGACGTCATCATGTGGTTTAAATAATCTAGAGATTTTCTCATGGTCACACCGCATTAAAAAGTCCGCGTCCATGGTCTCTCGTGCAGAATAGTACATTGCAGCACGTCGCTGCACTTCAAGGTCGACCGGAAGTACGCCATCAAGTACTGGTATATACTACTACCTACTAGTAGGTGTATACTACTACCTACTGCCTAATTGCTTCTTGCAATCATGAAAATTATACTCAGTCAATTGTTATTAATCGATTTATTTCAGGCGAAAGGGCCCATATAAAATATCTGAAACCTAAACATACATAATTAGTGACAAAAAAAAATTGGATGAAACAACGGATGCAATTGCAATAAGTTACACAAAAAACCTATTTGTATGTGTCAAAGCTTTGAAGTAAAGTTTCCGGCTGACTCAAGAGCAGTTTTTTTTAATTAAATTGATTTCCTGGTCGAATTTTCTGCTCAATATCCCAAAAAAAATATTCTAAGATCATAAATATCTATAACACAATATTAGTCTTCATCTTCAAGCATGAAACATATTCTATCCACAATTACCGCCCAGATGGGAACATTATAAATTACCATTGAAATCGCTTCTACGTCAACCATTTCCTTGATATTATCATCAGATAGTTTTAATTCCGTGAATTTATTATACAGATGAACAGTTCCGATGATTTGTAAATAAGTGAGAATAAACTATTACCCGGCTTTACATTTATACTGAACATATAACAGTGTTTCTTTGATGTCACATTTTTCTTTGCAATAAATTTTTCAACGTTACATAAAGAGAGCTCCACGCGTTATTAGACATGGAAATCGTTTTGGGACACACGGCCGGGAAAGTTTGGGATGCTCAACCTTCTTTTAATATTATAGTCACAGCTTTAATAATAATTGACTAGCAGCAAAAGCATAATTTTCCTGAATAAGCCTGTAAACGTTTTCATGTAGCAACGAAAACGACGACGTACATCGTAAATTATAATAAAATACAACCGAACATGAAAAGACAAATACTGTCATAATAATTCTAGTAGGTATAACAGATAGAAAACTAGAAACATAACAGTAAATACAATACTCTTCCGAGAATTCAGACCATAAATTCAAGTCCAGTTAGACAAACATTCCGCTTAATAAAACACACAAAACATAAACTTCACGCAGACAACAATTTGTCATGAAATTCACGATGCGTTTGAAGTCGGCTCGCTCTCCAGCGTATCCGTGAGTGTCTATGGCTTCACACGTCGCCTCTTCAAGTATAAATCTGCCTTTACAACTGCATAAATTTGTCGATGGAGAGATTTTCGTATCCGGTCCGACTTTATTCGCCCCGCATCCTGTTTGCTTTGTAACAACGATTTTCTAAGAAACTTTGGCATCGATAAATAAAAGAGAACTCTATTTCGCTCGTAAAAATTCAATACCATACATTGAAGTTTCACTATTCGAATGATCGATATTGGAGTTGCTTTCGACTGTATCGAATGCCTTTGAGGATTGATGCTCTGTGTTTGATGGGATGAATTTGCATTTGAGTATCTGTTCGAAATGAGTTTTGTGGTTAAGCGATCAAATACGCTGGTGTTGAGTATTAATGAGATCTTTTGTGGGTTCAGTACATGACTAATAGTTCTCTATTAGCATCAATTTATTATGAATGTGAGTCTTTCATATTTCTTCGATTGAATGGACTGCCACGACAATTTTGTGTTATTAAAGGTACATTGATGATATGACTATAATTCTAAACTGCATTAAAAGCAGCTCAGATTGTAAATCGTTTAATGAAGTTATCTTAAGTTCTACAGAAATTACACTCCCATTGAATAGTAAATAGAGAGAAGTTACGTGTAGTTAACGAAGAGCTCCAATTTAATCTACAAGGTTGGACAGAAATGGCAACATAATAAGTTCACAGTTTGGAAGTAGGGAAAACTAGTAAAACGCTCTCGAGAGAAGCGTGTCCTTAGATCAATAAAACTAGGAAAAAAAATTCTACTAATGTAATACTAATTTAAATTTAAATTCTTTATTGCGAACTAAGTGTACAGAAATTTTGTAGTTGTTAACATAAGGTAGGTTCTTAGAACTTAGGTGCCTGTTAAGGCATTGCAAATTAAATGGTTTATACTCAATATTACAGTTATATTATAACATACAATACTATCTTCTGCCAGCGGCTTCACCTGCGTAAAAGTCGAAAATGATCCCGAGAGAATATTCTATGTGCTATTCCTGACTATGATTTATCTCTACGCCAAATTTCATCCAGATCGATTTAGCCGTTCTGGCGTGAAGAAGTAACAAACACACACTCGATTTTTTTTTCAATAGTTTTTCAAACACATTTCTCTAAAAGTACAAAAATGTTAAATCAGACCCAATCACTCCACATACCTCACACATCGTACATCAAACAAGACTTCTTATTTTGACACATCATTCAAAGAAACTCCCAAGTCATTATCGCATGGCTCCGAACTTTGCTTGCAGTCGCTAATCGCATTAGACTTGACAGTGATCGGTTTGTCATGGAGGGTAGAACTGAGATGGAAACTGATCCTATTATAGTTAGAAGAGGTGGGAATGTGTGTAGAGAAGATGGGTGAGGGTTTTTTAGGGTAGAGTACGAAAGACTTAATAAAATACCGACCCTATTGGCGCCAATGAAATAAATAGAAGTAGAGATTGGATAAAACCAATCGCATTGTAAGTCGTTTTTCTTAGTCAGAGGATAAAATGGTAGAAGAAGATATTGGAGATAGTCATAAGGAAACGTTAGACATGTTCGTTCATAATTAAATAATAAATAGTTTGGTCTTATAGTGATTAAAGAAAACAGTGACATATTGGCAGTACTTGAAAACCTTCAGTATTGTATAATGTGTTGTAATTGGATTTTGAAAACTATTCATTAAACTGTTTTGATTACCTCCATCAATTTTAACCACTGTTTCGTCTCATTTGACTTTAAAATATCTCTCATTTCGATTTTTTTTAACCTAAAATTCAGCTACATCATTGCCACACTTTCATAATAACCTTTTAAATAAAACATCAGCCTTACCACCTCCAAATTTCCTTGCTCTTTCACCTTGACGTCATAGACATTTTTTGATTAACGATCCGTCTCGGGTCAGATCTCCATTGTGCCCCTTTGAAATTCCGACACTCATTTATCAAGCTTACTGTTCGTTCTGAAAATTAATGCGCTGGTACAATTTATAGACTCTTGATGTGGGACATGACTTTCATATTAATATTTGAGGATATATCAATCATCTCGGCGCAATATAAACTTTTATAGAGTAAGTATTTGATCAAGAGTTGGCAAACGATTTGAATGCCTGTTTGTCTTTCGTGTGCATGCATAATAAAATTACCATAGCTTTGTCAAATTTAAATATTTGAAAATATACCAAGTACTTTCAAGATTCAGAACTTTCTAAACAAAGCAGCCTTATGTACTGTAATAATATTGTTAACTTATTTTATAAAGAGGTATTTTAATTGGTTTATGTGTTTGCTTCTGGTAGCAGCTGGATGATCGCCAAATGTTGCCGAAGATCGAACCAAATGGCGTGCAATTGTAGAGGCATATGTCCAGCAGTGGACTGCTATAGGCTGATGATGATGAAGATGTACTTGTTTATTTGGTTATCGGTGGACGCCTAAAGATTAGGAAAATACAATAATTCACTAATATATATCAAACATCCATGGTGAACAGTGGAGTAGAAGGATAAGGATGGACTGACACCAAGTAAATGATATAATGTTGGAACAGAAGAAGAAGAAGAGGAAGCTGCATATACTAACGCTGAGTGTTCTACTTTTTATCCCGAAAAAAGCACGGTTCCTGTGAACGGGGACGAAGCCGATAAAGATGTAATTTGCGATGATATGAAGAGACTATAATATAACCCAAAAATAAACGACACACAACTTCCTCATACAATACCTGATAACGAGCATCATTAACAATCTTACTCACATACGATTATAGCCTGCAATTGAGGTTACCACCTTTAATGTAAATTAAAGTTGTGTCCCTGTCATTATTCATGCACTAGACTCATAACTTTTGACCTTAGTCCATTATTTATAAGTACAAGTTGGTTTCAAGTGACATTAACGACCGCATGTTTTTGGGGGTGTTAACTAAATATGATGGAAGTGTTCTTTTAATCCCTGGAGAGGTTAGTGAACTATAAATTAGCCTTGTTCGTTCATGGCTTAGTGCATTTCTAGTTTTATTTGACGTGACTGCTATTCGAACATTACCAGGTCTATCGACCTTAAGTTTTTGCCGGGTAATTTTAGTGTATCTATTTTACGTGCTACATCTTATCCAACTGATATTTTTTTGATTAAGAGCGTTTTGTTTCATTCTTCTTCTTCTTCCTAGCCTTTTGTCACATTAGATGGGATCTGGCGACTCTCTCTTATTTCACGGTGCTGAGACGTTCTGTTGAGGGTTTTAGATTAAGAGGCCGATGATGACCTCCATGAAGCCTCCAGCCTACTTGAAGAGGCGTGACGTGTCATTCTGTCCTTTCCATGACGTCATGTCCGTACCATTTCAATCTACCCTTCGTTAATTTAACCAGTACTTTGTTGTTTCATTACCTCTCCATAATTTATTTTCTATAAAGAAAATTTTATACCCATTTATTACTCTTTTTATATGATTTACCTATACTGCCTACCTGGAGGTTACTGTACAATCAGTAAGCGAAAAGTTACATTACACAATACCCACAAAGTTTTATTACAAAATATTCAAAAATTTTGCATCTGAAAATCGCTTTTCCCCCAGCTATGAGTCGATAACTTAAAGCCACCTTGAATGGTGTGCGGCGTCGAGCGAAATTTACGCGAACACTGATTTTGACGTATCGCCTTATGGGGTGGTTTTTATGAAAAATGATTTACCGGTGCCAGGGAAAACTCTGGTCTTGAATTTTGAAAGGTATTTTAAACGCTTTGGTAATTATTACTAAGATCTGGGGGGTTACCATAAGCTCTTAGAGCGGTATCAATTTGAGATCGAATAAGGGACAGATGTATCTGACTTGTATACTTGTACCCGAAGAGCTTATGGTTACCCCCCAGATCCTAGAAATATTCAAATAGAACTGTTAAATTAGATGTAGCAGTCTGAATTATTGGTTGATTTATTAAGAATCCTAATTCAGACTAAATGATTGCAGATTTCTAATAAAAAGATAGTTAATTCATTCTAAGAAGATCATTAACGATTAACTCATGCATTTTATGTTAATTTATCAAGTCTTTGTTATTAGCATTTATCGATGAATTAACCGTTGCATTTAAAGTATCATTTTTTTAAACAATTTGCATATTATTAGGTTGGTTCTACCACAAAATCAAAGTTTTAGCAAATGTATCCACCGAAATGCAACTAAACTTCATTATTCGTACATGTTCATATACTTATTCACCAAAAAACACATACGCTCTAGTATTTTCCACATCTATCCAACCCATATGAACGCCAATAATTGCTTCCAGTCTTGGCGTGTTTGCAAACCACACATCTAAACGTCCGTCGTACTTCAAACTAAAGTCTATCAGAACACGTCCATTACCGGTAGACTCCCAAGGCACGAGAAACATCGAAGGCAGGTCAGGCCTGAATTAATCAACTCACGCTTTACTCCGTGTCACTTGACTACCGCCTGTCCAGAGCAAAAACACGACCAGAAATCTGTTACAAACCCTAAAGCTGTTGAAATAAAGACTGTTTTGCATTTGTTTTTGATCAAGGAGCTGGTTGTACTCAAAGTGTTGTCACGGAAATGTTGGGTAGCATGTTAGTAAACAATTGCATGAGACAGTTCCACTTGATTGATATGGTGTACGTATATGAAAATTTGTTTCACGGTTTTAATGAAGCTTCTGGATGAGTAGCTTGCTGATAGTTTTCTTTTTGAAGAAACAAATTTACAGAAATATGGTGAAGAAAATATTGGACCATAGACTATAAAATGCTAAGGTAAGATTCAAAAAACTTACACATATCATATACGAATTGAAACCAGAACTAAATGAAGCTTTCAGCACATTAATCATGATCAATTCCTATTAAAAGCACAACAAAAATCTAATAACCACCAGAGCCATTAAAGTAATCAACCCGCAATGACAACGCTGAAACTCACCCCTAAAGTGTTCGCATTACGGGGCCCGTCTCAAAATAAACCAAACAGTATTAATCATACTTCTCCCCTCCCCCCACTCCTAGCGCGTACACAATAATGATATATGCGATATTTGATGATAAACAATCAGGGTCATTTATTATCTGTCCGTTATTTGACAGGCGGTAGGCAGATGTCATTTGTCATTTTCCACGATCCGTGGGTCCCTTCGTTACGCCGCCGCCGCCTCCGACAGTGGTTAGCTACCAACAGATATAGTTCAACACTGTCAAGCGAAAATTCCATCTAAAACAATGCAGATAGAGTCCGATTTAGAACGGGTAAAAAATCAATCTTGATTGTTTTCAGCATGAACGATTATGATAGATGAAAGAGTTAGCGCACACACAAAGCCGATGAATTTGTATCAACTGTTGAACTTTAGGTTCATGCGGATAAGGTTGTTTTTTCTAAAAACAATCATGAGTAGTCCCTGCCTCAGAGAAACGTGTTATTGAAGATGAAACAGTAATGGATGGGGATACGGAATGCGTGAACGCTGTCGGAGATGTATTGTTATCTGCCTTGTTTATCGCTATACGAAGATCGTTTCTTTAAATAATTACCTTTTAAAAAGTATATCCCGTCCGTGCTACTGGTAATATATTCATTATATCTGACATCTTACAAAGCGCCATTGAAATAAATAAAAATATTTTATAGCCGGACAGCGATCTCGATAGGATCGTTTCTTTAAGAAGACATATTTGGAATTTTGACTGAATCATTAACGTCTGAATCATTAAGGATCGTTTTAATTTGTTGTCGAAAACATTTGGAGGTTTTATGGCTTGCTACCCGACCCACGCTTGCGGTAAACATTCTCGCGTAAATACCAATTAAGATTTTAAATATAGTGTTAAAGGTGGCATAAAATGTTTTGACAAGACTCGCGAGATTCAGTGGCCAATAACTCAGACAGTTTCGTAATGCGAAATGCTTGTTGAACATTTTTAAAGGCAAATGTGTATGTGAATATATTTAGGGTCGTTCCCACGGGATGTCACGTCGTCTGCGGATGTGTCTAGTAAATCAAATGTTTAATTTCCACAGTGAAACAACGAACATTGTGCGGTTCACCCCTTTTTAAAAGGATGTTCGCTCATTCATGTGCTTAGTCTTTCCGTTTTATATATTGCGGCGAATTTTTTTATTACCCTTCCTTAAGCAAAATTTATCGTTCAACTTTTTGAATTTGTAAGTATGTAGATATATACTTTTTTGGTTTTTATTGCAAGTGATTTATTTTTAAAGATGTCTGTCTACCAGCACTCGTTTCGGTCTGCGTTTTATTATGATCTAATACCCATAAAATCGTAATATTTCTTGATCTTCTATCAATACAATAATTTATTTACAACGTCATCAAAGCAGACACCCAAATCAAATCCATTATTTACATTACTAAAAAATCTATTATGTGAAGCCGCCTCTTCCGTATTGCCAATTCTAGCCCTTAATTCCCAAAACGGGTGTTCTCTTTTAAAATATTCAATAGAATGTACAGTGGATGCTGCTTCGCTGTCAAACGCATTATTTACTTCATTACTCTCACCTTGACGTGCCTGTTAATCTTTCATTGTGTTTGGATAAAAAGAAGCTTAAACGTGTTTTGTATTGAATTTTTTTAAAGCTTTCCTTTTAATGGTATTGTGTGAGTTGCGCGTTTGTATTGATGGGGAAGACGTTGCTTTTGTTATACTTAGCTTGGTAATAAGTTAGTGGTAGATAATGAAATAGTTAATCGCTTTGAAAGCTGATGAAAGATTGTATGATACAATGATACGGCTCGATAACGATACGAATAAAAATTGTAGTCATAGTAAGCGGGCAATACAAATTTTATAAGTTAATTGAATTAAAACGACTAATAAATAAATAAAGCACGCAGTTAACGAAATGGAAGAACCTAATAATCCAGAATTTTGCAAGTCAACAACAAATACCTACGAAAGGAAACCAAAACAGAAAGTAAAATATATAAGAACAACAGTTTGGCTCCTTGTCTCTCATCAGAAGTAGGTAATCTAGTTCCTTCAACAAATATATCTAGCGAAGGGCTTTAAACAGCAGGCAATTTTTCGAAAGCACATGACAGTGTCGATCCATCGTACAGAGGCTGTATAAAAACGTCAGCCAGTGCCGACACTGACTATGATCAAGTATGTCTGTTTACTACTAGGGTTAGCCTAAAGATTGTATATTGTATTTGGAAAAATCAAGAAAGTGGGGTCAGATAAATATTGGTGAAGATGCAGGGAAAGATGATGAGTTTTAAACAGTCTATTAGAAAGTCTCGGTAGTAAATTAAATCGTGTTAATGTTTGGTTAACAAAATTATATTTTATCAAATTTACTGATCGTGTAATATATTCATAATCATGTTCAAATATCTAATAATCTAACAGTAAACACATCTATAAATTAAAACATTTTAATTTACCAAAGTAATTTCGCAAAACGATAAATTATTCAACATCATTAACACTATCTATAAAAACAGAATATTACAGCTGCATATTAACAAAATTTCTGTATCCAAATGATAAATTCATCAAATAAATTATAATGAAATTTAAATAATGTCTGTTGATTCTTTAATAGGATGGAAACGTGTAATTAATTAACAGTGTCGCTAACAAATTTTGTCTCCAGTCGACAGTCGGACAAAAACGGGGCATAATTTATGTGTGTAGCAGCCCTGTTCCCCGCTCCCCGTCCCGCAACCCTCGCCGGCAGGTTGAAAGAGTCACGGAGCGTGATTGATGACGGGGCCTCCACGCCCACGCGGCCTAACAACCGCCTAGAACTGACAAACTATCGCATTGTTGGCCGCAGGAAATCATAAGGCGATTGGCTTCGAATTTATTGCCTTGTCCGTACCGTGCGTTTAGTTACGACCGCTGAACGTGAGGGACGGTCAGATCATAATCTCGATTAACACGATGATTACTCGTATTTTAAAATAAACATTAATTAAATAAATGATATATCGAACATGGTCATATTCGAAAGTTCCCAATTAAATTGAGTAAGATTTATAAAGCACGGTGATCAAATCTAGTCTAATGCTTCCAATTTCTACACCGACACCCTAATAGAAAACAGTGCGATGACGAGCATGTTTTATGTCAAATCATCGCATAATGAAAAATATGAATTCGTCGAGGGTCCCGACCGCATTAATCTCGGCATGTCCACATGAAATTCGTTCTAGACATTTAAATACAAAGGTCGATATAGTGATAAATTATTATGAATGAAATAAAAATTCTGATTTCAATAGCATCAGTTCGTGTTTGGAGTTGAACAACAAAAAGCGCTTGTGTGTACAACAATAGAACTATAAATATGGGTTTCTGTTGCGTTGTGCTTTAAGCTTGGTTCACCTTCCGCTCGATACGGCTCAACGACGTTTTTATCTTCATTGTTATCGAGAAATATATTAATTGCCATTGCTGTCTAAGGCGGTACAACCCTGAGTGAAATTTCACCGAGAGCAATAATTTATGCATTTGAAGCAGACTCAGGCACGCCGCCGCCAGCCAGCGATAGACCGCTCCGCGTTATATCTCTAAATGCATCTGACACAGTTAATCCATATAAAGTTATTATTGCCTCGCCTTTCAACCGACTTAATTGGCCGCTACCGGCTAGTGTAAACTCATGTGTTAACGATAAAGTAACTGAATAAATTGAGGTTTTAAGTACTGTTCACGTTCGTTGCTCACGAATGCGAATTGCACGCCCGCTTGTTTTTATTGCCCTCGTGTTTACCTAAACGATTTTTCCTTCGCAACGCTCGTAAATATGGAATACAAAGGACGCACGTTCTTTATGCGATCTTGATAATATTGTTCTCGGTTCCTCGAGTTGAAATTTTAATTTGTCAGAAAATTTTAAGCCAAGTTTAATCTTCTTACGTCGGGGTGCCGTCCGATGTCCCGAATTAGCCCGCTGAGGCGTGTAGGCCATAGATTAAGTCGGATCTCGCCGCGAGACCGTTGCCAACGTCTCAATAAGCCGCTCTACATTTTTACGGCCCCTATATCCGTTTCGCTGCGTAAATACACTTAATGACCGACATTTCGTGAACGCTTTTATTGTGAAGTTTTTATTATCGAGAAAATCATTTGTTTAGTCTACGTACGGTTATTGCGAGGCAGCTCAGTGCGTTTCGGGGTTTATTAGGGTTACTTTATTACCCTTTTATACTCCGTCTTTAATACAGAAACATAGCCTACGAGCTTTAAAACGTCTGAGCGGCCGGATGGTGATAATTAAATTTGATTTTGATCTGCGAATATGATTACATGTTCCGTTATTACGTTGGAGTCTCAAAAGCCTTTTTTTATTCTCAAAAAGAGTTACAACCGAATCATGAATGTTGATCGCTGATTATTTCCTTAATGGCTCTCGATTAGAATTTTTTATCGGTTGCGTAGTTAGAAACATCTAACAAGCTATATCGCCGATCTAAACGCGTGAAACTAAATCTGTGTAATTTAAACTCATGGATTTGCCGTCCAATACACAAATTAATGTATTCGAGCAAAAAGTCAACACCGTAATCTCGGCGGCCATAAAGCAGTGTCAGAGCACTATAATAATTTAGAAACAGTCTATTAAGTGAATCTTTATGATAATGTCGGAACAGAAGTCGCGGCCGCGAACGGGCTGCCTGTTATTTTGATACATTATCATATTTAAACAATTCAGATGATAATAGACACGTCGGGCGAAACCCTTTGGTAATATAAATGGTTGTATTATTATTTATTTATGGGTTTCCTTCCTCTGGGCCGGGGGCGATGTGGCATATTTCATTGAGCGAAAAAAATGCTTTGGAGTCGTGAGTTTATACTGGCTGGGATCCGGTTTGAGTACCTGAAACGACTGACTATAAGCTTGTTGCCGCAATAATAAAGATTTATGCGACATTCGGCGGTAGCGTGTTTTGTTCTGTTACGAGCCGATTCGCTTTCTGAAAGATCAATAGCGCTCTTTATTGTATGCGGTGAATTATCGTCATCGACCGTTCTTTTAGCTTCGACTATAAATTCTTTGGCCGCATTCGATATCTTATTATCGCCTCTTACATCTTCACCGTCTTTACGATTGGCGTTTTGTTTCACTTCAATAGCGTTAAGTTCATGTTTTACGATTGTTACTTCTTTAATAGTTCGTGTCTTTTATCTTTTATTGGTGTTTGATTGCGAAACTGGTCGGAGCTATTGATATAATCTTCATCTGGAAAGTTATTGTGTGTCAATTTGCATAATTGTTTTTCGATTGTGGTGTTTTTATAATCTTGATTGTCTTTTATTTGTTGGTATTTTACAAAAATAACAGTTCGATTTTTGTGTAACACAATCATCCTCAATCATTACTACATCCTCAATTTAAGTCACAAGTAATAATAATTAATAATAATTCTTAGAATAACCTACATCAAGTACAAGTTCCTTCATGACACACATTCTAGACACTTGAGATCATCGGAGAATTTGAAACTTTTAATGCCTGCTCATTCCACTAAGTTTTACGACAAATCGTTTACAGTCCAGGCTGTGCGATTGTGGAATGAGTTGCCGTTGTCAATTAGACAAGCCCAATCACTGGTTTCTTTTAAAAACCTGGTTAAAAACCATTTCCTTTCTCTCTAACGCTTTTCTATTTAGATCTTATTAGATTTATGTTTTAATCTAAGAGCAGTACACCGCAGACTAACCCCTTTTGTTATTCTAAGTTTTTTCAGTTCATCCAAAGGTTGTCTGGTAGATATTGCTGTCAGCGATAAGACCGCCGTTGTACCCGTATAAATAAGTTTTTCTTGTAAATGTGTATAATTTTATGGTGTACAATAAATTATATTCTATTCTATTCTATAGTAGTTTACACACATAGAAAGAAACAAACAATTTAATTTGCATGCAACTCCTAACAATTACTCGCAATAAAAGTATCATCAGCATTGTAATATTGTAAACGTCTAGACTATCATTCTCTCGCGGACTAGCGCGCACTGTAATTTTTTCAAGTAATCTCATTATTACGTTCGTACTACGGTGATTAACTACTTGATTTATGGCATACGCAATTTGCATCGGACCCGATGCCACGGCTTTTTGCTCGAAGCCGATGATTATGGTTCGTATCGTGTCGGTCTTAATGATAGTTATTTCATGACCCGCCAAGCTCGCTCGGGGACGTTTCATTAAAACCCTTTACATACATTATTTCGACGAATGTGTCTGATTATGTTAATGCCTTCCTTTGGTCGGTTTCTCGTAATGGATTGTTTGGTTTTTGTGTAATTACGTATGTCAATTTATTTATTGTGTGTACCCTACACTTTCTTGCTTCTCACTTTATTCAACAAGTGAACCACTTGCTCATTTATCACATCACATCATCATCACATCATCAGCCTATTAATGTTCCCACTGCTGGGACACAGGCCTCCTCTCTGTGAGAGGGAATGGGTTTTAGGACATGCCGGTTTCCTCACGATGTTTTCCTTCACCGTTTTGAGAGCAGTGGTGATGAAATAATTTACACAAAGTAAAGCGCCTGCCTGGGCTCGAATCCACGACCTACAACTTGTAAGTCGCGGCCGATACCACTGGGCCACCACTGCTCATTTAGCAGGTCACGTGACTTTAGTGTGGTTGTTCGAAATATGTTAAATTAGTCAGTGTACTAGCCGTTTGTATAACGTGCAGACACGTCAGACATGATAGTATGTTTCCCTGTTGACTTCTAGCTTGCAATGGATATGCTGCACTTACGTTTTTCTTTTTGTTCGTTCAAGATGTGACACGCTACTTGTGGGTAAAATGCACATGTTTAGTTACTTAGACATGTCATAAAGGCTAAGTGGTTGTGACGTGATAACATATTGACGCAGTGATGACTTCCTTTCATTGTTCGGTCTTGTTTCTTGCAATTTGTTGCGTTATGGCGCATCCACACATGCCACCGGCTTATGCCGCCGGCTTGCTTGAGAGCTTGAGCTGAGATGCGCAAATGCCGGCGGCACGGGCCGGCGGCGGGCATGTGTGGATGCGCCATTACATGCGTTAGCGTGAGCGTGCGAACAAGGCTTCTAAGTACTCAACTAATATTTAAAAATTTAAAAATGGAGTAAGAGAAATATGTTGGAATTATTGCAGGGCATTCGTTTGGAATTTGAGCAGTGTTGGCCCAGTGGTATCGGCCGCGACTTACAAGTTGTAGGTCGTGGGTTCGAGCCCAGGTAGGCGCTTTACTTTGTGTAAATTCTTTCATCACCACTGCTCTCAAAACGGTGAAGGAAAACATCGTGAGGAAACCGGCATGTCCTAAAACCAAAAATTCGAAGACATGTGACATCCACCAACCCGCACTAGGCCTGCGTGGTGGATTACGGCCCATTCCGTCTCACAAAGAGGAGGCCTGTGTCCCAGCAGTAGGAACATTGATAGGTTGATGATGTGATGTGTATTGCATGGAAGCATTACTTATACTTTACTATTAAAAGATTAGAAATGGGATAAACTACAGGTCCCATAATAATTTTCTGCAATCAGCTATTGAAAATAGGCTATAGATAATATTGGTTTCAACAGTGTTCTCCCACGACTGCAACTTTCAATTTTTAAAAAGTTCAACCCTATTCTTATAGAACCTGACACCCTCATTGGTACAGTGCAATTTGATTTTTGATTTTGTCTCATACGTGCACGTCTGAGACAAAATCACATCTACCCAAGCAGGTACAACATTTCCACTAGTCCAGCTATAATTCCACAAACATAATTTTCTCCCATTGTCTTGCAACGTGTTACAGAACACGTGTTGGCTGCGAGCGTGACAACTTCGGTGCGTGCACATAGATAATATCGTACATAAAACAAAACGGCGCGACGCTAAATTTATGAATCGGCCGGAGCTGCCTTCCACACAAAAGTTGTTTATTACGAGCTAGGGTTGCTAGGTTTTTAGTTTAAATGTGTAGGGTTCTTTAAGCCTTTATAAGAAAATCTTGATGAAGGTTAAGTATCATACTTAATTATCATGTGTGTTATAACGTGGAGCCCCGTGATTGAGACAAAAGTGATTTTCTATTAAAGAATACATCGCGACTATCGAAATTTCTCGTAATCAATCGCTTTTTGATATTTCGACTGATTGAAGCTTTATCAAGAGCCTCAAGATTGGTCGATATAGCAACGCTTGGGGAGTGCAAGTCTTTCAGCTGAAATGATGATGGCGAAGTGGTAGAATCACCTTAAGCAACCCAGATTTGAAAGCAACAGACTGCAAGCTTCTATAAAATTGAAGTAGGCAGTGTTAATAATTAATATATCTTATAATGACGTGCAATTTCAGCTCGATACCCTTTTTAATAAATTTATTGGCACTCCACAATTAACATCATAATTTACTTTATATTATTAGGCCAACCTTAATGGCGTTGGTGGAAAAAAGTACCCCGCAGCGATGGCGGTCCATTTAATCACTATTATTTATATCGTTTACCGATAAAATCGATAAAACGCAACATCGATATAAAAATCTTCATCGGTCTAGGGATGATTAATTGATATTTCTGTTAATTTCGTTCGTGATCTTTTAAAAAATTTGAATGTGTTATCGTGACTAGTTTTAACGATTTTATCGATTGATATTCGATTGTGATCGATTCTGTGTCAATTAATCATAAGTTAGAATTATTAATGGTTACTGTCATGTGTTAAGCTTTGTATCGATCATCGTGTATAAGTTTGTTGGGTGCATTAATTTCGGTTGTGACGTGATTTGTATTTAATTTATTTATAAGATGTGTTCGGTTGTTGATTTATTAATGTATCCCACCTACGGAGTGTGGGTTGGTGTTCCTGCAGGGTGGGCAGATTTAAGTTACATACAGTAAAATATTGCGCTTTATGAAACCCAACTGAAACATAATATTTTCCAAAAAAGTAAACATTGTCATGTTCAAGGGACTAGAGGAAATCCCTCTTCTGAAGAGTTTGAAGAAACTCACAATGAATGGACATAAATAAAACGTGTAATTTAAAAATAAAAAACACTAACAGAAGAAAATATATTTGAGGATAATCATAGTAACCACGCACGAAAGTAGACGATGTCATAACCAGGATTCGTAAACTCAAATGGAAATGGACAGTTCACATATTAAGAGGTACTGAAAAATTGAGTAAAATCTTAGTTTTTTGGTATCCCAGGAACGCAAAAAGGAAACGCGGAAGACAGTTTCGAAGATGGGACGATGAAATAGCAGCAACAGCAGGGAAAGCGTGGACCAGGATGTCATTGGATATGAAGGGAATGGAAAGAATTGGAGCAGGCGTTTGCCAAATATGTGCAAACAGACCAAGTTGTCGACTCACTAGAGTCATAATTTAAGTAAAATAGTTGTGTCAAAATGTAAATTGTCTGAATAAAGGCTTATATTATATTATATAGTAAACATGAGAAAACAGATTTAAAAAAGGCTATGAGCTGCTTCAGAGAAACAAAGCTTTTAATATAAGCCTCATTACAAAAAATCATTCACTTCTGTCAACTTTATTCATTTGATTGTCAGAAG
Source organism: Orthosia incerta (assembly GCA_948252205.1). Classification (NCBI taxonomy): domain Eukaryota; kingdom Metazoa; phylum Arthropoda; class Insecta; order Lepidoptera; family Noctuidae; genus Orthosia; species Orthosia incerta. Next base: position 2,158,217 of record OX411748.1, on the reverse strand, counting down.
CTATAACCTCCAGTACCTTCCTCAATACAACAAGAAACCTAACGAGTGAATGATGTGAATATTTCTGGCGTCAGATTAATAAAGATAAAATATCATCATCCTTCTTACGCTTCGTCGTCGAGGTAAGCTTCTGTGTAGTTTCTTAATCAAGTGAGATTAATCGTGATTAATCATTCGAAACACAGTAATGAACTTATATCATGCACTGTACAAATTGAATCACGAGAGTGTACTTACAATTATATCTAACTTTTATTTGAGATGGAAAAATAGTATATTTTTTTTATTTCAGTGTCAGTGTATTTCAAGTTTGACAATCTTCTTAACTAAAAGCCAGATGTAGCCCTAAATACTTCTACCCCAATACTTTTCAACTCTACACTGTATACTGACACTAGGTTTATTTTTGCAAAACTTCACATTATATATAAGCCCACCTTAAAGTATCTTGATTTCATTGTTAAGAAAGGTAACTGATTTGTGACTGTCTTTCTTAATACGAAGACCCATAAAACAATTTAAAACATACGCAATCCCACGCAAAATTCTATCATGCATGTGGGTGTCATCACTATATTAATCTAAACAGCAATATCTATAATAAATTATCCCCTATCGATTCAAATTAATATGAAAGTTTTATAATCGCTCGTTTAATCTCATTAAAACATGTTATTATCTTATCTTCTGGTGATATGTCTAAGTCAGATGATTATAAATCTTCAATCAAAGATTTTCTGGTTTTTAGATAGATAATTTCGTCATCACTGTTTGGGGTAAATAATAAATAATATGCTTTACCGTATGTTGGTGGTAATCTAATTTGAATAATGGACACATTGATTTTTACTAGGAATTTTTAATACTACTAAGCTATTAGGTAGGTACAACTAAATGGTGAAAAATAAAAAACCTTTTTTCCAAAAAGTTCTACCGACTTCCAAATAAGAAAACTACAAAGTGAAAAATAACTTTAGTTTTGGAAGTCGGTGTCTTTGGTATATAGGTACCATTTTTTTTTCTATTATGGACACAGAATTCCAAAACAAAAGTTATTTTTCACTTTGTAGTTTTATTATTTGGAAGTCGGTAGAATTTTTTTTGTAAAAAGTTTTATTTTTATATTCACTTTTTAGCTGTCCCTACCTAATAGGCAAGGAGTTAAGTAAGGTACCTATAATGCCAGAATAGATTACTTGAATGACATGAAACTGACCATAACCGGTGAAATGAGAGTATACCATGGTGAACTGTACACATCTACGTACCAAGGCGTACTGGCGTGAAAGGCTATGCAATGCCGACAATCCCGAGAGATTCTTGAATATCTCCGAAGTTTTTCATCAGATCTTTACCAAATTAAAATGGAACCAATTTCAGAATATGTTCTTTCAAACAAAACAAGAATTTCTAAAATCGGTCCACAATTGATGGAGATATAGGTGAAAATAAAAAAAATAAAAATAAATTACCTGAAGTCGAACATAGAACCTCCTCCTTTTTGTTAAGTCGGTTAAACATTGTAAAATTTTTGAAGTATGTCTCAGTATTTGTTCATTGGTTTAGGGTATAGTTTCTTCTATTGATTTAATAGAACACCTGAGGTTAGTAATACAAAAAAAATAACTAACCACTGAGGTTAGTTATTTTTTGCATTATTTTACACGGTTTGGTCATATATTAAAACATCGTAGTTGTCAACAACTCAGCATAATAATACCCACATTATAAGGTAAATGAAGACAAAATTAATTTTATTTTGGCATAGATTTATATTAATGGTATCATATTTTTTTTATAATTGACATAATCTACATACTATTAACATATTTTCCTAATTAACACTCCAGTAATAATTTAGAATAGATGCTACATTTATTAAAATTCCATACGAAACTAAACATACCAAATAAATTACTCTATTTGCATTTGATAAAGAATACATTAATTATGAAGAGAAACTTATTATAGGTGGCAATTAAACTAGCGACTCTTATTGACACAGAATACCAAAAAAAAATGACATTATTTTCATAATTTTTACTATACTAAAACATTGAGATTGAGTTGCACTTTCTACGACTTAAATTTAGTCACTGACAGAGTTATTCAGGCAGCTACAAACTGGTAGGACAAAATTTGAGTCAAATCGTAAGAAAAGAAAACGAAGAAGAATATATTCATGAAAGAGCCATCGCTAAAGAACAGAATGCACCAATAAAACTTGCCATCCCTATCATTTCAATATCAAAACAGCACAAATGTCAAGAATATCAAATATACCCTGCGTTCAACCCTGCCGCCGGCGGCGAGACATTAATATAAGTTGAAATATGGCCCACTAAAGACTATATAACGTAAAATTTACAATTCATAAAACAGAATGATATATGCGGTGGTGGATGGCTGTTGTACTGAATTTTACAGCGGGCCTTAGTTAACGCCAACTATTCCAGTGTTGATAAACATATTGTATTATGGAGAGCTTATTTTGCTGTAATGATTTAAGAGTTTGATGTATGTGACGTAGTGTCGGTTTAGTTTGTGAAAGAAGTGATTAGAAGAATTCATTTCAGATTAATGATGTAAGAGAGAATATTATCATGAACAGCCCAAGCAGGAACTGAAATGTGCTAAACAAGAGGAAGATTTAGAAGCTATAACAGAACAGATTGTATTGATAACTGGTAAACAAATCAAAGCGGCCGACTGCAATACGCATAGATTAGTATACGCAGATTTACTCACGTGTGGCCAAATGCAGGCCAAACCCGCGTGCGTGAGCAAATCAACTTCAAATCCGCTTGATAAAAAAACACCCTTTTTTGTGATAATTCAAGTGTAGAAAATCATGAAATTGCATTCAGATAAGTCAAAGACCCTGACCAACATAAATGTGACAAAGAAATGCCAACAAAGAAATTAAGAGAAAACACAACATTTATACAAGACACACGTATACAAACAAAAACTGACAATTAATCTACGACGCAGACACAAGACTAACATACAAAGTAGACAGACACGATCTTTTAATCTAGATTGAAACGGCGACATCTAATGAAATGCAGCGCAGTCTGAAATCAAGGAAAACTAACGACACGACACGCTGTACCGCGACAGACGACATTGGAAGCGTTCTTACACCTGCATCAGATGGGTTGAGTACTGAGTGCAAACAAGGACACGAAAAAAAAATACTTTACAGAATATTTAATATTTTATTGATTTATAGAATTCAGGCATTCGTCTCAGAATAAGCCTAAATAGTTTGTTTTTTATGTGATCATTTTAGCATAATCAATCTCAATATTCCCACTACTGGGCCACAGGCCTGCTCTCTTTGAGAGATAGTAACGTGCCATCCACCACGAGGAACCTGTGTGGATATGTAGATGTAAAAATCTTCGAATACTTAGTTCTAGGACATGATGGTTCCTAACGATGTTTGAATTGGTATAAGAAAGGGTAGGCTTGAAGTAGGATAATATATCTGAAATTATCACGTTTTAGCGTCGATACTGTCTGGTATCGCATAAGTGATGTATATTGTTGGGATTGAGATTTTTTAAGCCGATAAAATAGACTTTGCTTTTACCATCACTCAAAAAAAGACATCCTTTTTTATCAAGCTGGAAGACTCCAAAGCTAATTCAAGTTAAAGCTATATTACTTAGAAATTTACGAGGCTTTCTTTGATTAATTTTATTCCGTTCTACAACAGATAGTTGCTCTTAATTTAAAGTAAAACAAGAAAATTTATAATCTACATTATCCCTCACATACCTTATTGGTCTGGTTGTAACAGTTGTAAGTTCAATCACATAATTATTTCAACGTAATTACCGTTCCTTGTTCGGAGCGTGGCGTGAAAATATGTGTTTAAGTATGTAATTATATTTCTATGTGGCGTCGACGTGGCAACGAAAAAAAACTGTATCAACTACTCTGAGTAATGGCTGCGAACATTAGAAGAGAAGAGGATTTTTAAATATTTATACACTAGTCTTGAAAAATAAGTGACTACCTTTATCATCATCATCGTCTATACATGTTTCTTTAATAAATAAGATAACTTCTAGTTCTCCGTCAAAAAAATGTGGTAACTACTCCCTAAAACAAGACCTGTTTACATAAGTCAGACATACAGTTCAAGGTATTAAAAACGTCTGAGACATTATTAAAACAGTCAATTGTAAGTGAGGCTTAGAGAAATGGTGGATGGTACAGCTGTCCTTTGGTTTGCTTTTGCTCGACTTGGCGGAGGCACTACCGTGCCCCACATTTTACTTAGGTTCTGCTACGTGATACGAGGTTCTCTAGCTAGAATGCAACCAACTTCAACATTACGTATTTCCAGAAGACCCAAATCCCCATAAATCCCTATTTATTACTGGAATGCAAAACCAGACCTATACATCTAAAAACCACTTCAAAAGGAATTCACACATTTGCTCAATAATGTCGACACCGCTGCTGTCTGTACCGGCTGGTGTTACCGGGGTGCGGGTCGCGGGGTGGGGAGAGGGGTTCGGAAGTAATAAATCAGGTGGTAACGTCGACGCGGCACGCCATCACTCATACTGCTGACAACCGTTCGGTCACGTCATACAACGGTACCTGTGTAGGGTTGGTAGGTGGAATATTTTAATGTTGGCTTCAATATGAAGTGGTAAAATGGTGGATATATATGAGCGTAGTTAAGAAAAAACGTAGTGAAAATTACTTTTTATCTCTTGCTTCAAGTTCAAAATGTTATGAAATCAGAAACGTAACGCAACATAAAACCTTCGATAATGCAAAAAGTACATGTTTAGAAATTCGCTTAAAATAAACTAATGCTTCAGTTGAAAGGTCTTTCAGAAGATGGTATGATGGCCTGGTGAAGACTGTGGGAATTCGCTGGATGCGAGAAACACGGGATTGGATGATGTGGAGACACCTGGGGGAGGCCTATGTCTAAAAGTGGACGTTTTTCAGCTGAAATGATGATAATGAATGCTGCGGAAAACTAACAATTCCCTGAGCCCTGCTTGTATTCCAGAGGCGAGTTTTGCGTTTACGGTAAAGGGTAGCAAAAAAAGTTACACAAATCGTTACATAAGTAACATGCATAAAATCACACAACCAGTCCAGAAAAATCCAAACAGATATTTAAATAAAACAACTTCAACACTTGCCAACCCTAATGCCACTGTAACTAGTGTGAATCATGAACTCAAAAAAGGAGTGGACTCGCCTTTGATAGGACAGCCGACGACACGACTTGTCTGTACATTCATGTTTAATTAGCTGGCTTGAAGAAATGTTACATAAACATCAGGTACTAATTGGTGAGGTAGCCATGGGATGATGGTAATAGTGTGCTGTCAAAGAGGAAATAGTGTGGCAGAGACTGCGCTTCTACAATCTTGAGCTGTTTCTTTTGTGTTAATACGACCATAGGTTATACCATGATGAGAAATTCGCTAATCAGAGGTTAGTTAGATTAGGTTCGTGGAATTGACAGATCAAGGTTTGTGTTGAACATATCATAAATCACGTGTGTTTGTTTTATACAACCCAATCACACTACAATATGGGTGTACAGTAAGACTTGGGTAAAATTGGCATAATAGGAAATAAAAAAGTAAGAAGTTTTATACTGTAAGGCAAAAAGGGTTGTGAATATTTCTTCTGGTTTTGAGTTGATTAGTAAGTAAAAGTATACTTTAGAATGATAGTGAGTGACTGAGCGAGCAGTGGTGGCCCAGTGGCTATTTACAAGTTGTAGGTCGTGGGTCAAACCCTTCGCGCTTTCATCATCATCATCATCATATCAGCTGAAAGACGTCCACTGGTGGACATAAGCCTCCCCCAAGCGTCGCCACATTAACCGGTCTCGTGCGTCTTGAAACCAGCGGATCCACGCAACTTTTACCAGGTCATCGGTCCAACTGGTGAGAGGCCTTCCAACGCAACGTCTTCCGGTTCGCGGTCGCCTCTCCAGAACCTTTCTGCCATCCGTTTTGCGAGCAATGTGACCTGCCCACTGCCACTTAAGATTGGCAATTCTTCGGGCTATGTCGGTAACCCTGGTTCTCTTACGGATCTCAACATTTCTGATTCGTCACGCAAGGAAACGCCGAGCATAGCCCTCTCCATTGCCCTTTGAGTGACTGTAAGCTTTCTGATGAGGCCCATTGTTAGCGACCACGTCTCAGAGCCATATGACATCACTGGCAACACACACTGGTCATAGACTTTCGTCTTGAGACACGGTGGTAAGTTGGACGAGAAGACACCGCGCAAATTCCCGAACGCTGTCCAGCCGATTCGGATTCGACGGTTAACCTCTTTTTCGCGCTTTACTTTGGGTAAATTATTTTATCATCACTGCTCTCAAAACGGTGAAGGAAAACATCGTGAGGAAAGCGACCTGTCCTAGAACCAAAAATTCGAAGACATGTGACATCCACCAACCCGCACTGGGCCCGTGTGGTGGATGACAGCCTATTCCCTGTCACAGAGAGGAGGCCTGTGTCCCAGCAGTGGGAACATTAAAAGGCTGATGATGATGATGATGATGAGTGACTTATCAACCAACCATCATTAATACTAGTAAATAGTAGACAATGTCATCCACTTCATGGTCAGACAGTTGTGCCATAAAACAGTGTAGCGCCAATGCATGAAGCATTGACTCTTTTGTTCTATCTACTCTGTGGTGTTCATGTACAGATAACTTTCTGAATTGATACTGTACGGGGCAATAGAATGTGCATTAGAAATTCTTGTCCCGTTGATCTATTTCTTTACGTGGTAGATATCTAAGTACGTAGGATTTATTTATAAGAATAGTCTTGGTAAATTAGTTGAGGATGAGAAAATGTAGGAAAAAAAAAACAACCAAATAGACCAATGTCTTTCTCTTAGCTAACTCAGTCCTTCTTTATTTGACTGTAAAATTAGAAGGAAAGTTATTTCAGCCAACAGAGACCTAAGCACGACCTAAGCCTAAAAACAAGTAACATTCTATCAAAGCGAAAACGTATATAAGCCAGGCTTGCGAGAGCGATTGAAAAACTGACAAAAATGTGTGGGATTGTCAAGCTTTAGCAAAATGTCATGTGACCATTCGTCACTGACCAATCAAAGATCGAAAAGCTAAAATGGATTTTGGCTTTTCGATCTTCGCCATCGCAGATATTGAATGACATTTCTCTAAGCCTGGGCTTAGAATCGTACCTAAGAATATGATAATCTTTCATTTTACCCAGGTCATCACAGAACCCTTCAAGTAAACACTCACACAAAAAACAAACATCAAAAACGAAACAGCAAAAAAAAATATGAACGTCCTTAAATACAATAACCCTATTTTTTGTCACGCCGTCATTTCACGTCACGAGATCACGTGACGGCATGACAGCGTGTCACGGCAACACGTCGCGTGACGCCGTGACACGTTAAATTATTTATCCGTCCACCGAGCAACTAATTGGTCACATTAATAACTAGGGATGTTCTCGTTTATTTTTGTGGCAGTAATGATCTTGTTTATTGGGCGCCGTGGGTGTTTTATCAGTTAATGTTAATTTCGCTATATTTTGAGTACATATAAATTATGATTTAGGGTGGTATTTTATCAGTTGCTGCTTCTTCTTAGCGTGTCGACGACAAACAAACTCTCTTTTGTGATATACCTTGCCCGACCCAGAATTCAGCCACGGCAACACCCTCAGTTGCTGCTAAATTCGGCATTGTTCAATTTTTAACCGATATCGCAAAAAAGGAGGAGGTTATCAATTCGATTGTATTTTTTTTTTATGTGTGTTACCTCAGAACTTTTTATTGGGTGAACCGATTTTGATAATTATTTTTTTATTCGAAAGCTGGTGTTTGTCATGTGGTTCCATTTCATTTTCATCAAGATTTGATGAAGAAATTCGGAGATATACATCAGAACTCTTCAATAAATGACGGCAAATCACTCGGGATAGCTGCAATCGCATATCTGTTTGTAACCATGGTGTAACCATTTCATAACATAACATCACACTGGTACGATTTAAAGGAGTACGCAGGTGTGAACAGTTCACCCTGGTATACTCCCATTCCACCGGTTTTGTTTATTTAAGTTTCATGGTACTGGGTTTATCTATTCTGGCTTAACTTTTGGCGTTATAGGTACCTATAGCCTATAGAACTGGTCCATTATTTACCTACCACAACTAAAAAGTGATAAATAAAAAACTTTTTTACAAAAATTACAACCGACTTCCAAACAAAAACACTACAAAGTGAAAAATAACTTCAACTTCGTCAAAAAACGAAGAAACGAAAACAGGAACACCGACTTCCGAAATTGAAGTTATTTTTCACTTTGTAGTGTTTTTGTTTGGAAGTCGGTTGTAATTTTTGTAAAAAAGTTTTTTTTTATATTACATGTTTTCATTTAAACTGCTATACATACTTAGATTCAACATCTTAAAACAAGCTTTTCACTAGATATATGTCATGTGTTTTCTTGAGAGAGTCTAGAGCACAAAAAAAAGTAGTGACATCGAATACCAATGAGGACTAGTCAAGTGGTCAAATTAGGCATATTAAAGTGTTTACAACGATTAAACAAATTCACTGAAATGCGATTATGCTGATATTCCACACCAATTAGGACAGTTATTTTGGCATGCATAATAAGAGTTGATACAAAAGTATAAATAAATATTAATTGTGGGCAATAAATTTAAATTATGATGTAGGTTTTACCTCGTTTAGCGAATAACCTTGGCTTTTAATTCGAGGTCCTTAGTCATAATTATTTTGAGTGTTAACTTTATATTGCCACAATAAATCTTTAATTATGATAATAAAGTTTATGTTTTAACCTCTGTCTTAACTGCAGGTGCTATGGGCGATTAAAATAATATTTTTATAAGTCAATTGCCATTGTGAAGATGCAAAAATTTAACTTTATGCGGCTCCCACACTTCTCATTTAAATGGCACATGATGCAATTTATACAACAATAAAAATATAGTTTGGGTTACTATTTTGATATACCTAATTCCATTATTTTACAGATTTAATTAATTTTAACGTCTTTCTTCATTATTATTGATTTTAGCTTTAATCATTTATGTTCGTCATTTATTTTTTTAAACTGAAAAAACATTGCAGACTTCTTCTAACAAGAACTGTTCGCGCGCGAACGAACGGTGCCGCGGCAGACGACAGCGGGGAAGTGAGGCGCGCGGACGGCGACGCTACGCGTTACCAACCTATGCAGTACCCAATATATCATCATTCATACAGTCCACTAGTTTTACTGAAGAGCCAACCACACCACCTCAACATTGGTCCTTCCACCGGTAAAGAAGATTGAAGAATCGTCGTACCGAGAAACTGCAAAAAGTTGGGGGCGCCGACTTTGACCCGCGCGGCCGCGCCACGACCACGTGCGCCTATCTATTGTGCAGTGGCATCGCATCGCTGTCTACGAGCGAGGATTACAAAAAAAGGAACTGGATACTGGAATAAGCAGTGGATAAAACGTGCACCGATCTATTGTGCCGTGGCATCGCTGTCTACGAGTGAATTCGAAAAAACGAGTCGCCAGTGAATTACACGTGCGCCTATCTATTGCGCCGTGGCATCGCTGTTTTCAAGAAGACAATATTCTGGAGAACAGATTCAAATGGATTATTTGGATAAGGACGACGGCGTGTTGTGAGTTCGTTCCAATTTTCCTCTATTCCACACTTCTGTGCGTTTATTGCATTAGTCAATTTAAATCCAATTCAACCACATTCCCTCTAATTGAGTTTGCACAAGCTAATCACTTCGCATGTATGTACCTTATTTCACTTCGCTTTGCTAGGCGAGTGGCGATCGCATTGACGCCATTTTGATGCATAAGTACAATTTTTTCACGAAATTATTTCTGTTCCGTGCTTATTTTTTTGTATGAATAATCTTACTTAGCTTTGCTAGGCGAGTGGCGATCGCATTGACGCCATTTTGATGCATACAATTTGTTCACGAAATAGTTACTTTTCCTTGCTTATTTTAACGAATAGTTAAGTTAACGCATGCGGGACAGATAACGGCTAACTATTAAGCTTGTAATTAGCTGTTAGACCGCATTAGCTGAGTGTGAGTGTGCGCCTATTCATTGCCCAGTTGCATCATTTTTACGAAACTTTCATTGTTCGTTTTGTTTTTTTTCCAAATACAAGATGGCTGACAAACTAATTAAAAAACGCAGTTCGATGAAGGCTAAGCTTACTAATTTCACTAATTATCTCAACGCTTTGGAAAACAGTGATAGATTGTCAGAATTAGAAGTACTCGATCTAGAAAGTCGGTTTAGCAAATTTGAACAGTTGTATGACGAGTTTAATGAATTACAGACCGAGATTGAGATGTTATCGGACAATCCCGACGATGCCTACGCGGATCGCTTCAAGTTTGAAGAAAGTTACCACAACCTGGCTGCCACGGCGCGGAAAGTTATCTCAGCTGAGCAACGACATCAGGACAAGACGTCTGCAGGTTCCGTATCAGGCTCCGAAGTGGCAGGTGGGACAAAGAACAACTTTATACGTTTGCCTAAAATTGATTTACCTCGTTTTGATGGCAGCTATCAGTGTTGGCTGGAATATAGGGACACTTTTCTATCCTTGATCCATAATAATAACAACATTGATAACATAAACAAATTTCATTATCTACGTGCATCCCTAAAGGGACAAGCCGCTGAAATTATCAAAAATATAGATTTTAGAAACGATAATTATATGTTAGCTTGGGACTTATTGTGCGAGCGGTATAACAATAGCCGCTTGTTAATAAACAATCATGTCAAGGCACTATTTAACGCAGAGCCTATCACCAATGAATCCAGTGCTGCTCTACGCCGCCTTGTTGATGTTACAAATAAAAACATACGAGCATTAACATTGTTAAATGAGCCTACACGGGATACCCTCATTATCTACTTAATGACATTAAAATTAGATTGTATTACCAGTAGGAATTGGGAAGAGTACCGTAATACTTTACCCAACTCACCAACATTACTCCAGTTTTGTACATTTATGAACAATAAGGCCGATTTACTAGAGACATTGGAGGAAAATAAAAAACTAGATAAAGTGCAACCAAATAGCAGCAATAAATCAAAAAGTTTTATTGTTACCTCACAGAAACAAGAAACAAATAATAATGAGAAAAACAAAAATAAAATTATTTGTCCTATGTGTACTCAAAATCATTTTCTTTATTCATGTGAATCTTTTAGAAAATTAATAGTAGAAGAAAGAGTGCAGAAAGCAAAAGAATTCAAAGTCTGTATGAATTGTTTACGGGTAGGCCATATAGAAAAGCGTTGTAAATTCACACGCTGTAAGTACTGTAAAGACCGTCACAATACCTTGTTACATTTAGATCAGCCTGAGACGCAGGTACTAAATAACCCAATGCCCGGTATACCTTCTAATAGTGTGTCACTTTCAGCAGATATACAGCCTACTTCTCAGAAGCACATTTTACTGTCCACAGCTGTGGTGAAGGTGGTGAGTGACAAAGGCGAAAGGTGTAATGCCAGAGTCCTACTAGACAGTGGAAGCACGGCTAACTTCGTCACTGACCAGCTTTGCAGGGATCTGGGATTGTCTCGAGTTGGTACCGCCTCCAGGGTCACAGGTATAAACAGTTTGACCAGTAACAGTACACATTCTTGCAACCTTACAATTGAGTCCACATATGAACACTATTCTTTCAATATAACCTGTCTCATTCTACCAGAGATTACTAGGAGGTTGCCAGCATCCTACATAAATACTGAAAACATACCAATTCCTTCAGGGTTATTTCTAGCGGACCCATCTTTTAATATTCCGTCAGACATAGATATTCTGTTGGGAGCAGAACTATTCTGGGATGTTATTCATGCCAATCATATCAATTTAGGAAAGAATTTACCAAAGTTGTGTGAAAGCAAATTAGGATGGCTAATCTCAGGTTCCGTACCTGCTAGCTTGCATAAACAAACACATGTTTGCAATTTTTCTAAAATAATCAATAAACCAGACTTGAATAAGTTTTGGGAACTTGATACAATATCACCTAAGCATTGCCTTTCTATAGAGGAACGTGCTTGTGAAGAAAGTTTTAAGTTAAATACGGTCCGTGGCCCAAATGGGCAGTTTGTTGTTACTATGCCACTTAAGGCGAATCCTAGCGTTCTTGGTGACTCATATGCTGCGGCTAAACGTAGATTTTTATCATTAGAAAAACGCTTTGAACGCGATCCAATATATAAAAGTATGTATATTGACTTCATGACAGAATATGAAACATTGGGTCATATGACTGAGGATAGCGATTTGTCAGTTAGTGATAATAATGTTAGTTATTTCTTGCCACACCATGGGGTTTTGCGGGAATCAAGTAAAACAACCAAGTTGCGAACAGTCTTCGATGCATCAGCAAAAACAACCTCCGGATTATCACTAAATGACATTCAATACGTAGGTCCTACTGTACAGAATGATCTACTCTCGATCTTACTGAGAGTCAGACAACATAAATACATAATCTCAGGGGACATCGAAAAAATGTATCGAGCAGTCGAGTTAACTCCCAGTCAACGATCGCTACAACGCATTATATTTAGGAAAGATCCTTCAGAGCCACTCAAAACTTACACCTTAAATACAGTCACATACGGGACGGCGTCTGCGCCTTATCTCGCGACAAAGTGCCTTGTGAGCCTTGCAGAGGCCAGTGACAATCAGCACGTGAAAGGAAGCATCCAACGTGATTTTTACGTCGACGATTTGTTGACGGGATCAGATACTATAATCGGCGCAATAGAACTTTGTCAAAATATAAAAACAATATTAAGTTCAGCAAATTTTAATTTAAGAAAATGGCAGTCAAACAGTACTCAAATTCTAAAAGAAATAGTAGATTTAGAGGATGGCTCTTGCCTAGATTTAGATTTGTCAAAAAATTACTCATCAAAGACATTGGGTCTGCTATGGATCTGCAAATCAGATGTTTTATCATTTTCCATTAATATTGACATTCACAAAACAATAACAAAAAGACACATTTTATCTATAATAAGCCAAATTTTTGACCCATTGGGGTTAATTGGTCCATGTGTTGTTGAAGCAAAAATTGTTATGCAAAAATTGTGGATTAATAAATGTGATTGGGATGATAAAGTTCCACAGGACATAGCAGATCAGTGGTCGAAATTTGTAGATGCATTAAAATATTTAAATTCTTTGAACATTCCCAGATGGGTCATATGGGTCATATGTGACAACTGTATCATGAATGAAATACACATATTTATAGATAGCAGTGAAAAGGCGTACGGTGCCTGTGTTTATATACGCAGCGTTGATAGCAGTAATGCAGTCATGGTACGCTTATTAGCTTCTAAAAATCGTATAGCCCCAATAAAACCAACAACGATGCCCAGGTTAGAGCTATGTGGGGCGCTGTTAGGTGCAAGATTGTGTACAAAGGTCAAAGAATCCCTTACCATATCAGTCAGCCGATGTGTCTTTTGGTGTGATTCGACAATTGTGTTGAGCTGGTTATCCGCACCATCAACACAGCTTAAGCCTTTCGTTAGGCATCGGGTTAACGAGATACAGGAGACTACCTTTGGATCCGTATGGAACTATGTGCCAACACGAGACAATCCCGCGGATCTCGTTTCTCGAGGGGTGAAGGCTGATCATATCAACGATTCTAGTTTATGGTGGGCAGGCCCTTCATTTTTGTTGCAGGATGAATGCCTGTGGCCGAAACCACCAAACGATGTTGCAAAACAAGACTTGCCTGAACTAACTTATTTTGTAAATCAGTCCAACAATAGCAACATTACAGTTAATCAAACATTAATACAACAATTAATCCACAAATATTCAGATTTTAACCGTCTGCAAAGAATTGTGGCTTACATTAAAAGGTACATTTACAATTTAAAAAATAATAAGTTGGTAGGGTGGCTGTCTAATCAAGAAATTCAATCTGCATTAAAATGTATTATCCGTAATGCACAACTTGAAATTTTTCCGGATGAATATTCTATTTTAAAATTAGGAAAATCCTTGCCTCATAAAAATCGGCTCATAGCTTTATCTCCATTTTTGGATTCCGACGGCATTATTCGTGTCGGAGGCAGGCTAAAAAATTCTCCTTATGATTACAACGTGAAACATCCCATACTCATGTGCAGTAAGCATCATTTAACAAAAATCTTGTTTCAAACGGTTCACAGAAAACTGTTACATGCCGGACCTCAGTTGCTCTTGGCAAATATTAGGCAAAACTATTGGCCCTTGGGGGGCAGAAATTTATCTAGAGTCACTGTTCAAAAATGTGTAGTGTGCTGTAGGCATAAGGCTCAAAATGTGCAACCTATAATGGGACAACTTCCAAAATCACGAAGTAATCTAGAATTCCCATTTTTAAATTCAAGTGTTGATTATGCCGGCCCAATACTGATAGCTGACCGGAAGGGAAGAGGCTGCAGGCTTATAAAGTCATATATATGTATCTTTGTCTGCCTTGCTGTCAAGGCCGTTCACTTGGAGCTTGTGACGGATCTCACAAAGGAAGCATACATGGCCGCTTTAAATAGATTCATTGCGCGCCGTGGCAAGCCTCGTAGCATATTGTCCGATAACGGAACAACATTTGTCGGTTCGTGTAATCAATTACGTCTTTTTTTGCAGACTTCAAATATTGCATATGATGTCGCTCAGGAAGGAATTGAGTTCAACTTTGTGCCTGCCTACACCCCTCATTTCAATGGCGTTGCTGAGGCCGCTGTGCGCTCCACGAAACATCACTTAAAAAGACTGCTTAAACTAACCCACTTCACATACGAAGAGATGGCTACGTGCCTAACACAAATAGAGGCCATTCTCAATTCCCGACCTCTTACTCCTTGTTCTCCTGATCCACTTGATTTCTGTGCCCTGACTCCTTCTCACTTTTTAATTGGAAGATCACTCACGTCCGTTCCGTATCCACAGATAACTGACAGCGGAAACATCAGTCGACTCGAGCGATTCCAAAGAGTGGAATATATCAAGCAGCATTTTTGGAGGAGATTCAATACTGAATACATTTCTCTGCTGCAGCAAAAAACCAAGTGGTCTACAACATCAGGCGACATCAAGGTGGGGAGCCTCGTCCTGGTCAAGGATAAGGCGCTTCCACCTCTCTGCTGGCTGCTGGGTCGCGTCGTGCAGGTGTACCCAGGCACTGACGGTGTCGTGAGGGTCGCCGAGTTGAAGACGAAGAAGGGGACCATTCGGCGGGCCTTCAACAACATCTGCCCGCTACCACTTTTTTGAAGAACGATTCAACCCGGGGAGCATGTTCGCGCGAGTTAAGGAACCCCAACCTACCAATATTAGCTTTGTCAGACAATAAGTATTTACTAGATTATTATTTCTCAATTTCCCCACTGCGCGATCAGCATTTATAATTATCTAGAACATGCGTCAATCTGATCACGCTGTGGATGTACTACGTTAGCAATTAAGTTAGTATATAAGATCAATATCTTGTTAGATGAATTAATTACCGTCTTGCTGTAACTGGGATCAAATAAAGTTTATTTTTAAACTCTTCCGTTGTCGCTTACTTAATTGGCGCAGCCGGTAGGATCTCTGTAGTCAGTCTGTCACGTATCCACATCTACGGGAAGCAGCCGACGTCCGTTTCAACGGTTCAGCAGAGATCACCGAACAAACAAATACATTAAGAAGCCACATCAAGCCAGGAGAGGACCAGGAGCCAAGCAGTAATTCAGGGAGCATGGAGCTAGCTGCGGAATTGTGAGTAAATCTTTTTCACCTTCCTCTCAGCTCTTCCATCTATATCCCAACCTTGTAATAGTCTATGTGTTTGTGTATTATTAGGGATTGGACAACGCCGTAATAATATTTGCATAGATTTTAAACGTACTAATATTTTAGAATAGTGATAGTTTAGTAGCACATTAGTGTGATTTTTTTTTCTCTCCGCGTTTGCTCCTTTCATAACATTTCACAATGGAAAACGTAACCCGTGTCCCACAGGAATTGGTTAACATCATACCAATATTCAGCGGCGACACTAGAATGTTGCCTTTATTTATAAAAAAATGTGAATACATTTTGTCTACGTTCTTAGGAACCGCAGCCCAAAATGAATATTTATTTCATGTAGTAACTAGTAGGTTATCAGGCGAAGCAGCCAGTTTGGTAGGCGAAAGAGAAGCTATAGGTACGTGGGACGAGCTGAAGAAGTTGTTAAACCAACACTTCGGTGATCCACGCACAGAGGATTGTTTAGCAATGGAATTAGAATCGTGTAGAATAAATAAGGGTGAAAGTTATTTAGATTTTTGCCATAGAATACAGCGGATGAGAAGTGTTTTATTTGCTAAAATATCAGAAACTATCATTGATGAATCTCTACGTAAGGCAAAGCAAATCATTTATAGTAACAGAGCGATGAATGCTTTCTTGTTTAATTTACCGCCATTTTTAGTTAGATTAGTTCGTTTGCGCGACGTCACAACGTTAGAGGATGCATTAAAAATAGTTTTAGAAGAACAAAACTTCCAGGCAGTCTATGAGTCGAAAACAAACGACAGACGTAATTTTAGCAGAAATAACAGACCCAATTTGCCTAATAACCAAAATGCAATTGAATCTAATAATCAAAAGAAAGATTCACATAGCATATCAAGTACACATGTACCGAATAGTGCGACAAACAGCACATCTACACCGAACAATCCGCATCAGCCCAGACATTATAAACAACATAATAATATTCAAAGAAATCAAGACAATTTTAATCGTACAAACAACAATAATGCGTCACCGCAGTCAAGTAGGTCATTTGTTCCGATTGCACAACCGAACCAACAGTTCGCGGCACATGCACCGAGCACGCCGTCTTTTGCAGCGCAAGCATCTACGTCGGGTGCGAATACTGATGTCACCATGCGTACTGCAAGGTCGCGACGTGTTAATTACATAAATAATTCTAATAATAATGAACAGAGTTCAAGTTATTCGTACAATGAGTGCCAAGAATTTTCTCCTGAAGAACCCGGGGCGGGAAATTTTTGCATAACGGCCTCTACCCTAGAGAACGAATAAAAATAAATTGTAATAAACGCTTAAATTTACCACATATAGTTATACCAGAATTAAAGGCAGTTTTTATGATAGATACGGGGAGTGTTAGATCGTTTATAAGCCCGTATATAGCGAATAAATATTTTAAAAATTATCTACAGTATGAACCCTTCGAAGTTGTTAGCACTCACGCATCGAGTGTTCATAGTGAAACGGCTATTATTCCATTACCGGTTACCTTTGGAAGTCAAGAGTTCCATAAGTTTTATGTCTATAGTGTCGACGATAGGTATGATGGGTTAATAGGTAGCAATTTGCTGAAGCAATTACAGGCAAAGATTAATATGGAAAATCAGATATTACATTTAAAAAATACTGATATTCCTATCATATATTCACCGCCTATGAGAGAGGTATATAATCTACCATCTCGTAGTGAACTTAGAGTAAGACTCCCAGTCAACTTACTGAACGGGGAAGCTGTGTTAGATTTTAAGCAATTTACGGAAGGGATTCGAATGCCCGCCGCATTAGTTACGTGTATTAAAGGTTACGCATCAACCGTTATTCAGAATTATACGGATGAAACCAGAACCTTAGTGGTAACAGGACCTTTTACGGTCGAACCTTACAGGCAGAACCCATCTGTTCACATTAATTTTACAGAAAATAACATAGAAATAGATAGGATGCTAACAGATAATTTAAAAAAATTACAGTTAGACCACATGAATTCTGAGGAACGTAAAACCATCGAAGGGCTATGTAATGATTATAAGGACATATTTTATTGTGAGAATATTCCATTAACGTTTACAAATCAAGTAAAACATAGAATTAGAACAAGGAATGAAGATCCTATAAATATTAAAGCACATAGGTTACCTCCCATTCAATCGAAAGAAATTAGGAATCAGGTAGATAAAATGTTAAGGGACAATATCATCCAGGAATCACACTCCCCCTGGAGTGCTCCCGTACATTTAGTGCCAAAAAAATTAGATTCATCAGGACAGCAAAAATGGAGGATGGTAGTTGATTATAGACGTCTCAATGAAATTACTACCGATGACAAATACCCCTTGCCCAACATAAATGATTTATTTGATATGCTAGGCAATAGTACCTATTTTACTACCTTAGATTTAGCTAGTGGGTACCATCAAATCGAGGTCCAGGAAGAAGATAGGGCGAAAACAGCTTTCAGTACACCTTCAGGACATTATGAATTTAACAGGATGCCGTTCGGGTTAAAAACAGCACCTGCAACATTCCAGAGGGCTATGGATAACGTTCTAAGAGGTCTCCAGGGCTTACATTGCCTGGTATACCTTGATGACGTCATAATTTTTTCTAAATCGCTGACTCAGCATGTAGAAAAACTTAGAGCAGTTTTTGATCGGTTTCGGGCGACAAATTTAAAAATACAACTCGACAAATCACATTTTCTTAGAAAGGAAGTTCTTTACTTAGGGCACACTATTACAAGTGAAGGATTGAAGCCAAATAATGATAAAATTGATGCAATCTTAAGATATCCCATTCCAGAAACAGTTACACAAATAAAAAGCTTTTTAGGACTTATTGGTTATTATAGGAAATTCATCAAAGATTTTGCAAAAATAACTAGACCTTTAACAGCTTGTTTAAAGAAAGGTCGTAAAATAATTATTAATGATGAGTATAGGGAATGTTTTGAAACATGTAAAAAACTTTTAACAAACGCACCTTTATTACAGTATCCCGATTTTAGTAAAAGTTTTATTTTAACTACCGACGCATCGAATTTTGCAATTGGGGCTGTATTGTCACAAGGATCAATAGGCTCAGACAAGCCAGTAGCATATGCTAGCAGGACTCTGAGTGACACAGAAGTAAAATATAGCACTATCGAGAAGGAACTTTTAGCCATAATATGGGCAGTTAAGCACTTTCGACCGTATTTGTATGGTAATAAGTTTACCATATTTACAGACCATAGACCATTAGCTTGGCTGTATTCATTGAAAGAGCCCAATAGTAAACTCACGCGATGGCGGTTAAGGTTAGAAGAGTACGATTTCGAAATAAAATATAAGAAAGGCCCTCAAAACACGAATGCAGATGCTTTATCTAGGATTAAGATTAATGCAATTGACGACGATTTAGATTCAATATTCGTAAATATAGGAGATAGGCAGGAACGTATACAAAAAATTATAGAAAGCGAATTACAAGACCCCGAAACTCCAATAGAAACGATAGAACTTTCGGATTCTGATGATGGGGTCACTGCCAACTCAGTTTCAAATAGAGAACACGAAGGCATTCCTAGTTTAAACGAAGCTGTCGATACTAAACCAAAACAGATTTTAATTCATTCATGGTTTAAAAATAAATTAGACGTAAAAGATATTTCAAATAATAAACAAAAAATTCTCGAAGTTCACTTACCGACAAATAACGATATATTAGTTAAAGACTTTTTGAAAGAGTATATTGATCCAAAACATAAGTACTTTATATACTTCGAACACCCATCTTTTAGAAAAACTTTTTCAAACATGGTAATTAAGTTATTTAAAAAGGATTCAGTTAAGTTAACCGAGTGTACAGAAAGAGTTATAAATTTGACAGGATCTGAAGAAGATCAAAAAGAAGTTATTTTAAAATACCACGACGGGAAAACATGTCATAGAGGTATTAAAGAAACTTTAACCAAACTTAAAAGACATTATTGGTGGGCAAACATGAAAGAGACAGTCACGGCAATCATAAATGCTTGCGAAACATGTAAACGCATGAAATATGATAGAAAGCCGATTAAACCCCACATTCAGTTAACACAAACCCAGGATGCCCCTTTTCAGGAAGCTTTTATGGATTTATTATATATTGAAGGGAAATATTATTTAACTATAGTGGATGCATTTAGTAAGATAGCACAAGCCATAGAGGTACCGAATAGGAGTACACCAGAGATAGTTAGAGCATTGATTAAATATTTCAGCAGGTATGGTCTGCCTAGAAAAATTAGTTGCGATTCCGGTACAGAATTCAACAATACTTTGATTAAAGA
The DNA here is from genome assembly GCA_948252205.1 of Orthosia incerta. Taxonomy (NCBI): domain Eukaryota; kingdom Metazoa; phylum Arthropoda; class Insecta; order Lepidoptera; family Noctuidae; genus Orthosia; species Orthosia incerta. The sequence continues at coordinate 2,138,006 of OX411748.1, read as the reverse complement.
AATGTTAAGCTTTTACAAAATTGAACTTCATATTGGGACGCCAAATAATCCCAGTTCAATGGCAATAGTAGAAAGGTTTCATTCTACCATTATTGAGATTTATCGTATAGCAAAATACGATAAAAGCGATTTAGATGCAGCATCAGTTATGACTTATGCCATCATGGCTTATAACAACACCATACATTCAGCAACAGATTTTACGCCTTTTGAACTAGTATTTGGTCACACTTATTCCGAAAATGTATTTAACGTGGATAGAGAGAAGAACTTAACTCAGAAATTATTGTTAGATCATAGAAAACGCCTTAAAATACTCTATGAATTCATAACAGAAAAATTAGAATCCGATAAAATTAAAATAATTAATAAAAAAGGTGGCGAAACGACACCGATACTCGAACCAGACGATAATATTTACATGAAAGACACTAGGATTAGAAAAGCCAAAGAAAAACCTCGATATGAAAAAGCGAAAGTAATAGGTGAAGTTGAAAGAAATATAGTCCCAGTAGAAGTAAAGAAAAGGAAAACTAGAGTAGCCTTAAAAAATGTAAAACGTCCTCCACAGATCGTGCCTGGTACTTCTGGTACTAGTGGTGCCAACACTCACGCTGGACCTCCAAAACCTCGGTCAGAATCCGGGGATAGCAGCGATAAAGCGGGGAGTAGCAGTGAAGAGGAATAGTTATTGGACAATATACAAAATTGTAGATTTAGAATCATTACACTTACAAATAGATAATAATATTCGGGATTTTATTAACTTGAAAATTAAAATTAAGGAAAATAGTCTTAGTAACGAAACTATAGGAATAGAAAGCCAAATAGAATATCTTATTAAACTAACTAAGGATAGATTTTTTCAAATCTTACCTTTCCATTATAGAAACAAAAGAGCTTTGTTTAATCCATTAGGCTCACTTGTAAAAGCTATCACAGGAAATTTGGATGAAGACGATGCAATTAAATATGATAGAGAAATCCAAATGATACAGAACAAAGAGCATGTGGTCGAACGTAAAGTATCATCAATGCAAAAAGCTTTTGATAAATTAGTAAATGACTCTGAAATAATAAATTCAAATATTAAAAACTTGGGTTTACATACCAATGAAATGGAAAAATTAGTTGAACATGAGTTCAGGTTTAACAAACTTTTCCAAATATTAAATACTATGTATCAAATTTTAAATAACTTTCGAACCTGTTACGAAAACATACAAGAGATTGAAACGGCAATAGCCTTTAGCAAACTGAATACATTGCACCAATCCATTATAAATAGTACAGAATTATATAATACGTTAGAAGTCATTGCTAAACATGCTAGAACAATATACCCAGTAAACAAACATAATTTAATAAAATTAGAACGTAATATCATACTTAAATCATATATAAATAACAACAAGTTAGTTTTTGTTTTAGAAGTTCCCCTAATAAATAACGAAACATATAATTATTACAAGGTTATACCCATCCCTATATTCCATTCTCCAAATACCTTTACAATAATACCCAAATATCCTTACCTGATGGTGAATAGATTGAAATACATGCCCGTGGTAAGCCCATGTACTGAGATTGAAAATGGAAAATTCCTTTGCGCTGAAACTAATTTAGCCCAGTTTCCAACCGAGACCTGCATTGAACAAATAATGCTGATGAAGAACAACTACAAAAACTGCATACAGAACCATATTGAAATAGAAAAAACTAAGACACAGAAAATAACCGACAACCAATGGTTGGTTTACTCAGAGGAAAATCTCATCATCACCGAGAATTGCAATACAGAAATCCTGAAGTACACTATCCTTGGGACCTACATCGTGACACCTGGCCAACAATGCGAGACACAAATAGGCGAAGTCATCATTGCCGCCACCACAAACACTACAGTTTCCAGTCTCCAGCTGCCATTGATCCAGATGCCAGACCTACAACAGGACATCCAGAGAAGATCAAAGAAAGTGGATCTAAGAAATGTGGACTTCAGTGATGTGAAAGAAGTGTTACAAAGTGCAAAATTTGGTGAAATAGACGATACGACACAAACAGTGACAATAGAAATTAGTATATGGACCATCTTAGAGTATGTGGTTATTGTAATAGCAATAGTTATCTTTATAATGTATAAATTTCAGTTCATAAACTTTTGTCGAAATTCTCCGAAACCGTCTGCGACACCTTCGGATAATTTCTCTCTTAGGGAGGGAGGAGTTAAGGAACCCCAACCTACCAATATTAGCTTTGTCAGACAATAAGTATTTACTAGATTATTATTTCTCAATTTCCCCACTGCGCGATCAGCATTTATAATTATCTAGAACATGCGTCAATCTGATCACGCTGTGGATGTACTACGTTAGCAATTAAGTTAGTATATAAGATCAATATCTTGTTAGATGAATTAATTACCGTCTTGCTGTAACTGGGATCAAATAAAGTTTATTTTTAAACTCTTCCGTTGTCGCTTACTTAATTCGCGCGAACGAACGGTGCCGCGGCAGACGACAGCGGGGAAGTGAGGCGCGCGGACGGCGACGCGGCGCGCGCGCGCGGCGTCGCCGGCCGGCCGCCATTACCAGAAAATCCACGCAAGCGAGCGGGCACTATTTTACTATAGTTTTCATTTTTGTCTACGCGTTACCAACCTATGCAGTATCAGTATCATCATTCATACAGTCCACTAGTTTTACTGAAGAGCCAACCACACCACCTCAACAAGAACATGCAAACCAATGAGAGTTTTCGGGAAAATACACGCTACCAATTGCTACTTGGCATGAGGATCTTTCCGTCTAAAACGCAACTTATGTCGTCAAGTAAGTCGACGTCAATATAACAAATGTCAGAAAACATAAGCGTTTTGAATGGTGCCTAGTTCTGCCACCTTGCGCACATCATTTCAATAAACCATTATTGTTATCATGACAAAATTGAGAAGTCTCATGTATAATTTATCCTTCAGTTATCCCAATAGTTAAATCAATCAGCAATAGACATAAGCGTGTAATTATGATAATTTAAGTAACACAATAATGACTTAGACAAATAACAAAATCTATTTTAATGAAGTTGGACAGACTTTTTCAACAATCATCAGTAATTATGAACAATCACAGTCAATAAATTAAAATAGCAATCACAGCGAATGATAAAAACTGTTCGTGTATTAATTTATTCTATCTTTTACTAATTATTACACGCAACTTATAACGATTCAGGGAAACGAAAATTTTGTTAAAAATATAAATTAGTGTGTGGTGCTCGTTATTGCAAGTTTGAATTATTGTTGAAACTGACAGCTGATGCAATTTTGATGATATTTAGTATAGGAGTTTTGGACATATACTGCAGACAGATAGAATTTTAGAGCTCTACCACAACGATCGCCATTGATCAATGTTGGTCGATTGGTAAAGTCACTATGTGTTCAATTTGGTGTAACAGAAATATCGACACATCCGTGCCATCGATCGATAATCGATTGGTTGGTAGAACCCTAAGAAATTGAGAGGAATCGATAAATTGACCACTATTGCTTCTCATAATAACCCCTAAATACACAAAATCTCATCCAAAAACTACCTATATTCATGTTGGTCTACTTTGGCGGGTTTTTTTGGTTTTTGATTACCCATACCCATCGAATTGACCGCTACAATAATTGATTGCTCAGCACGGTAGCCATAAGTCACCAACCAGCCTTCTCATCAATCACACTGTATTTAGAATCTGCACAAAATCATCTAACACTGAGTACCACGGAGTACCAAATATATTTACATTGGCTCCAACATTGGCGCAACTCGTCTAGCCTTTCTCCACTCTCTCTCTCTCTCTCTCTTGGTTGGGCCCTTTTGTCTGAGGATCGTGGTTAGCAACGGGGTTGCATCTGTACCGGCTTATCTGCTTCCACCGTCTTTTACGACCGTGTAGAATTTAGAGGTCGTTTTTCACCTAGATCATACCTATATATAGAAGTTGCAATAAAATCATCTAATACCATTGTTAACACACATTGACCCCAACTGGCCCCAACATTGGTCCAACTAGGGCGACACCATAACAGTTGACAAGCGTGACACTTATGACATATTGCGTCCGAGCGCAGATTATGTCACGTCACAAATGAGATGATAAAAAGTTAAACCGTATCGTGTGTGGAGGGCTCATTGTGTTGGTTGGTGTTGCCAGCGCTAATTAACAGATTACAAAGGTGTGGCTTTAGGCCGTCTACACGATATCCGGCCGGTCGGATGTTGACGTAATGTTTTTGTTTTAATTGGCTATGCATTTTAAATGCGAATGCTATTTTAATTGCATTCTCAGAACGATTGAATTGTAAAAATGTGAGGTTTTGAATTGACCTGAATATGATATGAAATTGTTTAAATAAAACCTTTTGAGTGTTTGAAAAGTTGCATAATTATGACAAGCGTTTGTTTTTGATAAGAACCACAATACCGTCATCACTTTGCCAGATAGACAAACACAAAATTATCTGCCATATCTATCCAAACAGACACTGAAAAAATCCATGAGTATTTTGAATTAGATCAGTCTTCAAACTGTCATTAGTAGTCATCACACAACACGTTTATCATTTCCCCCGACAACAGACAGTGCGAAAAAAAAACTAAAATCATCAAAGCAGCGTTCGTTACACAAGACTACGAAAGGTCAAAGCATAAAAAGCGTCCCAAAAAGCGATAATAATCCACCGTTTCCAGTTTCACGGATTACACTGTCATTCGAGTACGAAAAAAAATGAGAAAAAATCCTTTTCGAAGCCGCCGCATCGCGGTAGGCGCACTCATGCGTCATGATTTTGACAGGAGGCTTGACGTCAGTCTTCTGCCAGCTTGACAAGCCGCCTGACAAGCCACGCTAACGCTTCGCCGGATTATGTAGCTTGATGGATTAATTTGTGTACTATCTGTATTCACTTTGGTGCTCCGATCGTAATCAAAATATAATGAGGTAACCTTATAGTTTTAATGTTGAGACGTGGGAGGTTATCTTTCTTAATGAGTGTTAAGGAGGTATAATTTCTAACTGTTCGTTTGGTGTTATTGATATCCTATAAAATGCTGTTTATGATAATATAAACCTGGCTTGTATTGCAAGGTAAACACTTATTTCTTTAAGAAGGAAATAATACTGGCCACCACGCTTGTTCTGCTTCCAATTATACTATCTATTTTATTAGATTTTTATATTATTATATCAATGATCGTGCAATCTCTTCACAGCCCTTTATTGACTGTTAGAGATTACCTAAGGTATTAAATGCGCCTTTGTACCTTTTCCATGAAGTATAGACGGTAAAATTTTCTTAAATACGATTCTCTCCATTACAATACATCGTATCAAATATTATAATTATAAATAAAATGGTCTAAACAAATTATAGGTAGCCAATTTTAGTTTCGAAGCCAGAGGTCTCGGGTCGGTGATCTTATTTTTTTTTTTTTATATTATTGATAGGCTCGCGCTTGACCACTATCTCACCTGATGGTAAGTGATGATGTGGTCGACGATGTAGCACGCTTACCTAGAAGAAACCTATTCACTCTTGACTTAAAGACTCCCAGGTTGTAGCTATCAGGAAATACAGACTCTGGCAGGGCATTCCACTCCTTAGCTGTAAGCATAATGAAAGTACTCCCAAAACGTTTGGTGCGTACGGGTGGGGTGTCCACCATGTACCGATGACGCATCTTCTTCTTCCTGTCATTGTTCCATGTTACTTGGGGTAGGAGCAAATCGTTTTCTTCTTCCATACCGCCCTGTCCCCGTCACGCTATCACTGCCTCATGTTTCTTTCATGTCACTCCTCACACAGTCCATTCATCTTTTCTTTGGCCTTCTCCCTCTCCATAAATCCACATTTATATTCATCACTCTTTTAGTAACATGTGTTTCATCCCCCCGCATACCAGGAAAAACGGTGTCAGTATAGTGATACCGAAGTATATTTATGCCAAGACATTACGCAACTTTCTCAAATCAATGTTAAGTAGATGTATTTCATCTATGTAAGGAGCATATTGACAAGCCGATACGCTATAAAACATTGCATTTTAAAGTGATTCCGGTGTCATTACAGAATTAGCAGTATCAGACATAATTTAACATAATTGCCTGCCTATAAGTAATGAGGTATTTTGCCTCATATCCTCTGATAGGATAGCGTGTGTTTGTAAAAGCCATTTCCATTCATTAGCTTTTCGGCAAGTCTATCTACATAATAGAATGTCGATGTTTATAATTCTTGTCTTCCTCATCAAACAGAATCATACTGAATTTAGTACTCAATCAATCATACACACACCTCACACTCACATTGATCCATTTCTTGTTGGCATTGATGTTTCTGTAAAAAAATATCTTGCGGAGCAGTAGCAAATCCTTCCAGATCCAGACCATCCCATCCAGCTTCACCCATTATGTTGTACAGATGTACTTACAGGATGCCTTTATAAGTTGAGGGCTTTTCTTCTGTGCTAAAAGTCTCGGATTAGATGGCATCGTAATTTAAACAGTTTGGTATAAAAGGTATATTGCAGCTGCACGATACAGGCAAAATCATAGAAAGATGCCAAGTACACAAAAAAAAAACATTATCACCGACTTCCTAAATCCTACTCCATCAAAACTGACACCAGCTTATCTCTCTATCAGTCCCATTAACCCATCAGTGTAATCGACTTCAATTACAACACTATCCGATCAATTCTCGCGCGACTCTAGCATAAATACTCGCGAATGTCGTAACTGATTAATTTAGACTCAACGGCTTATGAAATTCGCCAATTAATGCTCAAAGCGTTCGCTTTAGAGCCTGTTTGATTACCTCTGATTTATAGCTGTATTACAACACTATTTTAATGACTGCGAAAGAAATTAGAACCAATTAATTATAGAATTGTAATTATTTCTTTATCGGCTCATTAAAGACATTTATCTTTTAATTATCTTTTTGTGGATTTAATGTGGTTTTTGGCTGTAGTGACGGAAGGTGATGGTTGATTTAGATTGTGTTGGTATAGTAAGATAAATCAAAGTGTTGTAATTTTCTATCTAGTACATTCATTATGTTTTGACAATCCCACCGCACTATTCCCAAACCACTGCAACTCCTGAAAGCCAGAATCAACAATGGAGACCACCAGAAAAGTGCCGAGGCAATGAAGCTCGACGAAGTCCCGGTGAATGAATTTAACTATCTTGGATCCCACAACGAAATTTATCAGAAAAGAATATCGGAGGAGTAGGAAACATAAATTTCCAAGTCCCTCAATTTCCTCCATACCATTCATTATGTTTTATTACTCACTTACTTCTGCCAACAGCTTCGCCCGCGTAAAAAGTTTTTTATCATCCCAAGGGAATACAAACTATCCTATGTCCTTCCCAGGGTCTCAAACTATCTCCACGACAAACTTCATCTAAATCGGTTCAGTAGATCCAGATATTACCCCCTACAACCTCACGAACTTTACTTCTTTATTTTATTAAGGATAGATTGGCACCTGAGCATGAGGTACGAACATATTGTTCGATTCCTGGGTGTTTTATCAGGTTTTCACATTCCTAATTTCTCAGTAATAGCCTGGAGACTGGATTTGTGTCCAGGCTCCTCTATTACATGGGTCTTTAAAAATATAACTGGTGAAAAGTGGTTGTACTGTGCTCTGTATCTTGGGCCAACTCTTCAGTCAAAATCCAAAAAAAAAAAAAAACTTCATTCAAATAGGCCATTAAGCGTTATTTTTGAACGTCAAAAATTTAAAAGTCATAATAATAAACCATACCGTCCATTCGGAAATTTAGCTTGTTATGGAGAAGAATGGACAAGAAACTCCACAATTACTCTTTTAAAAAAAGTGTTAAAAAAATACAATAGATAGGTAATTAAAAACAGGCCGAGGCAGCTAAGTTATGACCAATTCCAACTGATGGCGCCCGTTCACGAACATGACACATGGATCGGCACCACTCAACTCAACCATTATGATGGGAAACGAATGATCCAACACATGTGCCACCATCAGAGAGACATTAGAGAGAGCATGACACACTATCAACTGCCAGGGCACACACAAGTCAACGAACGACATATAGGTACAGTAAATGGTAGATTTACAGTTGGTACATAGTACTCACATCAGTCGTGATGTTATGTTATGAATGTGTCACCAACATTGTTGCATAATATTTTATGGTTTCAAGATTATATCTGGGCCAGACAAATTAAACAGAAGCAAAAATTATTGCCATCGTTAAAAAAACATCAATTTTCATTTACTAAAAATAAAACAAAACGTAACATGTCCCACATTTCAGACACAAACATTAGTCCAAAACTAAGCGTCTATTTGTATTCATTATTACATGTCATTAGCATACAAAATTGCTATCGCCATTAACAATTCACAAAACACACTGTAACGGTCCTTTTGCCCACGCAAAACATCACAATAATTCATGTCTAACAAAATGTTCAGCTACCCGCCACAATAAGGCTTTTGTGCCAACAATGAACACAAAAGTTTCCAATTTCGCATCAAGCGTTTAATTTTTAAACTCCAATTTTATGCTTGTCAGTTCATAATGATGGAAAGTGATTGTTATTACTTGTCTGGCCTGAATGCACACGTAATATAGCAGGCAATGGTTTAATTTATCAAATGTTTGAAGATTTAAATTATTTTTTTGTGTTAAGTTCATTGAATTGCGAACTTAAATATACTGCCTTTTTAACAGTAAAGCTGATTATACAAGTAATGAATAAATTTTTGTATATCGCCTAAATTTTTTGGACATGTTACAAGATACCCTTTTTGATCTCAACCGTTTCATTAAATCGAGTAATGACATTTTTTCAGGATTACATAGGGTTTAGTCATCATTCACCACCAAAAACCATCCACTGCTGAACATAGAACTCCCACAAGTGTCGCCACATCGATTGATCCCGTGCGTCTCGCATCCAGCAGATTCTCGCAGTCTTCATCAGTTTATCGGTTCCCCTTGCCGATGAGGTTTGGTATTTTGTTGTACTCATATGTCGTTGACTGATAAACTTCTATAACGGCATGAATTTTTGGTCTTTTTAATCAGTTCGTTTGTCGTCTACAAATAATAACCGCTGTAATATCGATAGACTTACCAAACTACGAATGATGTAACCGATAATTATCTAATAAAATAAAACTAAAATTTTCAATCAAAATGTTTTATTCTATTTTCTTTGTTTATTTATAATAAACAATTTACGCCAAAGAAACATTCACACCGGTCCACTCGACTACCGATACTCCAATCGATTGTTACCGTGACTATCGACAAATTGGTTGACACTCCGAGACGGGCGGTGTGCTTTTATCGATGACTAACTAGTGTAAATCGATTCTGATGCATCGATACCGCGACGGATAGAATAGAACGCACTGTTGCTATGCTGTGATATTGGGTTCTTTTTTTTAAACTTTTTTAAAATGTTTTTCGTTATGTATTGTTTTGACTATTAGGTATGTGATGCATCGCTGCTGAATATTTATAAACGAATTTTAGAATACTATTACCACACTTAAACTCAAACTCATTTTTTTTCTTTGTAGTTCTTCATAATATACTACTTATCATCTAGCTCGATTGATTGTCCCTTTGCTTTGCAGGAACTTAGCTATAACTGTTTTAAGTCAGTATGAATTGAAATTTTGAGCCATTTGCTGTCAATAAAATTATTATTTAAGTATAAATTTTTCTTTATCAGTATTGAACTTAATGTATTAACTAGACCTCACAGGTTGCACTCTAAATTGACACTTTAACATTTCAATAATAAAATCATATTTGTTGTAATTTAATACAAAGTAAATGAGCAAAAAATATTATTTACATACCCAGTAGCTTTGAAAATATCCAGACTGTATCCTAAAATAATAAATATTGTAGACTTACCAATGTAAACATTAGTTTTTGGCACTATCCTATATAAACAAACGTGGTACAGGCAGAAGAAACCTTAAAATGTGTATACAAATAAAGGATTGTGTTAAAACAAAATAACTGAATAAATAAATATGCATTTATTATGAACATTTATTTAATTTTTAGCCTAAATTTTGCCTCGGGTTTGCCTATAAAAGATTCTGCAACTGAGAATAATATCTATGAAGTTGAACCCACTAATCTGTCATAAAAACTTGATCGGAAGTCAAAGATTTTTCGTAATATAAATTATATAAATTATCTCGGCTTTTTCTTATGCTCACAGTGGCCCATTCACTAAATTTCGATTTGGAATTGTTGACTTTAACTGTTTTCACAGGACACGTTTTATTGAATTCTTGGCAAATTGTAGGAAACAACGTGCCGTAATTTATATTGGGGTCTTTTGAATCAAAACTGGCGTTACAAAGGTTGCTAAAAACATGATTATTAAAAGACATATTTAAAAGATATACCCATTGTCTGATAAATCTGAAAGATCAAAGCCAATATTTAAAAAAATAGATGTACCTACTTATGTCCGTGATTCCAATTGGGTTTTAATACGGTAGTACTTAATGATTTATGAAACCTGTTGAGATAATTAAATTACTTTAATATAAGTGCATAGTCTTAAATCTATAGCACGTGGAGCAATTCCTTTTCTGGGATTGACATCTGCTAACGAAAATATGACAAGTAGTCATTCCCTTACATTTAGGTGTTTCGACTTGAAAGAAGTTTATTTATCTGGAGTCCTAGGACATTCCAAAACTCAAACTATATGAAACATCATCAGAATGGCCTCTGAAGTGAATATATTTAATTTTGGAATCATCGATACGACGAAGAAGAAGAATGAAAGTATTGAAGTAAGCAGATAGCTAGGTTCATAAAATAAGTAAGATAATAATAAGGTGTAAAGTATCCGGACGCAGGTGTAAACGGCTCATGTACCACTAGGCTATAAGAAAGCAGTGCCAATGAATAATGGATGCGGTCTGGCTGCGCCGGAATCCCGCCTATGGTTTTTAGATAAATCTATTTTTTGATTCATTCGTAATCGCGTTTGGAGACGACTAAGAATGTTCTGGTGTGATTTGACATTGGTTTTCTACAAAAAACTAAGCGAAGTGTCTTAATAAAAATATTTTTAAACCAACTCTTCCCTAAATCGATTAACAAATATAATAGGATGGTTGCTGATTATCAACGATATCCAGTTTTATATGTAAAACATCGTTTTCCACACAATTATGAATGTAATTTACTACAAGTCTACCTCACAGACAGTTTTATTTGATCGCTCACACTTTATTACACTATATAGCTAAATATTCCTCCATAACTTTATCTCAGTAGACCTATTATCATATTCATATGAATAATTGAATTAATTTCAGTAAAACGTTTCATACATTGTAATAATTGCCCTTCAGACTGTCTCTATACCCGTCCACCTTTACAATCATATTTTATGTCTCTCTATACTCAAACATTCCCTGCAAACTATCAATTTACAATATTGTCGTATGCATACATACGAGCATATAAAATTTTACGACAACATTTCGAAAGTATCAAGCTAGGCGTTGAAGTTTAAAAATGCATAAGCGTGGGCACTGAAAGGATCTAAATTGTCTTATTTACATTTTAATATGCGCTAAAATAGCGTTCATTGAGGAGTTAATTTATTCAAGTCTTTAATCTAATGAGATAATCAGTATTCGTGTTGACTGGATGGCCAACTGACCCCAGTTTGTTAGGAGATGAGCATCTATGCGTAGGTGTGGACAGGGTGTACTAAAAAGATGGTTTGGGCTGCTGAGCGTAACGAGTTTTTACTTATACTTATGAGAACCGGTAGCATTGATGCTAATGTCGCCAATGAAGCTACTACTGAATGTGAACACCAGTCTTCAATGTGATGATTTGTTTACAAAAAGCCTCATAAATAAAGCTAACGAAACTTTAGTCATTGCAGAGGTACTTATTTGATAGACCACCCGCTATACTAACCAATTTACCAATATGGAAAATGTCGATAAGCCCAAACATAACAGATGACATATTATTATAAACGTTAAGAAAATAACCGTTACAAAAGAATTCATAGTATTAAATGCGGTATTTTACAGAAGTCATTTTAATTTTCATGGTATGGTTGACACTACAGCTTTCAACCCTCGAGGACATACAAGAATTCAATCAGTTTCTTGAAAGACAACAATACTTATTTAAACATAGCTACCGTCTGGCATTGTGTACAGAAGCCAAGAGCGGCTCCCTGGCAATTATGGATGAAAGCAAAATTTAAAGAGTCAATACTTGCTTGTCATCCGACACTGGGCTTCTGAAGACAAATAAAGGTTTTTTTGGTTCTTTCGAGAAGGGAGATGATTTTACAAATTAATGTTTTGGCATTCCTTGGGGTAAATCTGACTTCAAACAGGAGCGAAAATTTTTAATATTCCATTATTTCGTTGCAATTATTATATTTGTAACTCATAAAATTAAAAAGACTGAATACTGTTTGATATGAAGTTGAATGAGTACATAATTTGTCATTCAAATATTCTTAATGCTTTTAAGCATGTAATCTCAAATGTCTCGAATATCCGGCATATAAAGGAGTCTTGACGTTAATATGTGGGTCGTATCGATCATCCCGTTTCCTCCAGTTTAATTTTTACAAGATCATTCGTAACACAGGAAACCATAATCTCTACTAACGCGAACCCCGGTTCCCTATCAAGATTTATTATTTTTTATACTATACCAAATGAATCGGCACATAAATTTCAACATCATAAACGTTCAGTAAAATATATTGCGCTATTTTGAATGTGAAAACAGTTTTATTTCTCAATTCCGTCTTTTCATTCCTTTCTGTTTCATAGTCGTAAATTTTACGGCCGACACTGAGCATGCGTTCACATAAATTCGCAGCTGATTTCCGATCGAGAAAATTAAAACGCATTCAGGCAAAGACAAGAAATGTGCGAATTAACATTAAATGCGCGTGAAATGACAGGCGAAACATAAAAATTTCTCCTTTTAAAATGCGGCTTTGAGACCGTTCTCACCTTGAGCAGGTTCACTTTATTGAGCGACTCGATTAAAGTGTGGCGAATCGGGCTGTTAAACTACTGACTTGATTGACGATATCAATGACTTATGTAATATTTCTTATCCTTTCAACAATGAACTTTAAGCTTCAAACCATAAAATTCAAATTGGTGAAGTGCACCGACCTGCGTAAGGTCTTTTCAGATTTGAGGCTGTCGTGCCGCTTGGGTGAGCATTTTGTACGTTGATTGGCATTTTGCCGCGCGAAAAGCAACACCTTTGCGGCCATGACATGTCGTCTGATTGATTGTATAATTAATTTTGTTTTAAATTCAAAACGCCAAGCAATACGTGTCAGCTGTATGAGCTGTCAATTAATTTGACACTTCTTGATGAAGGTAACCCATAACGAGATGTTTTGTAAGCTCCGCTTTTTTGTGGTTAGTCATTAAAACTAGTTGTCTTGCTTTTAAAGGATAAGTTGACAGGTATAAAGTGCGAATGTTTATTTTAGTATTTTTTGTTTGTGCCTAATTTGTTATGTAACGAAATAATAAAAATGTTCAAAGATTTGTGTGCCGCTAATAAATCTTTTGATAAAATATTTTTCCGTTAGTCATGTGACGCAATGTTGCTCGGTAAAATATTTTTAGGTACGATATTTTATACGGAACTTCAGGTTTTTTGGGTTTCTTATTTGCAAGTCAATATTCTGAGTAAAGTACAATCAACTTTGCGGAAATTTGTTTTGCGCTTTTCTTACGATTTGCTTCGGAAAAACAAGTATATCACGTACTACAGACAGATTAAGTTTCAAGCCTTTTTACCTCTTTTCACCAAGATGTAATAAGATCTAAAAACAGCAATATCCACATCCAAACAGCGTCTCACTTCCACAAATATTTCTCCGCTAAAGAAACAAAGGCTGCATGATGAATGGTTCTTGCCCGCCATACATCATCTCGGCCGCGATTGCCACTAATGATGAATAATTAGCACCGTTTGTCTCACCACACTCCCTTTGTGTAGCCACAATGGTTCGTCTGACGTCTACCAGTTATTGTGTTACAGTGACATTAATATCTTATCTCTGATGCACTGGTTTTGGAAGAATTTCATCTAGGATGTTACATACACTTATATCACTGAGAATAGGTATCATGAAGTGCCTTAACATCTATTTATTTATCATTAAGCTCTTCATTAGCATCGTCCGCTTCTTAAAGTGCCGCAAGAGGTAGTTAAGGTGTTAAACCAAGTTTTGGAGGCATTTCATATAGGATTTTTAATTTATATATCACCGAGAATATCATCATCAATTTCTGTATCAGTAAGTCCTTAATTATTATTGTCTGCTTTTTTAAAGTGTATCAAGAGGTGATTAAGGTGTTAAATCAGGTGGATTAGCAACATCAACCAGGCTACGGATAACGTCACTCAGTGAAATCTGGTTTCGCTCTTATAGCCTATCGCTTAGCAAGTTGTCGCTACTTAGCCTTAAGTTCAGTGGTAATTTATTGCTTGCGGTTTCAAGACAAGTATGTACATAAATCTTGCGAGTTCGACTTTACTGCAAAAAGAAATAGAGTAATAATATAGTTGGTTTTAAAATTATATCGGTGTGTTTTGAAGTTAGCTAGTACTCTTTTTTTTGAATCATTAATAAATATTTCTAAGTAACATTTTTTTCTATATATTGTTCTGAATAGTTTTTGTTTCCCAATAAATCAACAATTTGTATGTAGCCCATGTTTACGTCATAAGAATGTGTCATTATTCGTATTATTTCTCTATTTGCCAACCCTAAAGCCACAAAACGGAGACCCACATTTCATTTCTCTCCAAATCGGCAACAATATCCATCCATCTCTGGTTACATTTCAAACGAAACGTAAATATACTTTATAATCCATTCAAAGGCAATGAAGTCGAAACGTCGGCAACAAACAAGAAGTGGTTTCACAATCAATCGTCGACAATAAACGGTGTTCACCTCAGCAGCGCATAAAAGTGCTATTCATTACCATTCATCAACTATGACGAACGGGCTCTGAATGCCTTGTGGACTTTTGGTGTAAGTTATGAGCAATTCACTTGGCTGTGAGTAATTAGCGGCTCTTAGAGGAATATTTTATAAGTGGTCCACATTTCTGACATCCTTCAAGTCTTTTAGCTGGCGTTTTATCAGTTTTGATGCTGTGTTGTGGTTTCAAAGTGCCGCTGATTAAAAATTTCAACTCCAATTTTCCCCAGCAACGACCTTACATATATATTTATTTAATTTTTTTAGCTAAAATCTGTTAGCCATACAAATCAATCAGTACCAAACCTTATTTATAAATATATCTGAACTGTTCAGCAAATGATTAGCAAATTCAAATTCTACGTATAGGTATAGACAATTTGCATATACTTGTAGATTGTGCAGACAACAGTGTCGAAATTTTTATAAATAAGTGAGAAAATGTTTATAAATTGTCTAATAATCTTAATGAATTCAAACAGTATTATATCGCGCTCACTACAAATCTATTATGTATATGGCGACATTTATTGATAACTAGATAACGTGTTTGTCAAAACATAATTAACGATAAAGATTAAGAAGTATTTTCTAGATCATCATCAACATCATCATTTCAGCCGAAAGACGTCCACTGCTGGACATAGGCCTCCCCCAGGCGTCGCCACATTGACCAATCCCGTGCGTCTCGCATCCAGCGCCTTCCCGCAACCTTAACCAGGTCATCGGTCCACCTAGTGGGAGGCCTTCCAACGTATCGTCTTCCGGTTTGCGGTCGCCACTCCAGAACTTTTCGGCCCCATCGGCCATCAAGGTTTTTTTTAAGGGATCTGGCTATTGGGCAGAGCCAGCTTACGAAACTGAAGACTGACGATGGCAGGATCGTATCCGCCAAACCGGAGCTTCTGAGGGAGATCGAGACATTCTATGGGCAGTTGTACACATCAATCAGCAAGCCTGTTGCGAGTCTAGCAAACGACCCAAGAGCTAGATTAACCCGACACTATACCGAAAATATTCAGGACGTCAGCCTGAACGTGATTAGGATGGCTCTGAAACAGCTTAAAAACAACAAGGCGCCGGGTGATGACGGAATCACGGCTGAACTCCTGAAGGCGGGTGGAAAACCTGTCCTTAAGGCCCTTCAGAAGCTGTTTGATTCCGTCATACTCGACAAAACAAAACGCCACAGGCATGGTGCAGGGGTGTGGTGGTCTCTTCTTCAAGAAGGGCGACAATGCCCGGCTGAAGAACTATAGGCCCGGCCCATCTCACTTCTTAGCCATGTCTACAAGTTGTTTTCAAGAGTCATCACGAATCGTCTCGCGCGCAGGTTTGACGATTTCCAGCCTCCCGAACAAGCCGGATTCCGAAAAGGCTTTAGCACCGTAGACCACATACATACGCTACGGCAGGTTATACAGAAGACCGAAGAGTATAACCTGCCTCTCTGTTTAGCGTTTGTGGACTACGAGAAAGCCTTCGATTTGATCGAGACTTGGGCTGTACTACAGTTTGTCCAACGGTGCCAGATCGACTACCGGTACATTGAAGTGTTGAAGTGTTTGTACAAGAACGCCACTATGTCAGTCCGTCTTCAGGATCAGACCTCGAAACTAATCCTTCTCCAGCGCGGCGTGAGACAGGGAGACGTCATCTCTCTGAAACTGTTCACTGCTGCGCTGGAGGATGTCTTCACGGTTCTGGATTGACTTGATTGGCTCGATGACCTCAGTAGAGCTTCCGAAAGAGTGGGTCTTAAAATGAACATGGACAAAACCAAGGTCACGGTGAATGCCCATGTTACACCCACTCCTATCAAGGTCGGAGACTCTACACTCGAAGTTGTGTGCGACTATACCTGGGACAAACGATCCAATTGGGTAGGGCCAACTTATTTTCTAGATATATTATTGTAATCTGTTTACACATTATGGTTGGGAATACCAAAATTAATTTCCAAATAATCACTTTAATCTTTATCATTAATTAGTGATGTTGTATAATCGGGATCTCTATCAAAATCATTATCCTTGGAGTTATTTAAACAATTGTGCTATTTCTCGCTACATCTTGTCGTACGCGTCGGTGCCTCTCTCATTTTTCCACTCCCTTCAATCTAGCCTCAGCTTGTTTATCTACACAATACCTCCGACAATTTGTCTTTGCCGTTTCTAAATATCCCTCATTGTCTTTGAGTAATTTTGTTAATAAATTCTACCAGTCAAAACCCTCAAGCGTTTCTTGAGCAATTTTCTTTTGTTTATCGAATATTCTCAGACGGAATGATTTATGTACGCCCGTTCTTTTTATATCAACATCTAGACTTTGACGTGTATTAATTAATAAATCTCCCTGAATTATTGCGCTGTTTAATGCAAATAAATATTATATGTATATATAATTGGAGTTTTATTATATTTATGTCTGGATGTTTTTGCCGTGCTAAGACTCATTCGTTTTTATTTTATGTAGATATTAATCTGACAGATGATTGGATCGATCGCGCTTTTGGTTCCTTTAAGTTTTTTTTCTTATATCTATTATATATTGTTAAGTAAGCTTCTCTTTGACAACATTTTTTTAAATGTTGTTAAAGAGAAGCTAATTCGTTTAAAAGTCGCTTTTAAGAAAGCGTTTATTCATCTCAATATCATTAGTTATTTACAACACAAAATGTTATTATATTACAGATTTTAAATTATCCATTTATCATATTTTTAATATTCTATTGACGTAATCCCCAGGGATTCTTGACATGGTCAAAGATTAAGACGGGCTTTAAAACCCACCTATCATATTAAATTTATTAATTTATAATATGGAGAACGGTCACGCTAAGTAGGAACTAATAAACTTAGCATAAATTATGTAAACTAATATTAATAACAATAAAATCTACACATATTTGGAAATATTTATTGATATGTTGAAAATATTCTGTGATATCAATCTGTTCGGGATATTTTGCTTTGGGAATCAGATATTAATCTACTTCAATCATGTACGTAATACTATGCTTTAAATTTTATATGAGTTCTTCATGTTATGTAAGCTAATCTTAGTAAGATAGTTTATTTAGAAAACTTAAACAAATTCGCTCTTATCTGATTTTGTTAAGAGATATTTAAAATCACTCTCTAATTTTATGCTCACAGGTTAAACCTTTATGTGTGTAGATTAATAGATAAACTTTATTGACTATAATGGGTGCCTCTTATGATAGAATTCATTATAAATCGGTCCAAAGTAAAACCTAATAAAGTTTAATACGCATTATAAATATTGGTTTATTTGAAAGTGTGTCGAACATAACCCCAATTAAAGTACTGCACTATACTTGGTAGATCCAATATATCAATTTACCAATATGATATTATAACCATTCAAGATGTAGTCTCTGTCGGATTCAAAATAGGTCATTTATTACAAGCCAAATTCAAAGCCATTATAAGAACGGTCAAAATTAATTTCATGGAAAGACGCCCAGCTCTTTCATTACAGATGTCTAAAAAACTGACCATAAAATATTATAAGTGATTGCCACCACTCAATGACACAGCATACTCACAAACAACTTATAATCAACACGATGACTATAGAAATCTTCTTACACCGGAGTAATGAGACTACCGATTATGATTAACACCGAATAGGGGCCCATAATGAATAAGTAGATGATATTCAAGATCTGGCCCAAGACCGGCGCCGCTGTAAATGTTGATGGACAAAATTCTCTTGAGTATTATAACAAGGGAAAATATACTGTAGGTCAAAGTCATAAAGCTTTATAAGAAGGTATCAATAACTTTGTTGGTGTGTAAGCGAAGCCGACAGCCGTCAATCAGACGGTAAAAACCGGTAGCCGTCGAGTCAGACATTACGGGCTAACAAATGGCGTGGAGTGGTTATTACGTCGGTATATTATTTCCGTAATGCGACGTGATTTAGAGATAGTGATTGATTTCGTACGGCTCGTTTTTGATTGCTTCCGTTGTTAGCGACAGTTATCTTTAGATTTGATTTGCATAACAGATATAATAAGGTCAAGAAATGAATGTTAAATCGAACATAATATTGGCATAATACGACATGAACACGTAATGGAAACCCGATAGCAATAAAACAATCTTAATGTTGATCTTAATACAGCATGTAAATAAGAGCTTGCGAAATTCAAGATTAACTATATGAATAAAATAAAAACAGGTGAAAATAAATAAGAAGATGAAGGTGACGTTAAAAATGATGATACGACAAAACCAGAAGCTGACACCACTCTTTACACGCCAGTAGTCGAACATTTTTATCCCGACAAAACCGACGACTTGACAGCACGAAGATTATACAACGCACCGCCAAAACAAAAAGTTCCCAAATAAATTACTGTAGAAGGCAAACAAAAAACATCTTGAAGATAGAATAACAATAACACAGATAGGTTTTGATATTATGAAAATAATACAAAAGGATAACGATGAAATTTGAGCGGCGTAAACGTTGGATACGAGGCTTATACTTGGCTTCTTGTTAGACATGTAATGGATGAAGCTTTTGAGATTATTATCTTTACAAATAAAAAGAATATAGGCAACAAAGATATTGAAATGAATAACATACTGATACAACTAGTTAACAATCTGTACTTATACCAGCCTTGCCAACAGTGTAAAGCGGCACAGTTGAAGTTTGATTGTAATCAGAAACTCAATTGAAAAGATTTCAATTGACATTTAGTGATAGAGAAACTATCAATTAGAACTGATTCTGATTACAATCGACGTCCGATGGTTAGTCTACAACTGCTTATGGAAAACTCAGTTACAAAACATTTAATATCCTAATTGTGTTCAAAAACCCATTTTTTCCCAAACCATCAAAAAATATTACATCACAAATCAATTAGTTTCAATAAAATGTTGGCTGAACAATAAGTGATTAATGTACACTGACACAGAAGGTCGAAACTTAGCCACCTCGTGATTTATAACAATTTGTTTTTATTTAATAATGCTCGTTGGTTCAATGTCGAAATTTACATTTTATTATTGATTGCGATGTTTATTTATGTGCCATATAAGAATAGCTGCAAAAACCTGACAGGAGTGTTTGTCTCATAATTGTTGTTGAATCTTAAATCAACATGATTTTGATCTGAAGGATATTGGAATGCAATATCTGCCATACCTGCCGAGAAGTCGAAATGATATCATTTCATCTGATGGGTTCATTTATAACTTCTCATTTCAGTTTATGATTAATAATATTATTGGCTCCTTTCTTGTGTGTCTTTATTATCATTAAAACATGCTTATAGTGTGTAGTATTTTTTTGCATGAAATTTTACATTTCTTACGAATAAATAAACCAGTCTACAATATTTTCTTTCTCCTTAGTGAGTAAATATCTCATTTCTATCACATTACTTTACCATGTTTCGCATACGACACATACACATACACATTACCTAGTAACCTTGAACAAGAAATGAAAAGGGCTAGATACAATGAAATAATGGACAGCCACTGAATAGAGTATATAAATCTACGTCATAGATTTGACGTATCACATCTTGTGGATCAACTTGTATGAATGAATTAGCATAAACTATGGTATAATTTTTTATTGTAGGGGTTTTATGTATAAAATAAATTAATAAAAATAAAGGGACCAAAGATTATGGACGTCTATAAAAAGGGCAGGGGTCATTGTGCGTCAAAAAATTCGTCCACATCGCTGTCAACGTGAAAAGTGTCCAGAACGCTGGTAGCATTACCACGATGGATGGGAATGCTGATTCTCTTGCCGAAGAAAAGCACAGCCCTCTCTCTGTCACGTGAAGAGTCGACTAACCGTTTGCTTACATCGCGAAAGACTCGATGAGCACTCGGACCCCATGGACCTAATGTTTCAACCCCAAACGGTTGTTGGTCCAATAAGGTATTTGCGCTCTTTGAGGTTTGAGGCTCGACGTGCATTTTTCATAATTGGTATACATTAAAAAGTCAGATTCCTAATTTAGGGTTTATTGTATTCTAGAAACTTTTGAACATTGTACTTTTTCATTGTGATGACTTGACCCATACTCGTATTGATATTCTATCACCGATAACGTTATTACATGCCATTTGTCAATTCTATAAATGTTAAAAAGTTAGAAATATATGGCATTATCATTAATTTGTTTTGAACATTTGGCAATCTTAATCAATATGAAGAGTTTATATGAGAAAGTCACTAGCTCTTAAGCCTTGTTGAATAGAATTTTACATGATTTAATCTACCCAGCCCGTTCCATCATCGGACTACCAGACGTACGGCTATGCGTCATCGGTACATGGTGGACATCCCAACCATACGCACAAAACGTTTTGGGGACACTTTTATTATGCGTACAGCTAAAGAGTTGAATTCCCTGCCGGAATCTGTGTTTCCCGATAGCTACAATCTAGGGGTCTTTAAGTCAAGAGTGAATGGGTTTCTTCTAGGCAAGCGTGCTCCATCGTCGACCACATCATCGCTTACCATCAGGTGAGATAGTGGTCAAGCGCAAGCCTATAGACAATAAAAAAAGAAGGATTCTTTAAATGAAAATACATAGGTTTATTTTACTTCTTCTTGATTATATCATTATACAGCTGCTCCTGAATACAAAGAAAACTTTGGTCTTAAATAATTATAGTACCTCTTTTTTATTTCTATATATTAATGTGTCAACTCGTATATTATTTGCCAGGGCCATGACACCTCCAATAAATTCCTAGTAGGTAAACTTAAATCATTGACCAGCTACCCACATGAATTCTCTCTGAAACCTAAATCTTAACCTAAACCAACATCTTGAACAGACAATAAAACATTTATTCGTCAAAAGAAACCCGAAAAACATTCATAGCCATACTAAGGATCTCGTCTCAAGCATATCAGGTATCATTTGAATTCTAGTCCGACTCTGTTCAGATAGACAATTGATATCTGACAAAAATCCATCTGGGTTCAGAGTTTTAGATGCTAAAACCGAAAATACTATCCTCCAACTAAAAATAAACCTTGAAGCTCTATTTGAAAGTTTAGATTCATTTGAAACGATTTCAAGATTTGCTCTAACATGGTAAAGAAACCTACAGATTTACAGGAACGGACAATTACAATTGTCTGTTGGACCTACAATTACTATTGTCTGTTGGTTTGAGATACAGTTATGTTGATCTTGTTAGATTACTTCTAGATGGATTAGCTTTGGGTTTTGTATGTTATGAACTTTCTAGAAAATATAAATACCTATATGTAAGAAGACCGACGCCTGGGGTAGGCCTATGTCCAGCAGTGGACGTGTTTCGGCTGAAATGATGATAATGATGATATGTAAGAAGATTTTTTCCATTAAAAGTGCTAGAAAGACTAAGAGAAAGACGGACATTTTTTCTTTAATAAATAATTTACATACTTTTCACGAACAAGTCATACGCATAATTTGCGTTTTTAAATATTAATGGTTTATAAATCCTCCACTGTTGGGTAGCGCTTGAAACGATTGCATTAAACATATCAAAATTATAATAATTTATTAAAAAAAAACATAATTAAATATCTAGAACATAAATAAATATAATTATTTTGTTTTAAAAATACATCTGCCTTAATTTTTTTAATTATTTAAATTTTGTCTGTATTAAAACTATTTTACTAACATAAATAACACATTTTTTATCAATTTAGTTTTTGTTATTAGTATAATGTTAATTAATTTCATAAATTAGAATATTAATTACATCCATTACCTACTTATTTTAATAGATTGTTTGCAACAACCAATAATATTTTTTATTTTATTTATTTTGCTATGAGAACAAAAAATAAAATAAAATGTATTGCCGGCATTTGTGAAAACATAGTAACTAATTGCCAAAAAATACAAAAAGGTATTCCGATACCGGGAATCGAACCCGAGCCTCCTGGGTGAGAGCCAGGTATCCTAGCCACTAGACCATATCGGATGATGAGGTTTGCGTCGAAAATACTGCTCTAATTCTTCGTCACTGGATATTTTTGTTTACTCTCTTTGGGAAGCAACTAATTTTAGTAGGTGAAATCTTTAGGAAGTTATATTGCACACCGGGCATTTGTCTCGGCGTAAGCGTTAGTTTAAATCTAAAGTTTCTTTAAGTAAACCAAACACTCGATGATCCCGTGTATAAATAAGCATGGAAATAAAAAGCAGGTGACTTCAATGCATATATAAATGTTTTTTCTTTCATCTTATTTCAGAAATTAAGTCAACTTCAAACGCTAATAATGAGCAGACAAATCCGAATTTCAAAATTCGAAACCCAACAAAAACCGAAATAGAATTTATTTGAATAAAATTGACATTCCGAATTCAAACCCGAACCGCCATTCCATTTTGTTAATACGCGACTTATTATATGGTAAACAGTGGCATTAGCATGTCTCGCTGCACTGCATACCTGTCGCCGAAGGCTGTCGATCAACGTCACTCAATCGCGTCGCTGCCGACGACGCCCGACATTTGCCGACATCCCACGATCTACTATCCCGATGTTATCCCTTCGGAGCTTTGTATGTCCTTAAACGGCAGCTGTATTCAATAGCTTTTGTTGATGAGAGACAATAACTTCGTTTTTTCTCAAAGCAACCCGATGTAAAAGGTATTAATTATCATAAATGTAAGGGTTTGTGATGTAAATAGTTTTAAAGGTAATATTAGATGCGGACGTGCTTTGGTCAAATAATGAAACTTGTTTTTAATAGTAGTCGATTATATTATTTCTAGGGGTGGAATAATTTGAGCTACTGTTGTGGTGTACAGTTTTCTTGTACAAATAGTGGTTGTATTATTATATGTTACAAAGGAAACAGTAGCTAAGTTATTATGCTGTAAATAATTACATTTGTAACTTATAATTAAGGGCATGTGAGTCGTAATTTAGTTAATCAAAGTGGATATAATGTTTCTACGCTGTCATAATTATAATGAATTACGTCTGTGAATTTGTATTACCTATTAAAGTTAATCATTACAAAAGAAATTGTGCATTTGAAAACACCTCAAATTATGCTGAAATTTAGTATTAAAACCGTTAAATTAATCTTTGTTAACAACAGATGAGTACAGTCATGTGGACAGATAAAAAACTGAAAATCTACTGTAGTTCATTTTTTTTTATCTGTAAGTAGTTAAACAGCTTTGTCGTGATAAGGATCTTTCGGGAACGTATCGTTACTTAGCTATATCGGCGTTACGAGAATCGCGAAATAAGTACTTGGTTAACGTGTTGGAGTTAGTTTATTCAAGATAAATTACAAAGAATAAGAGTGCCGACCGACCGCTTCCCTAGACCGAATAAGACTGAATGAATCTTCACAATTGTTGAAAGCTGGGATGCGATCGGTCGGCACTCTTATTCTTTGTAATTTATCTTGAATAAACTAACTCCAACACGTTAACCAAGTACTTATTTCGCGATTCTCGTAACGCCGATATAGCTAAGTAACGATACGTTCCCGAAAGTGGTGACCCCGACGTGATGGCGTGCGGTCACCGATCGCCTGGTCCTCTAGCAAAAGCCGTGTTTTTCTTGCTTCTGAGTCACCAAACCTTGTCAGCATTGTCTGTTTGACATGTTGGTATGCATCTCCTTGAAAAGCCGGCAACTCGGCTAGTATGTCGGTGAGCTCTTCCATCGCTTCCGTGTCTAGGGCGCGTACCACGCATTCAGCTTTCAAGCGCGGGCACGTTACTCCTGCCAATGCCATTAAGCACTCTGCTCCGCCAAACCATATTTCCGGCTTAGCCGGATTAAAAGGCTTTAAAATAACTTGACGTGTATTTGCAGCGGGCTGGGGTTGGTCCTCACCGGCCATTTTGTTGTTGACACGTATTTCTTCCGTAAACGAAAAACTAACACTCGTTCGCGCACAGGTATCGCGATCCGGCGGTCGGTCGGCACTCTTATTCTTTGTAATTTATCTTGAATAAACTAACTCCAACACGTTAACCAAGTATTCATTTTCGCGATTCACGTAACGCCGATATAGCTAAGTAACGATACGTTCCTGAAAGATCTTTTGATTCAAGGTTGAATTGTGAACATAACACATAATTATGGGTAGGTATTGACTTAATTAATATGACAAATTTTAACAATAACGAGTTATAAAAATCTGTGAGATGTTTAGTAGATTGTATATTCAAAAGATCTATAGAAAATTTTAATATGAATCTGCTAGGAAATCGCTAAAAAGTGGCGAAATCTTTAGGTGTGAATGTTTTGTCCTTCACAGTTTCTTAGTACGTAATTTGTAATAAGATAGAATTCTTTTAGAGTCATATGAAAGAAAAGGGAATCAGAGATAGCGTGGTGAGGGTCAGGACGGTATGGAAAAAGAAAACGTGTTGTGCCGACCCCAAATAATATTGTATAATTAAATTATTCAAAAACTACATTTGAAGATCTTTTTCTTCTGAGCGTGTCTACACCTAATTATTTCAATTTGTTATGTTCTAGAAACCGGGTCTAAAACAAATGAATTACGAAACAGTCATCAATAAATCAACTGTCAATTAATTCACGAATTGTACATAAAAAGCTTCTAAATGATTACATAATTGTCACGACAACATGTGGGTAGTATGAGAGGCCTTGTTATGACGCTGATCACGATTTGTCATGTTTGACGGCACTGTCACGCCTCTGCCCTTTGTATGACGTGCAGTTTGACAATATGATTGACACGATATCTAATAGCATGGTGGAGTGGGTAAATATGTACTATATAGTTTAGCAGCTAAGGTATTGAAGACTGGGTGACATGAATTGGCGGCAAGAAGCACAACATATTGGTGGAGCTGGTAAAGTCATATGTAGAATATAATATACTTTATTGTATACCTAATTGTTTTTTTTTATTCCAGCTGAGTTATTCATAGGTTTTTTATTTTGTTCAAAGATTTAATTGGAGATTGAAAGACATTATGAGAAGAAGTTTAACATGGTTATACATAAGTAGAAGGAATAGAGAAATGTCTTTGCCCATAGGTTAGTTCCTTTCAATTCCTTCTTAACCGACTTCAAAAAAGGAATAGTTTCTCAATTCGTTGCATTTTTTTATACGTTTTCCCCGATTACTCAAAGACGCCTTGACCGATTTCGAAAATTCTTATTTTGTTTGAAAGGGTATATATACTACACAGGTGGTCCCATTGTCATCAACTCAGGATCTGATGATGGGATCCTGATGAAATAGAGGGATCTCCTCAAATATTATAGGCATACATATGTATATTTAGTGTATGTACTTACACTCCACCGTTGATTTTGGCATTCAGGAGTTGCAGTGGTTTGGGAATAGTGCGGTGGGATTATCGCAAAAATATAAAAAAAACCGGCCAAGTGCGAGTCGGACTCGCGCACGAAGGGTTCCGTACTTGGTAAATTGCGGTTTACGATTTATGACGTATTAAAAAAAACTGTTAATTAGATCTCGTTCAAACCAATTTTCGGTGGAAGTTTGGTAATGTACATCATATATATTTTTTTTGTTTTAGCGTTCTCTTATTTTAGAAGTTACAGGGGGGCACACATTTTATCACTTTGGAAGTGTCTCTCGCGGAAACTGTTTAGTTTAGAAAAAAAAAATTTGAAACCTCAATATAATTTTTGAAGACCTATCCATAGATACACATCCATACACACGAATGGGTTTGTTGAAAAAAAATCTTTGAGTTTCAGTTCTAAGTTTGGGAAACAACCCACAATTTATTGTTTTTTTTCTATTTTTGTATGAAAATCTTAATGCGGTTCACAGAATACATCTACTTAATAAGTTTCAACAGCCTAGTTCTTATAGTTTCGGAAAAAAGCGGCTGTGACATACGGACGGACAGGCAGACATGACGAATCCATAAGGGTTCCGTTTTTTGCCATTTGACTACGGAACCCTAAAAAGGCGATATAGCGATTGTGGTATTTTTATCAACAATGCTGAATGATTTGCATCATTTGCACTCAGAAAGTAACATTTGGTGAAGTAGAACTAATGAAGAAGATCCCAGATGGCCACTGGATTTCTTTAATGCTTCGTATGTCACAAGTATAATATATCTCGAATAGTTAACTGACTATGATGAAGCAAATACTTTTGAATAAATGGTATTGATGAAAATGGTACCATCGAACGGATCTTATAATGAAGCTGGAAGGTAGGCACTGGAACTCATAAATAAAACAATGTATCCTAGTCGTGTTTGGGCTTATAGGAATCGTCATCTCTCAATCACCACGAAAAATTTATAGCCAAAGTGAGATGTACTTTGGCTATAAATTTTTGTGGTGATTGAGAAAGTATATACCAAAACTAAACAGCGAAAAAAATTTTTTTTACACCAAATCAAACTGAATTGTTTGTTTCGGAAGTCGGTTTGATTTTTTGTTAAAACGTTTTTTAATTATTTTGTTTTCTATTATATTTCATTTTATTGAAGACTGGCTGACATAAATTGGCGAAAAGAATAAAAAGATCTTGAAAAGTGGAAGCTATAGAGAGAGGGCATTTGCCAAAGAGTGGTTGTTTTCAATCTCATTTTACCTTTTTTTAAGCTTAAAAAATATTAACCAAAGCTGGTCAAGTGCAAACGTTAAGTATTATCTATTCTAATACTAGTAAATACTTGATTGAAGCTTTGTAGTTAACAAAGGATTGTTTTGAACATTATACGTAAGAAACAATGCAGCAAATAACGATCACCCAGATGTGAAGAAAGATTATAACTCAAAAAATGCAAACCACAAATATAAAGCAACCCTTGAATCATTAGAGAAGATAACCATTCAAGCCTACTAATAAATCTATGTAAAGCTTGAACAAAAAAAATAATAGAATAATAAATAAACCTACACTATTCATTATTCAACACAAACTTAAAATATGCACCATAAAATCTGATACAGGCACCAACAAAATCGTTTAGCAATTCACACATGCACTGTGTGCCCAACCAAAAAAAGTATGCCAAAAAAATATTGAATTTATTCTGTTGCCGTGTGCGATCGCGTATATCAAGTGCCTGGGTCGCACAGTGACAGCGTAGGGCTGTGTTGCCAGAATTCTGTTTGACATGTGATGGCTGTCATAACAATGTCACACACACGTCAGATTTCGATTTTATCGAGTATTATAGAGCTTTGAATGTTATTCTATGATTACCGTTAAGTATACAGTTTATTGTATTGCCTTTTTTGTGGAGGGTGAGTAAATTAGGTTGCTGTTGGAGAGAGGGTATTATTTATTTTAAATTATTTCTTTTGTTGGGTTTTAAACTTACTATATTGTGTAAGGGGTTTCATATTTAATATTGCAGCCGTAAAAAAATAAGAAATGAATTGAAATAATTAAACTGGCGTAGTTTTATCTTTCATATACGCTAAGCAACGCGATTGAAGACTCTCATAAGAAAAAGAGGAAAACAGTAAGCAATCTGTTTAACAATATTTTGTACCTAGTGCGCGATTTGTTGGTCTTAGCTTTCCTCAAACTTGGCTTAAGTTTGTGGATATAGGAAAAGTTGCTACATACTTCATAATATAGTAGTCTCCTTCATAATACGCAAATTTTGTGTAATTAAGTTGGCGTTATCATTTAATTTTCTGTTTCCACAAAAAAAGAATTGAAAATTACGCATATTAATCATTCAGGATTGCTGAAAAAACATACAGTTAGATGATTTCAAAAAAAAATTTTCGTGGTGTCACCCATAATCTGATTCGGTAACCCTGACCGGTGACATATTTGTATGCAACACATATCGTTGCAGAGTACGCGAATTTATGTTCTATGCTTTTGTTTCTACGAAGCACTGGTGGACGCACTGGGTGGCCTATTGTCAGGTGTTGGCTGATGGCTTTATGTCGCTGTCGTACTGTGTTATGACAGGCAATTGATTTTGGTTATTAGTTACGTGTTATTTATGTGCGAAGGCACTCAATTTATGGGGTTTGTGAACCTGGAAAAATAAAAGAGTGCATGAAAGGATAAGTTAATGGTAACTCTCCTTATGTTGTACGTAGTCGGGTAAAAAGACATGGCTGAAAACTTAACTGTATTATTCTGAAAAGTTTCAAAGATAAGGTGGACACTTAAATTATTTCTAAAGCAAACAGGATGCATTTACTTAACCTGAAGTAAATGAATTCATATGAAGTCAAGATGTATATCTTTGTGCGATACTATCAACAGAATGAATAGCTACTTAACATATTAACGAAGTCCTACAGTAACTCTATTAAAGAATATTCTGGGAACATTCACAATATATGCACAGGAGAACCAGTTAAACTGCATTATACTCGTAATCTGACACGTCGAAGGGACAATCAGGAATTAAGTTTAGCGAGAACCGCACATTGTGTTGTCGACTCTGTATTCAATTACGAGGTGAATTAAACCCACGGCGTCGGGGCGCACTCCAGCTAATCTCCCGACCAACAATAGACCGATTTATACTAAACCCCATTGTCACCGCCAACAAAGATCTTGTCAATTATAATCTCCACGAAATCTTTCATCGCCGAGCCGTCAAACGGTAGCGCACGGTGAGCCAACTGCCATAGAACGCTGGCCAAAAAAACTTTTTAATAAATTATTTGCAAAACTTGTTTGGAACCCTTCTCAAAGGGCGGCGAGGAAGCGAAACCGATTGCTCGTGACGTGCCGGCCTTTGTGACCGTCGAGTATTATGTTGTCAAAATACACGGGGATTTGGTTATTATTTTTGTGTTTGCGAGCACACTTAGCACCCTTTTGTGTTGCGCAGACCTTCTTGGAAGAAGGGATGTATGAGCTATAAACCGCGCGTCGTAACCAGTCTTTCCATGAAAGAGGTCCATGTGAATGGAATAGTAATAACGCATCGGTTAAGCGGTTCACGAAAACAATGCGTAATCTCTTATTATCTCGTAGCGCTTAAGGAATGATGATACGAAATGCAAAAACGTACTTCTAAAAAAGGACTGGGAAATCACATTTCGTATGTTCACCGACGTGCCCTTAAAAAGTTAATAACATTTTTGTGTACGAAGACGTCGACTCGAGTTACGCGATCTGTGCCAACTGTAACTGCCAAATTACACCATCACAACACATAAGCACGCGTGGCTGAGCTCGCTTTTTGTCACGTCACACGTATGGGAGTCTCCTTGATATTTATTCAAATTATTATTCCTCGTCGCCCTCTTGTTATGTTCCGAATGAATTTTTCATGCACACGTCGCCCCGAGCCTCGGTAATTTCACTTTGAGTTTGCTCCACGCCAACGAAAATGAGTTTATTTATGTTGATATTTTTTTCCAGCACGTCTACGGTTTAATGACATTGGGCGTTGCGCCGCAGCCTTCAAGATATTGGACGTGTAAATATTTAAGCACGTTAATTTGTTCATAAAACACATTTTGCCTTCAGCGAAGATTTTTACGAGTTTATATAGTTTTCTTTTAGGAAGTTGAGGAATCTTTTGGGAAGTTAAACATTAGCATTATTATTGAGATTATTATCATTCATCTCCTGTTTTCTGCAATGATTTTTTTTCGTTTTATTGTTTTAATAAGCTTATTTGTCATAATTATTTACATTTACATAAATTATCACATACTGTCATATAATTATAATATACAGCCAAATAAAGAGACAGGTAGCTGCTACTTTTAATTTTTATTCATATTGCTTATACAAAGTTGTCTACAAATAGTAATTTATAATTAATTTACCTCTCAAAAAAATGGGTCAATAGGGTTGCAAGTTTACTTAGGTGCTGGATCAAATCTCACTCAACCGTTATTTAATAATAGTGTAGAATTGCGCACTAGTACTCTCACTTGTGTTATCTAACTATTTCCTGTCATGTGCTAGCTAAACTAGAAATAAATACAATAAATCCCTTCAATTTGCACAAACAATACCAAGGTTCAACAAAACAAACCCGTCAACGTTATCAGACGTACAAAAGCCACCGCAGTCGTTATTACCTAAAACATTTTTTAATCCAACTGCAACCTTACTAGCCTTTAATTCATGTGCTATACCTCTGTTTGCTGGGCCTTGATGATATGCAGATCCGTCATTAATCATCCTGCCAAAAGTACTTTCTTATGCCACGTCACGCCGCACCTTCATATCTAACGTGGAAATGTTTATTCTACCACAGATCTGATTGTTTCGTTTTAACCGTCATACATTGCGTTTTCTATATCATTTTTGTTTTCAACGCTGTCTTCAAAACTGTCAGTGGGAGCTCCGACGAAATATTTAATAGCAAGCAGCGATTTGTCTAGGTCTCCGGCAATGGATTCACAGCAATAAATTTCGAAGAGCCTGTTGACACACGACACATAATATTTGCTAACATTATTTCACGACAAACAGAGTTGTCACTGAACAAATTTGTGGTGTTTTATTCCGATAGCGTTGTTTAATTTAATTATATGCGGTGCGATTAAATTATTTGTTTAAAGCTAATGGAGTTCGGGTATTTGTTTAACTTGATAGCGCTCGTGTTTGTCTTTGATAAGAGAGGTTTTATTTGGGACAGAAATAAGGAACAAGTTAACAATTCTTCCGTGTTTTTGTACTTTAATTGTTAAATGTAAATTCTGTATTATCCGAATTC
The DNA here is from genome assembly GCA_948252205.1 of Orthosia incerta. NCBI lineage: Eukaryota > Metazoa > Arthropoda > Insecta > Lepidoptera > Noctuidae > Orthosia > Orthosia incerta. The sequence goes on along the minus strand of OX411748.1, from coordinate 2,106,222 downwards.
AGAATCATGGTCTTAACATCAATATATAACATAAACAAATGATCACTCACTACGCCGACAATTTTATCCCAAAAAGTATTGATTACCATGTAAAGTGAAACTTCAATGAACTCTCACTTAATTACACAACATATTACAGCGATTCCATAGTATTTTATGACAGAAAGCGAATAATATAAATTACAAACAATTTGTTTGATGGAATAATGATGATGAGGAATATTATGAAATACTCAATTTTATTTGGTAATTTACCTTACAATTTTAAACTCTATGGAAATTATGTTTGCTCAAAAATTAACATAACTTAAGGCAGTCACATATTTACTACACGTCGATACAGTCACGTGTGAACCCGCCAGCTAAAGCTAGTAACACATTTTAAACATAAACATGTCACGCTGCACGAACATTACTGCGCCGACCATTTTTTAGAACCCATTCGTTATTATTAGCGTTAGTCGTAATGTCTGTCATTTTAGTGTTACCGTCTATCTGAGACCTCCCATAAACCACCCCTTTAATCTAAATATCGCTCTTTTATCTGTCTTTAACAATTTCGTAAACTCTCACTAAACCGTAGCTGGAATATAAATTACATCGATACCACCCAACTTTAATCTTCACTCAAATATCCTGCCATTTCATTCTCAACCTTACTTGCCATCTCGGAAAGGTTATCGATAGGCTGGCTGTGTGTGTCTGAAGTGTAAATACAAATTGGTAAAACTGGTAGAATACATCGTCTCAAATTGCCCCCTGCCAATAAAAAAGGGGAATGAACCACAGGGCTGAATTTTGTTTATCGCTATCTTTATGGTGGGCACAGTTTATTTATACTGTATTCATGCGTGTACGACATGTAATATAATACGTTTTGGAATAAACGAAGAGTTAAGGGCCAGTTATTTTCGGGTATTGATGTGTAAAGGATCAAATCGTAAATTCTTTGAATAGAATTAGATTATCGTCTATGAGAACGGGTTCCCTATTTGCTAATATGTTCTCATATATCTTTTATGTGATGACCTTTTTGAAATACTGACACAATTACAGGTTGTTATGGTAATAATGTTGTTCAATATTGTTATTTCTATTAAATATTATCTTTATATTTTGATTCTCTTGGGAGTTTATACTAAGTTACTTTTCCATGCAAATGAATAGTATTGACATATTAATCGTCAAGAAGAATGTAGGATCTTCATAAATGTAAAATAACAAAAAACTGGATAAAAGAGAAGAACTCAATAATCTCAAAACGGTTGTAGGTCCGTTCCCAATCTTAGCCCATAGAAATGTTCTGATTGAATATTCCGAATTGTTAGATCGAAATTAGATAAAATCTTTTCTTCCATTTCAAGTATAGCCCATTGTTTTAATCATTGAGACAACCGATTAAGTTTTGTCATCCTTCGAAACAGATAAGATTCAAATTTAATCCGGGCTCAATTTTCCTTCCAAATAACAAGGATTAGATAAGAAAACAGTAGGACAAAGAATCTGAATTAAAACAGACCCGTTTTACTTATCTAGGATTATAGATTATGAATTAACGTTTTATCAGTTAATTTGGTTTAGCAGATTTAGTTTGTTTAAAACTTTGGGACCATTTGTGAGATCATCTCTGTTTCTTAAAACTTTTGGATTAATGGAGATTAGTTTTATAAAGATTCATTGCTTAAGTCTTTACTGTATAGTTTCTAGTTTCACAATGTATTATTCTAAAGGTATTTCTTTCATAAAATGTGGCAACTCATTTTTTTATTCTTTTACTACGAATTAAAGTCACTAATAATATTCCCTTTAACCTTATCAACATAAACAACCCTTTTAACGTGCTAAAATTTTGTTTTTTGTCACCCCTTCCTTATGTTTTTAAGTAATATAACTTTTATTACAAAAATCGTGGATTTCATCGCGTTCTAACAAAGTTTGAACTGCGCTTGGAGCATGTATTTTATCGAATAGTTCTTTAGAAATAGCTGTGATTGTTAGGAGGTCGGTAGCAAATATAAGTTTGTCAATGCATTTCTTGGAAAGGTTAAAAGTAGTTATTTATTATGCGCATACGTTCCGTTCGGACGTGTTTACATATTTTAATGTTTTGTTACGTGTCCGCTACTGGTGTTTCTGTTATAATAGTGAAATATTTATTCAGTAAACGATTTCGTTTTATATTTATCGGCCTGTGAGGTCTCGGTGTTTGTTTTGGCTTTTATGTTTTCACCATTTTTGGAATCGTGATGTTTAAATTTATTTTTAAGTACATCCAAAACCACTTATAGAGTTTTACTTCGCTATGCACAAATTATGACTGCATATGCATGATCTTCATTATTTCTTACATGAAAGTTAGTACATATTGTCGGAAAAATCAAAGCAAAGAATGTTCTACACTTTTTGTCTGTTGCTAAATAACTGTCGCGCTATAAATCACTTTCTTTAATAAAACTAAAAACGTCATACCTAAATTATTAGCAAATATAAAATAACTTTGAAACAAAAAATGACAACAATTAAGCCATTCTGTCCTTTCTTGAAGATCATAAACCATTTGGATTGTGTACCATAGCGCCAGGCAGTCACAAACCTGCTAACAGCCGAAATCTTACAATACGTAATCATTGTAGCGTAGTTAAAGTATTGTCTTGTCGCCGTTTGAAATTTGCCGACTTTGGTGAGGCTTTGAAGTCAGCGACTCAGCGATTGTAACCCGATATTTAGAAAATAAGAATAAGTACATTGATTGCGTAGAGATTGCTTGGAGGCTCCTCATGACGTAGGACTCACATGTTTTGGTGAAACAGTAAATAGTAAAACGTCAAAAACTCACAATTGTTTAAATTATTAAAGTATGACGTGTGGAAGGATTTATTTTGAAAGTAAATATGTCATTTTCTATATCATAATCTTTAATATCAAACAGTAACAGATGCTATACAATAAATCTATAATATAAATGATCTTGCCGCTGTCTAGAATAAATAATACTTTATTTAATGTAGACTAAAATATCCTTGAACGTTGTAATTAAAAATATGATTTTATGTTTACGATGATGTTTTCTCTCAACAATCACGAGAGTCGTAAAAAAGAAAAGCTTTTTATCTCTACGTGATTACATATTTATAAGAATGTTAATTATTATGCAGTGGCGTCTTCTCTTAAAATAGACGCGTGTAAAACATGAAACTTAGAACATCATGACAACAAGAAAACAGAACAGGTATGTGATAGAGCTTGGCAGAAGCCAAAATTTAATGGAGTTGGGATATTTTATTGAATACTACTATCGCAGCAGGGCAGAGGTAGAGACAGCAACAATGAAAAAGCAGTAAAAGAAATCAGGCTGTCGGTAGTGAAACGCGAAAGCAGGCGATTTGAATCCGAATTTGAAAAGTGATATATTTACACAGTGACATAAGTCGATAGCGTTAAAAAAAATCCTGCCTTGTAATACACGACCAACTTTCTGCAGAGAACGAGAAGAAAGTTCTAATCTTAAACATGGGCCTTATACAAAAATCGCACCCGCAAGCTCCAGCGCTCCTTCTCCGCTACTTTAACACCCCTACTTAACAAGTGTTACAAGGCGACTGGCGCACAACGAAATTATTTACAACGCGCGGCGTTTCACAAAAGCTTGCCTGTTTATTGCCACCATAAATACTAATACAACTCGGCGAAAATTTATTTTACCTCACCTTTTATTTATAGCCATAGTGCAGTGGCCCGGTTTTTCCTTGCGCCAGTTTTTTTTCGATTCGGTAATCAAGAATCTGTTACTTAACAATGAATGTATGAATGGCTGCAGTTTGGTGTTGACTTGTCATAATATTTAGTGTGACTGTTTTATCGCTTGGTTTTGTTCTAGATTGTCGGTTGTCTATGCCGACGGTTTTTTTTGCTCCTTTCCTTTTCGTGGGTGTTCTGGAATTTTGTCTAGCGGTGTCTTGTTACTCTGTTACAGGATTATTAAAACTCAGATAGGCAGTCACTCCTGGTAATCAGCTGCATCCTGCTAGATTAGATGCCAACCCTAAGATAGTAATGAAAAGACTAGGCAGATTGATTGCTGTTCCGGAAGATATTGGAATATAATATTTTAAATACAATAATTTTACTGAAATTGGAACTTCGATTTGTATCTTCTTGTAGATTTGTAAGCACACCACTGACTTAGATAGCTAAACTTATATAAATAGCTTTTTAACTTTGTCCAGTTACTGTTGTTTGCTGTGAACATGCCTGTACTACATTGTGTAGACTACGAGACATAAGAAACGTGTTCTTCTAGTCAGTTCTAACAAATGACTCACCTACATTAGCACCAATGCTTCAGCTGTACTGTTTTCCATTAAGATAACATTCTACTTTATGATCTCTGCATCAGTCTCACAAAATATCCCAATCTAAATATCTAGATTACCAACAAATCTACAGGCGTCCGAGATATTTATCGTAAATAAAATTGATATATCTGAACCATTCTGAAGAAAACCGATACCTTTAGCATTTGTCTGCATTTAGTCATTGTTTACTATCTGATACTCGGTGTAGGTAACCAGTCAAAGTTTATTGTTTCAGATAAGCGCAAAAGCAGACGTTTGAAATCTTTATCTTTAGTTCGTTTTAATGCACAGATAAGCGTTTACTGCGGCAATAAATATCGCAATTAGGGGTTGGAGAACGAATTGTTTTATGACCGGCATAGTTCTTAACGACTTGCCAGTGGGAGGTCCCGGCTTGTTTTTGGCGTAAAACTTGGTGTATTACTGCATTTACATAATAATGGAGGAATGGAAGAAGTATCTGCCGCTGTTTATTGTTTTACTACAGTGACCGTCATTATAAAAAAGGCTCACAATGAAACTAATATTTAAAATGGTTGAAAATACGTTTACATTACCGTCCTTGTAGACTTACTTCTTAATACTGAACTCTCTTCTCAAGCTCTACTACTTACACCACATACCAACCCGTCCAAATCCAGTTATCTCTCAACAACAGCAAACCAAAATCTAATTCCCATCTGGCCCACCTCCCATCACATCATCAATATACACAATACAGAATTATCCACGTCCCTTTACAATAATTTAAAAGCACTCTAGTGTATATCGATGACTCATTAACAGGTTCGTGATCATAACAGAACATCAAAGAGATTGAAAACGAAGCAAGTCGGTGTGGGACCCGTCAAGCTTTTTACACCGTTTGTAAACAGCAATTTGGTACTGACGGTTCGGAGCGGCAAAGCTTTGATGTTGCCGCATCCGCTGCGTACAATGACTGTCTATCTGGGGGCACAGTCAGTGATTTCACAGTAGAATAAGTTTTAAAGTACTTTGTTAGTTAAGCGGATTTGTGTGCAATTTCATTTCTGTGTTTCAGGGTTGCGCAGATGTGTTGATTTATGAAGGACTTTTGTGTTTCTAGTCTAATTTTGGTTTGCTTCAAACATTTTCTTCCTTCTTCTTCTTCCTGTTTGTTCCACTCCGTCCTGTCGTTCTGTTCTCTACCAATCAGGCTGCAAACCTCATCGTCACTACCTATGTTGCATTTTTGCCAAGTCAGTATCTGGTTATAAAGTTCTTAAAACCCCAGGTAATGAAAGTATCAAGTAATTAAATTAAATTGCCTCATATTCATAAATTTAAAGCTAAATACTTTGACTCACAACGTTTCATCATACAAGTAATATCCAGCCATAAAATGAGTAAGCTTTAAGTACCTTATTTACTCTTTTAATAAAACTTTTATTACAGTTGTTCGATAACCTATTTAAATATTTTCTTGGCCTAGTATAAATTTTGTTAAAAAAGTGTAGGTACTGTCACATGATTGATAAAATACTTAAAATGGATGATGTAATTTTATATATTACGTATAATTACGCGATCAATCAAGATTTTTTCGTAATCAGTGGTGCAAAACATTTTGATTGACACTGACTAGTTTCTAAGCAATCAGCTCAAATGGAAAATGATAGGAGTAAATTTTAGCCTCGTCACTTTATTTCAATGAGTTCAAATTATCGTTGCTACATAGAATTTTTGATTCAATTGAAGATAATAACTTCGTGTAAGTATTTTTATAATAATTTGTAAGCGATGCTTTGCATATTGCTAAGGCATATAAATTCTGATAATTTATTGAGGCATCGATTACTGAAGCATATTTCTCTCAATGGGTTCTACATCTATCACTGGATAATAAATTAACCATAATTTACTTCGTGTTTGTTGCAGACCCATCCAGACAATATAAATTATTCTAACCTGCAAAGTTTACTGTAGTCTATAACAAATTCTACCATCAAAATATCTGTTTCTTTTACTTATCTCTATCAAAATTCCAAAATAGGGCGGAAAAGTGCCTCCAGCAATTGGTAAATCCCTTTCTTTCCAAACCATAAATCTTTTCACTGAGTACTGCCTCACAAAATCATTCTTTATAAATTGTCAGTTCTGTTCAAGTTTGAGTTCTTTCTTACAATGTACTATGTTCGATTACTTCGATTCTGAGCTAGTTAACCAAACTTTTTCCGTCATGCTCGAACCTCTGTCGTCATAATTGTGGTTGTTTACACTCCGGTGGATTTCCACGTAGCTATAATTGGGCCAGGAAATGGTTTTCAAAATCTCTTTAGTGGCTGATCGTGCGTTTACGATTTATTTCAAATTCTACAATCCCTGTTTGACGATTTGTGGTATGTTATGTTGAATTATTTTTTCTAGTGTATTCCTTTGTGATGCGTTTTTTTTTGTATAATCTTTAACGTAATGGTATATTACATGCCGATGTGTATCTGAATACAAAACGGCTGCATGTCCGTTTAAATTATAAAGGAGATGAGGTACTATTATACTTTAAATTCATTTTTTACACGTGTCGATTTTATTCTTCACAAATCCAAACAAGATTTTTTTTAACAAAAAATTGTATTGAATATATCATCCATAATGATGAAATATGTCAAAATAAATTCGACGGCGTTACCTAAGCTCGTCTTACGTCTTCTGTACATATGTCAACAGGCCATTAGCAGCGCAATGACTGCGTGACAGCTAAGCCTAGCCGTAACTTGTTCTCATACAACTCTCCTAAACAAACACTCAAGCGGCCGCGTGCCTAATTTATAGAACAACATCGCCCGACACCGACCCGATCTCGCAATAAACATGTTTTTTGTTTCGCATGTCCGCGCACTGTCAAATATATTACAGCCCGCCGGGTTATTTACGACCTCTGTCGTCCGCCCATACGTTATACTTAGTATCTTTGTTTGGACACAATAAGCAATATTTCTAAAGGGCCCCGCCGCCGTCTCTCGCAGCTGTTGATATGGGTTCCCAAATTGACATATTTAATTTGATCGCAACGGAGGGTCCGAACTCGCCCGCTTGACAGGTTTTAGTGTCGGATTAACATTAACGTTATGGACTTAGCGATGTCGATAAACTGAAATATCGCCTTTTGTTACGCTCAATGTTTATCGATTTACATGTAAACGGCTAAAGTTAGCGCGTGTTGACACATCAAACGGTTTCACGGAAAGCTCCCGTCTCGGGGAACAGATCAATTTTCCCTTTTGAACCGGCTCCGATGCATCCCAGAACAAAGCGGGCTCGTAAAAGAGTAAGTAGTTTCGAATGTGTCAGCAGTAAAGTGCGATGACGCCGGCGAAAGAATGAAGCTGCGCCGTCGTCGGGGGCGTAATAAAAGTGGCGAGAAACAAAAAGCTAGCAGCGCTAGTGCGGCCGGGCGGGCGCTGAGCGGCGAGCGCTCGCAGGTACAGTCACGCTCGCGGTGCGCTCAAAGCCGCCGTCATGGGTGGCGAGCCACCAACACCATCGCACGTCTCAATCCGCACCCGGCTGCCGACCATACCGCCTTTCCTTTTTCCCCTACCGCAATGCAGCTATGTGTCGTTTCCGCTTTATTTTTTATGGCCGAGCGCTGCAGCGGTGAGACATAGCGCTCTCCCTCTAGTGTTGACTTGAGATATCACTATCCTTGTCCCACACGGTGCGGGGTGAGGGGGCCGCGGCTCGTCAGCGGCTGGTGGGGTCCGGTCTCTCATAGTTGACTCGACCGCCGCCACTAACGCACGCGTTTCTCCCTTGTTTTCCGCGTACCGGTGGCATAGAGTAGATATTGCCTCAAGCGTTTCGTGACCGCACTGTGAAGTTTACAAGTGATCGTAAAAGTTATCTCCCAAATGGTGGTGCTTGAAGACGGTGGAATGATGACTACTAATCCTAACCAATATTTACAACCTGATTATTTGACTCCTCTTCCGTCCTCTGTAAGTATAAATATTTTTTATTTATTTTAAGATTTGGAAAAAAAATTTTTACTTCGCCAATATTTTTAAATTCCAAATATTTTTCTATGCAATCGTATTTATTTGTGATTTCTATTGTTGCAGTTGGATTCGAAGAAAAGCCCGCTTGCGCTTTTAGCGCAAACTTGCAGCCAGATCGGCGTAGACTCAGCGCCCAGCAAGCCGCTGCTGCCGCCGCTAGATAAGAAGAAAGTGAATAGTGTTAACAGTGATACAATGAGTCGTTCGTCTCCGACCAATACCGTGATCAAAGCCGATAAGCCGCGCTCCACGCCGGAACACAACAAACATTTGGCGTTCAAGCCTTATGAGACAAATGTTGTGACTAAAAAACCTGAAGAAAGGCCTTCGTCTAAAGCAAGCTCGGATAGCTCAGATGACAAGAAATCTGGAAAGAGCACACCTGGACGTAAATCCACGCCACCGTCTACAGAAAATGGCAAGAGCAGCCCTGCACCTAAATCATCTCCCGCTAATTCTTCCGGAACGAGCCCAATTATACGATCCGGATTAGAAGTTTTAGGACACGGCAAAGATCATCTTGGAGCATTCAAGAATATTCCTGGATTATCCGGATTTAATCCATTAGCCGGACTTTGCTGTCCCCCGGGAATGGAACAACATGCCAACCCGGCGTTCAGGCCACCTTATGCGGGTGCTCCTTTCAGTGCTCACCACGCTGCTATGCTAGCGGCCGCCGCTGGTTTCCCCGGATCATCCCCAAACCCATACCTCGGATACGCGAGAGTGAAGACACCCGCCGGCGGTGAAACCCTCGTGCCGGTGTGCAAAGACCCCTACTGCACTGGGTGCCAGTTCTCTGTTAACAACCACCATCTTCTAATGAGCAATGGATCCTGCCCCGCTGGTTGCACACAATGCGAACACCAAAAGTACAACCTTGCGATGGCTATGGCTCTCTCGCAGCAGGGGGCCGCAGCTGGTGGCATGCCGTACGCTCAGCTGAGCCGGCCTTATGTTTGCAACTGGATTGTGGGTGAATCTTATTGCGGCAAGAGATTCGGTAACTCGGAAGAGCTTCTACAGCACCTGAGAAGCCACACGACGGACGGATCTACACCAGCATCTGTTGCTTCAACGCAAGCTTCGCTGTTGAACCCTCTGAACCCGTTGTTTACGACGGCGGGTCTGCGCAGCGCGTACCCGACGGCACCTCTCAGCCCTCTCTCTGCCAGCCGGTATCATCCATACTCCAAAGCTGGTCTGCCAGCGAGCCTTGGAGGCTCTCCCTACGGTGCCTTCAATCCTGCGCTGGGCCCCTTCTACTCACCATACGCGATGTACGGCCAGCGCCTGGGCGCTGCCGCCGTGCACCAGTAAACCAAGTGAAGTGCAAACCTGGACTGATCGTCTATGTTGTATTGTCCAATTTTCTTCTGTGATATCGATAGACTATTCATGTTCTACGGCGCATGCCGCCATGACAAATTTAGTGATTAGTGCAATTTAAGTATAGTAATTTATAATAAGAGGACGCTCCGATGCGACGGTTGCGTGGAGTGACGTTGATAACGGACTGTACAGCCAAATGTTTTGTGTAAATAATCTCTATGTTTAATATTAAATGAATTATTTCAAATATAATATCTACCTACCAATCATAAAACGTTTTTTCTTTATTTTTCTCTCAATACAACAACATTCTTGACTCAAATTGAATCTGAAAACTGTCAAATAAACCAGATAGAAGACAGATTTCCATATAATTTAAAGACACACATACATCACACAGATTTATTAGCATGTAGAAAGTAAATAACGATAAATATCAAATGTTATAAATTTTATAACCAATCAACGTCGTTAGAGAGTTGCTATACGATCTTACGACGCAATAAACTAAGTCCATTGGTTAATTAATGTTCAAACAAACATTAAAGCCGTCCATCTAAAGAAACAAGACCGCAATCACGCGAACACACCTCCCATAGCGAAAAAAGACCAACAAAATAATTTATTACATTGAAAATGTATACCAAAGAGGTCGGCGGCGCACACCGTCATTAATAATGAAACCGTGAGCTGTCAGCTTTAATGTCAAGTTTTTTTAATAAATGCTATTTTGATTAGGCTCACGTCATGTTGGAAATTCAACTGTCAAAAGGCGTAATTGGTTAGACGGGACGGATAACATGAAACAGAGGCGACGGGGCAACTAAAAAATAACTAGCTAGCAGAGAGCGGGTTCGTTTGTAACATTTTTATTAAAATAAATTTTCAGTTTTTAATCGAATGCGTTATTAAAACATCCTTCTATTATGTTAATGCAATTAGATTTTTTATATGTTATAATAATCCTTCGAATGTTACACTTTCGTTTATACGACCGCGTTTTTATACTTTTTGCCATGATAATAAAATTCATATATCTCGGGCTTTACATATAAATATGTAGCAAATTTTAATATTTTCCTGAATCAGATTGAATACAAATTTTAATTAAGACTCGTTTATTAAGAGATTAAGATCTTTAAGCTGACATGTTTCACTTAAGTTTTTTGAAAGTTGCTTAAAATATAGATACTTTAGCCATTTTTTACGTAATCTGGCTTACTTTTTCTATAAAGGATTCGACATGAGAATTAAGTGAGCTTATAGTTTAGTTTAGTTTTTATATATCTGATTTAATTTATTAGGTATGGGAGACCGGGTCAAAATCGTATAGCTAAGGGTTTAGGGTTGTAGGTCTTTCATCTCAAAACACTAATTTATCTTCTCAACAATTATAATTAGTCAGTCTCATATGGAACATAATCACTTGAAAATATTTGGAATAATTAAAATCTTAAACAATAAAAACCAAAAAAAATAAACATCTTCTAATTACGGTTTTACCCCGACACATGGGCAAAACCGTATATTATATACGATATTGCCCCCGAAATTATCTAGAAGCAACGCATCCCATACATACAAAATCATCTAAATCGTCGGAGTCATAACCTGTGCAACCTTCATGAGCCCAACCTTTGCACTCCCTACATTGCACCCAACCTTCGTCCATGCGGCTTGAACCATATTCTTCCAGGCAGTACAAACAAATGTTGTCATTTATTATTTTTTGGTTTAGTTTTTTGGCCTTAGAAGGTTGAGTCAAATTAAACTTAGGAGTTTTATTTTGTGAGATGGATATTAACTCGTTTTTATAGGGGGAGGAAGTGATAACTGCAGTTTTTCCTCTTCGGTTATCGTTTGCTCTTTTACGCTCCACGCTTATTTTAGGAACTGGCATTATATCCGCTGGAGACACTGTTACACGATTTTGGTTCAACGTAGTAATAACTGGCGATGCTGTGTTAGTTAATGGGGTCGGCTCAATGGGTAGCGCAGAAATTAATGGTGTTAAGTGAACGAGTGGCGCTGAAGAAGTTGATGGTGTCGGGTTGACATCTGCATCAGCGGAAATTGATGGAGTTGTAGAAGGTATTTCCGTTGTCTCAGCCGCGGCAAAATCTGTTTCACCGAATACTGTCCTGTTCGTTGGGAATATGCCTGTTTTAGTAAAGCCAGACACGGCGTTCTGTACAGTTGCCGCTTTACAGTACGCTGCTCCAAAAAGTCTTGCCAGTTGGAATTGTGTCACTACTCTACCCGGATTATTCCGTAGCCACGCGTTCACTTCTTGGGTGTAATATGTGCTTAATGGACCCATGATACTCACGTCAAGCGGTTGAAGTCTGTGGGTGCAATGAGGAGGGAAACTTAAAATTACAACTCCATTGTCCCTAGCTTTTTCGATCAGTGGCAGATTTTTTGTATGGGTCGAGTGTCCATCGAGTAAAAGAAGGACAGGATCATCTTTTTTGGGTTTTACTGATGATATGAAATGATTAAACCACTCAACAAAAATATCACTTTGTATCCACCCACTTGGATGACAAACCGAAACTGTCCCTGGTGGAGCACCATCTAGAAGTTCAGCCTTCATCCGAACTCGTGGAAATATTAGCAGTGGAGGAATATAATTTCCAGAAGCAGACACACACAGGACAGCGGTAGTCAGCTGGCCTCTTTCCGCTGAACTAGCTAGACCAACCTGTTTTCTTCCCTTTAAAGCAATTATTCTGCTTTGTCTTTTTGGTACCGTTGTCAGGCCCGTTTCATCCACATTGTAAATTTTCGTAGGCAAAAATTTATATTGATCTATAACTTCCTCTAACAAATCAAAAAATCGGTTGACACTGACCATATTAAATCCCATCGCTCTTGCCACCGACGTCGGCTCGGCAGCACGCAGTGATAATTGTGGGTGTCGCTTCATGAACCCAGCCAGCCAATCTTCTCCCGCTAGTTTATAAACGTTATTGAAACAATGGTCAATATTGTTTGCTTCAGCGAGCTGATACGCTAAGCGTCGAAGATCTTTATACGTGAGACCAAATAATCGTTTTTCCATGATCAAGACATGCTCAACTAGACTTTGTTCTTGAGAAACCGAAAAAGTCGGTTTAAATCGTCCCAAGCCTTTGCGTGTGGAACCTTCCAGGTCATTGTTCTGTCTAAATCGGTTTACTCGATCTTGTAATGATGATTTCGGTACCTCAAAAGTTTTGGCAGCTTTCAAGTAACCCATGGTGCCATCATATACGGCTTGAACGGCTTTTTTCATGTTATCCGGATCCCATTCTTGTCTAGAAGTAGTCCTTTTATAATTACGCGGCATTTAAACTGCACCTAAAATTAAAAAAAATAAGTAAGTTTATATTCATTCATGCGGGTCAAAATCGTATAGTGGCCGGTTTTGCCCCGTACGGTTTTGACCCAAGACTCGATGTTTAAATATCTCACTCACTACTACATACGCAAACCGATTATACCTATTCAAATATTTGTTAATTACGAGTTAATACACACACTTTAACATAGTTGATTGGACACTTACCTGTTATATGTGTAAATTTCACTATTATTGATTGAATCTTCACAAAAATAAGATCAATAACACCGAAAAACAATAAAATCGATTACTTTGATAACGCGCGTGCATGCAGCGACAAGTGTTTGTTGACAAATAGCTCCGATTGGTCGACGCCGCTGAGCAGTTGGCGCGCGGGAACTTTGAATTATTTGACAAGAATAGACATGCTGTACTGTTTTACCCCGGTATACGGTTTTGTACAGGTCTATATCAGTATACAATTATATATTTTGCATATTAAAATACATTTATTATTGACTATGTTGCGCTGTCTAAGATCAGGCTTTCGTAGTTTTCGGATAAATTTATTTGACTATACAAGTTTAAGCAATCCGATTAAATACATTTCAAGATGATCAACCAATCCATTTCTATCACCTAAAGTTTAAAACTAATAAAAATTCTGCTCACCCAATTAAGCAGAGACAGTGTGAATAACATAAATCAAATAAATTAAACTCCGAGCCGTATTGACACAGTCCATGAATATAAATCAGCTATTGCATTAGATACCAGTTTCATAATTAACTTCAACTATTGTACTTGATTGATAGTGACGTTTATATCCGTTCTAATTTGATTCAATAAATCTTTGAGATTATAAAATATGTCGTTTAGATATGACACGACTTTGACATAGTTTTGTCTGTCTCCTTTATCAGTTTGGGACAAGTAGCGCCATCTCTTAGTGCAACGGTGAACTTTTGTTGTAAAAGTTTTTGTCGCGGTTCCTTTGTGATTAAACTCGGTGTTGTCGGGTTCCGCCTTACAGATTAATCTTTTACTTTTGGTTTGGTGTTCGACATCCTTTGTGGCTGGTCCTTTGGCTTTTATTTGGTCAGTGGAAATGTGGACTACTTTTCTTTAAAGAACTTTAGGTAAATTCTTCATCAAAGTTATTTTAGTACAGAGCTGACAAAAGTCCTAATATAGATCGTACTAAAACTGGCAATCGGTAACCCTAGATGTAGAAGTAGGCAGGACATTGCCAAATTTAAGTGGCAGTAGGAACGGGTAGGGTAGTGGTATAGAAGACCGATGGTCTGGTAAGGGCTGGAGAGTCCACTGGATACAAGACAGGATCGGTTTTTAGCCGATGACACTTGAGGGAGGCCTATGTCCAGCTGTAGTAGACGTCTTTCAGTTAAAAATATGATTAGATACAGTGACATTATCGCTATCAAATAAAGATTTTCTGCCCTGTTTATCGAGTACAAAGTCAAAGCAATGGCACAAGATCAATTAAATGTAATTGACACAATATTACAAGTTTATTATTACTACATTATATTCTATTATGATTGTGTTAAAGGTTAATGAAGTAATACTTATGTATCATGGATATCGTTATGAGATTAGACGGCTATATTTAATCATTTTCTTAGTTGTTTATTGTTAGGATGTTGATGGTCGAAAATTTCTTTTGACGAAGCATTTTAAAGAAGAACATAAGTAGCGCCCGCGGCATTGCTTGCAATTTTAAATTCATAAATTATGTATTTTCGAAACTCTCACTTTAAAACACATATTATTTGACATCACCTTTGAAATCGTTTTGCATGTATTTAAACATTGACCATTAATTGAACAACTTCCATGAAATGGCAATTAATTAATGAAAATTATAAATTTGTCATAACCAATTACCAATTCAAACAGATAAACGAGTAGTCCACGACAGTTTCAATCAAATGACATTCAGCAATTAACCCTCCAAGCGCTAGAGGTGTTCAAAAATGTCAATCTGTCAAAACCCGCATAAAATGTATACACAGAGATCTCTGTTTTTACACTTTCATTGTAATTAATTATAACATTAAAAAGTTTCAAAAGGGGACGTATAAATCTTAAGATATTAATTGAGATAATAATGTAGATTTTATTAATGCCGCCAGGGTACGCCTTGAAATATCACGACGTGTTTCTGTATAAATGACCTCTCACGGCGGGATTAACTTTGACAGATGCGTTGCCAAGATTGATGCCTTACAGCGCTGTAATCCGTGCAGTGAAATAACCAATTACGATTAGCATAAACATAAGGTGGAGTAAATTAACATATTATCAACGGATGAATAATGCATGCCGCGGTATTATGTACCCGCACATCAAATTAGAGGGTTATGTTACCCTTCAACGCGATGTATTGTCAAATTCGGTTCCGACGATCCTCGTTATTATGTTAATTTCATGTTTTTGTACCTGGATTTAGTGTATTCATGAATTAAACATCGGTTCTCTATTTTGAAAACCTAATGTCAATACATGCGATTTTATTGGTTCGTTTTTTATTGAATGTTTTGTAACCCTAAAATGTAAGGGTATTTGACGGTGACGCTTGAATGACAGGAAATTTGACAATGCGTGACCGAATGAGCGATCGGTTCATTTGATAGTGAAACTTCGCGTTTAGAATATTAAAAGCTTAAACGATATTTTATTGTGATACGAGTCGTGACAACGTTGGGGTTATTTTTTACTGTCGTATTTGTGAGAACTACTTGTTAGCAATGTAATAGGATGCGGACTATTCGGCTTTTAATAACTTCCCATTGTAAGGTCTGCACAAACGCCGAAAGCGATTACTCGCATGAATAAAGACGATGTTACGAAATACATTTTTTATGATTTTCTCAAGATCAAAGAAGTTTGCGAATTACTTTATGAGTTCGGGTATTATGTTGCGAAATTACATGATCGTATATTTTTTTATGAGATTGTATCGTGTTGGATGCTTTTTGCGTATCTTAGGGGTTTTTTATAATAAGTCTTGGCAAATAAGCCGACGAGCCATATGATGAAATTGACAATAGGTGTCATTGACGCCTGAGAGACATCTCAACATCTGCCCGCTTCTGTCATCATCTTGTCACCTATTTCCGGTGTAAAAATGTAATTAATACACATTTGTAAAGGTGGGTCGTATCGTATCACATTTGAGGTTGGTAGCGAGGCTGAATAGTTTAAGGTTCAACGGAGTCCCTTGACAAAATATGTCAAAAATGTTTGAGATTGACAAACGCTCGCGAAATGTCATTTGGTCAATTATCTCCAAAGTGTCATTCTATAGCAACGATGGTCGAAATACCAATATTATGTAAGTGGTCACGTGACATTTTGATAACGCTATCGCGTCGCTTTTGGTTGATGGAATGTCATTCAAATCATGATCATTATGTTTCTATTTTCTACCAATAATTTCGATTGACAATTTGTCAAAAATCCATGGTATTAAAAAGTGCTAGCGAAATTTCTCGCTAATGTCACTTTATACTAAGAACTAACACTAAAATCTACAACCGCTAAAACAAAGTTGTTGAATAGAAAACAAACGGTAGCTATAAGCCAACAGCTCGGCGATCCATCAGGAGTCGGAAGGGAGTGATGGAACACATCCAGGCTATTATTTATTGCCCAACGAGGCTTGATAACAAAGTGGTGTTGGATAAGGCACCTAGGACCTAAGAATAAGAGAATGGTGTCCAAGTTTGATCTCGTAGTTTTTTGTACGTAAACTATTATAATTATGAACTATTTGTTGGTTATTCTGTCTCTGAAAGAAAACCAAACGATCGCTTTAGTGTGCCGAAAAATGCACGATTTCTCTAGAATAGACCGCGGGAAAGAGCTTGTTTGTAATAAGATAAAATGGCTTTACTAAAGCTTACTACAGCCAAATTAAATTATATTGTGACGGCCTGATGCCTAATAGAATAGCACAGAGTATATTAATGGATAGTGTAATTTGATAGACTCAATCAATACAACAGATATAAAACTGACACTAAAAAATTGCATTTAACCTACTTCAATAACTTCAATTTAATTAAACTCTTAACCTAAACTAAACTTACGCCATTAAACCCAAGCATTAAAATTCAAATGTTCACATTCAGCACTAAAATCTTAGAATTAATTACAAACATTAAAAATAAATTTTACAATCAAGTCCGCAATTTATTTTTGCAACAACATAATAATTAAAAAGCGTAATAATGCAACAACAAACGAGTTATAATAGCCGTCTGTCGCGTGATGCCATACTATAAATAAAGTCCAAGCAAAGTAATTAAAAGTGCATAAATTCAAGTATATTTCATGCAAACCACGTATACTGGAATAATTACATATCATAAATTAATAGGTTTACGATTATGTTCTAATTTTATTTTAAAATTCTTGGGTAAAGATAATTTTGTCAGTATTATAAATTGGGGCATGCTTTTATTAGAAACAAACTTTTGTTTCTACCGGTGATCTAATTAAATTTTAGAACACCAAAAGCTGCTATTGTGACTTAACTATAATATTAAGATATATTCTCTGCCATGTTTTTTTTGTAGGTAATATTGACTATTTTAATCATGTAGTACATAATTTGTATGTATCATCAATAGTTTTCTCAGCGCACGCCAAATAATGAATTTTTTTGGCAAAATTTTGCGACTTTGGGTTACATTGTTGCAATTTTCATAATTACTCTGAAACAATGTAGCTTTCCATGGCTGAAATATTTTTTTTTAACCGGACCAGTAGTTTCGGAGTCTATACGGTACAAACAAACAAACATAAAAATCTTTCCTCTTTATAATATTGGTATAGATAAATATATCCTTTAAAGGGACTGAAACTATCTCCATACGAATTTTATCTAAATTGGTTCAGCGGTTTAAGCGTGAAAAGGTAACAAACAGATAGATGGAGTTACATTCACATTCATAATATTAGTATGGATGAATTGCAAGTATTGCTACACCCATCTCTATTTATTCAAAAAAAGTTAGTGCGCTCATACCTATCTAACTCATGCAAACTATATTATTTCTTCAGTTCGTAAATTCAAACCTCTGTCAAGTGGAATGTATCATGGATATCAGAGACTACGACAGTTCAAATTGAAAGGAATTTTGGATTAATAGTAGAAAGTAAGCTATCCTTTTTTAATTTAGCTAGCAGATGCTATTTCACATATAGAGGCATTTCTAGTTATTCCAGACTTACTAAGACTGACTTATTCTTACTCAAAAACCATCTGTTGTAAGTATTAATATACAACTAATCAGATATTTATAAACATTTATTATGTGATTATTCAACAATACATAAAATAAATATTAAAATAATGCAGTTGCTTATAATAATTATGCATATGAATAGCTTTATTTAAATTTTGCTATTTATCTTTGTGCAGAACACATTTAAATAAATATACCTTGTTTAGTATAATGCGCGAATTTAAATTACTGCATTTAAAATATATTATTATAATATTATTTTGATAAAGTCGTAAAATATTTAATTAGCTCATTAGTATGTCTGAGGATTTTGTTACACCTACCTACCTATATGCACATCAACTTCAGATAATATCAGCATACTAAAATCTTTATTAAGTAATCCCGTTTTTTGCAATAATAAAACTAGATTATTGAAATAAAATTATTCCAAGGTCAATGAAATTCTTAATTTTGTGTTTTCTCTTTTAAATTATTTTACTTTTAACTATCAAGAAAATTGATGAAGTAATTAAAAACAATAATATAAGTGAATGAAACCGAAAATAATGAGTATTTAAGCACATATATTTTAACTTTTGTATTCACAATCATGCATGAATATAACTATAGAAAAAATATTAAAAATGTGTTATTATACAACACCCGTATCGAGACCGTATTTTATATCACAAAAAAAAATACACCAACATAAGAATGACGATACAATTTTTAAATTACAATCAACAACAGACTGTCAGCAAAAAACTCTTAATCAATACACGAAAAGAAATAATAAATACAACACAATACAATACAGTAATTAATACAATATTTTGTCATTGCTTCCTGATATGTATTGGTGGCGCAGATTGCTGTCTCTGATATAATAATATAAGAGAAACTTAATTACACGACATGTGACACGGATAGTGGGACAAATTACAAGGTTAGGTCGGGTTTGGATCAAGTTGTAAGAGCATGTAGTTTGTTAAATACTAAATTGATTAATAATAATCATAAAAACAGGCACAGTAAAGTTAAATAGGATAAGAAATAACAGTTTCCAGAACATTGATTAGGGAAATTATCAGTATTTTTAAGCCCAACTTGGTATTGGGCTACCACATAATAATACAGCAGATGATAACACACTAGTAGTCCTTAATTTGAAAAAGCAAAAAATTATAAAAATGAGGATAGTTAGTAGAGAAACCATAAAGTAGCGGAACAGTTATATAAAGGCTACACAGCGTTAATAAAGTTTCATGAAAATAAACGTCTGTCTTTTACGAATGCCTGCATTAAAAGCTCATATTCACATCGCTACAGTTTATAAATTGTACTACAACAATCGCTATAGTTTAATTGGCCACCAAGCTGTCACAAACGAAGGTTTACAAAATGTAATTATAAAGAACCAAATTGTATGGCTCACTAGGCTCGCCCAGTCGAACCGTTCATTTCTCTAATTACTCTTTAAATAGTGGCCAATTAATTCTTTGAATTTATCAGAATGTTGAATAAATTGTGGAATTTGGCAGCTGTTTCAATCGAATGGAATACTGTCAATCAGACGGATGTGGCACTTGTAATTGTAGTAATAATACTTATTTCATATTTCCTTCCACCAGTCTTATATAAGTCGAATGTAAGCAGACTGTTTCGTTAATATTTTTTTTTTGCTTACAAATTTCTAAATATAATAGTTTCTGCTAAGCGGCTTTGTCTGCGTGAATATCGGTAATCATTCTAAATAATCGTCCTCCCCGGTTAAGAAAATCTCAATGGTTATGTCCTCCAGGACACATCAAATAAATCTCATTATGTTTTCCAGGTGAGATAGTGATCAAGCGCAAGCCTATTAATAATATATGTATAAATAAATGATAATATCGCCAAGACCCAATCTATTCCTATATCATCATCACCATCTTCCTGTCCTTATCCCATGTAACTTGGGGTCGGCGCAATAAGTTTTCTTCTTCCATATTGACTTGTCCCACGTCACGCTATCACTGACTCCCTTTTCTGTCATGTCACACACAGTTCATCCATCCTTTCTTTGGCCGTCTCCTGCATCAATCCACATGTATATTCATAACTATTATAGTTGTGTTTCATCCCTCCTTATGACATGACCATACCAGACGAAACGGTTTCCTTTTTCAACTTTTCTGTCACTGGCGCCAATTTTAAACTGTCTCTAATATACTCATTTCTCACTTTATCCATTTTCGCACTCCACATATCCATCTCAACATTCTCATCTCTGCTAAATGCAGTCTCTTTTCATCCATCTTTTTCACAGCCCATCGTTCTGATACATACAGTGAGACAGGTCCAATCACGGAATTGTAAATTTTCCCCTTTAACTCGAGGGGCAGTTCCAGTAACCTGTCGCCATTTCATCCATCCTGTGTTGATCCGGTGCGTTAACTCTTGGTCTACCTCCCTATCCTCTTGGACGAGTGAACCTAGGTACCGGATGTCGGCGCAGATCGGTATGGGTGGTCTAGCGAGAGCTATAGGCACGGTATTCTATTTCTATATCAAACTTCAGCAAAATTGGTTTAGCAATTTAGGCGTGAAAACGTAACAGACAGACAGGATCTGAAGGGTCCGGTATTGGAGCATACCATTTTTTTAAATTACGATGATAATAACTTTACAGAGATACGAGTATAATATATAAGTCCCAAAGTTTCTAAGAAATACATATTTGAATTTAATAAAATAAAAAACTTTGTCCCATACCTACTAGGAATTTCTTCCTGAATCGTGGGTGCGTTTACAAACATATAAACTTGCATACACAACATCCAGAGCCGGAACAATTATCTGTAGGTCATACAAATATTTGTTCCGTGCGGGAATCAAACCCGCGACACGCAGCGCAGCTGTCAATCTGATAAATACACATTCTGCTTACTAATGAAATTCCAACACGTAATGATAATGACGAAACAGAATATGAAACAGCACCATTTATTAACTCTGACACTATCAGAAACATATCACTAGTCAGTGCTCCTATCGATCCAATATTAATTGAATACTAATCTGAGATATAAGTGGAGGTGGGTGAAAAATGTTATAGGATATACTTCAATATACCTACTCGTAGATAAACTGTTAGAAACTTTTAAAGGTTTTGAGACGAAGAAACTGAATAGTGAATAATATAACTCTAACCCTCAATATTAGACGTAAGAAAGAAAGACGAAGGAGTATTGACCATAGTAGATATCGGGAATAGGCTTGCATCCTATTCTGGGTCTTAAACATAACTTGGGAAATGTGGATATACTATAACTTCAGGGAATAACGCGAGATTTATGTAATAAGGATTAAATAGCCCTGGTTCAGAAATATTAATAAAAATATAAATAGATTTTAATGAGATCCAAGTGTTGCTAGATTTAGAAGACACAAACAAACCAAACCAACAAGGGAAACATTAAGCCATAGAAATTAAGCACACTTTCGTATGCAAACATTATTGTGGAAACAACACATTATGGTAATTATAACATGAGGCAAATTATGCTTAATTATACACATCATGAACAATTTCCTTTATTAACGTTAACATTTTTAAATAGTAGAGAACACCTGACACAATTCTTTCATTCACAAATCATGAAAATTCACAAAATAACAAGAATACCACATTTGTCATTTTAATTAACTTGAAAACACAAAAGGCGTATTCTGAATAGTTTTATCATCAGCCATAATAACCGTTCACATGCAAGCCATTGTCGAATTAATAAGTGTCCTACTTACATTTGTTGTTAAATAAGTAATTATAACGTTTTGACAACACATTGTCTGTGTAATTACTTTGGGAATGATAAAACCATTGTGTTGCGAAAGTTTCTGTCCAAGGTAAAGAATCAACAATTAGTTTTTGTTTATAAATGTAGAGTGGCAGCTGTTCGAGACGTTTGCTAAAACATAGCCAGAATACAATGCAATTAGTATTAATTTTATGAGAAGACTAGACAATGGATCTTATAATTTTATTATGTGGACAGAATTTAATAGATGCTCTTTTATAAATAAGAAGTAGATCTGCCAGACAGATTAATTTTATGATCCGTCGCGAAGCTTTTTGATTTCGATTGTTTTCAGTAGTCTAGAAGAATGAGTGATGCTCTCGTACATGAAAATTAACTTTATATTCTCGATTATTACTAAAGTTTACTTTACATTTTGAACATCTTTATTTTACTCTCAATCTTACCAATAAGTCGTTTCTCTTCCACCAAAACTTCACCAATATTAGTTTTTTCAGATTCCATATCACCAATAATCTATTCCCTCTCACCAAGATACCACCAACTTTGGCGCAAATCCTAACTCTCAGTTATATGTCATCTATAAGCCTAGAAAACATCTCTCGTCGCGACTAATCCGGACAAAGTACTCCCGGAGACATCGCTCACGGATGTCTCACTAGACAAACGACATGACTGCTGTTCTAATTACGATGCTATGTGCGAACGTGTTGTAATGGTTTGAGGAGATGGACCAGTAATTATAGCCAAGAAGATAATATTCATACAAAAAAAAATACGTTTCAGGTTAACGGTTTTACAGAAAATCAGTAAATACGAATACAATTGCATCCGTTCAGCTCTTAAACTACAGATTTAGCTTTAGGTGGCACCGCCGCTTTATCTTGGTGTCCTTTTACCAGACAGCGAAACATGATCTTACTTAATTTTATCTCTGAACACTAAATCTCTTTTAGCAGAATCCATAAAATCTGCCCACACCTTCAACGCCTATTAATTTCCCGACGGACAAAGCACAGAGTCCGAAACAACGACAAAGACAGAGCATTGCAATATCTTCATCTGCCGTTTCACACGGTGCATTACAAAGATTAATGGGGCAATAGAGGCAGCACAATTTGAACTCGGCTCCCGCGCGCGCAGGATACAATATTTTATGTTGACAGACATAACAGCGCTTATACGACCGCTTATTCTTTGTGCCCCGTATTTTATTCGCTTTATGACGGTCCCTGACAACCTTGTCATCTACAACCCTAAAAATATTCTCCATTCTAATTCCAACTCTATTTTCCTTCACATACAGTTGTATATAGTATTTTATGTTAGCAAAATCGTTTGTGGCTTTATAGTAATGGTCGTGGATGCCGGTTGAATGTTTGTTAGTATTTTATTTCGGGGCGTTCTCGCGTCATAAAATAATAGCGTAATGCAGTGTTGTAAATCAATTTTCCTTTTGAACGATGACGTTTATAATGAAGGTCGGTAGTTTGAATTAGTATAAAATATTTTTTATAAATGAGCGTGATTATTATCTGTATGGTTTTATTAATGGACGTTGAATCTGGCCGCTGTCGAGACTTTCTTTCATAAGATGTCGGTACAACTATGAATAGAGTTTGGATGATTGATATACATAAAGAACAATGAATCATGCTATGAGCTTAACGGAAATGTAGAGAATCATATTTCATGTCTGAGAATAGAGATAGTATGGCAGAGGATTAAAAGTAGATTGAGTTCTGGAGCATTGAAATTTGCAATAGTACCTAGAAGTTCTTAATATAAACTTACTATGTTTTACATGAATGAATATATCTGCTTAAAGTCTGCGTTGCATAGTTATTAGAATTAGCAGGACTTACATTAAAAAAAATTTACACTCATAAACCAAAAGAAATCGACTTTAAAGTCACTAAATGAAAAATAATCTAGACCTATCTAAATAATTCAATCATAATTCAAAGGACATCAACAAGGAAGCAACAAAAGCCGTGACAAATAAAATAAACATTCAAAAAGCATCCCCAACGAATGCAAATTGAAATAAAAATGCATGAATGCTTATCCAAGCATCGGTTTGTGAATAAAACAATACACATCCGACGGCAAACGACTTAAGTATGCTAAGAGAAGGGGAATACAGTTTTTCACCTGTAGGTCTTGAAGAAGTGATTTAGATAAAGAAGAAAGAAGGTGATGGTGATGAAAATGAATGTAAAGGAGAAGAGAAAAAGACGGTGCGATTTTATAGTCTTATATTTCATGAAATGAAATCATCACCATTTAGATGCGTCAGCAAACGGTGTTACCGCAGCTGAATTTTGAGCCTGCAAACATATCTAATATTGAATCATATTTAATAACTTTATTTGGCATCGACATGCTAAAAAGAGAATATTGAGTCTAATGGAACATGCCTGTGGGGCCTTCTGACGTATGTAAGTCGAAAATTAGCCCATAAAAACGTACTCCTGGGATAAAAACTATACGATACAGGGCATGGTCTACCCGTGTGCTAAGTTTCAACCAAATACATAATTATATTGAGTCGTTGAGGTGTGACTGATAAACAAACATCCTTTTAACAAACAAAAAAATTATATTATTAGTAGGATCATAGTAAAGTTATATTATAAGATGATATAGGATTATTTGAGACGACTAATTGTCAATTACATTCAAACTATGTCAGTACAGTAGACGGAATTGCTTTGACTCTTGGCAGGAGACTTGATTTCTGTAAGTAATTGAGGCGATGATTTCATTGCTATGCATTTGATGTAGTACTGTCATTGTTTGTCAATTAATTGGAAATGCATTTATTTTATAGTTAATCAACATCTTTATTTTAATTTGAACATCATAATTTCATCATCATCATTACAGCGGAACAACGTCCACTGCTGAACAAAAATCTTCTCCAAATATCGCCACATTGACCGGTCCTGTGCGTCTCGCATCCAGATCATTCTGGCAGCCTTTACCACTTAGTGGGAGCCCTTCCAAAGCTGCGTCTTCTGGTACTACGTGCCCAGTACGTATTCACCACTATCATACCACTCCAAACTTTACGGACCCATCGCACATCTCATAATTTATTTATTTATAACTTCATTGCCAAAGGTACAATGGCGAAGAATAAAGGATTTTTTCATCAATAGAAACCGTACCAAATGCAGCAACACTTGATATCTTCCTAAAAGTGTGATACAGTAACTATTAAAAATCAAACTTTATCTATAAATCAGTTACGGCAGTTCTCCTTTCACCAGCAACAGAGCCGTCCAAGTATTCAACAGTAAGGGTGGCAACACTGACAACCCAGCTCATCCAGTTCTCGCCCCGACATGACGTGGCTTATCCCGCCCGTCGCATATAAATACGTAATGAGAGGATCCGACGCCCGCTACTATGGGCCGCTGACACACTTCAACATTAACATACGATCATTCAAGAGATTTTGTAACAAGGGAATTTGCTCTTGGGAGTTGATGGTCTTCTGTTTTGTTTTAAGCGTTATTACTTGTTTGTCGGTGATCAATCAATCATTAATCTAAATTAAAAAATTGACACTCAGGACCTTATTTATAAAAAATCTCGTCACTGTTTATTGGTTTCTTAGCACATTTTATATTTAAATTTTCTATTAAAGAATTTGATAATCAGTTTCTAAACGGTTCTGAGATTTGTATAGGGTTATTAAAACCCTATACAAAACTCTGAACCGTTTAGAAACTTATCTTTTCCGTTTTGTAGATGTGAAATTGCTATTAAGATTGTGCATTTTATAAAATATGCTTGTTATAAAATACTTATCTTGACGTATACATGACGTTTCGTCTAACTTTACAACGTTTTACGATGCCACTATCCAAATCACTACGTACGCAACATAAAATGAAATTGATAGTCTTATGTGTGAGCAGCTGAGAAGTTTTACCAAGGAACTTCGGTTTCGTATTTCACTAAGAACAGCAAAATACGAAGATAAAAGTAGGTGGCATTTGATGAAAATAATATAAATACTATTGGAAGAGATGAAAAAGAAAAAGATTTATGTGAAAAAGTAAGCAGTAAACTTTATTAAAAGTAATAAATAACTATCAAAAGAAGATATAAAAAGAGAATCTAAGAGAAAACTGATTGCTATGGAATATTCTAGGCTTTGCTTTCATAATAAGGTTGTAGACGAGTTTCCTTTTCAATACATGTTTTGTCCATCACAAGATGTCAGTGTCAAGTGAAAGAGGTATAAAAAGATGGATACTTGTTGATACTATAACTTAGTATGGTAACGAAGAACGAGTTTTTAAATAGGTAGATAACGAAGTAGGGAAAATTATATTGCAAATAGTTTGAATTGGTGATAAGAGAGATGTTGATACCAAAACGAATCGCATTGGTAAGTTTATTGATGTTCATTTAAAAAAGCATTGAAGAAGGTGGAAACAGGGTATTTTGAAAATGATGATGATTAATGTAAATTAGTAAAAAAGGGTTTAATTATTAACGAAATATGTGAGTTTGGGTAGGTCCCAAATTAAACATGTACTGAAACCGTTTGTAAACAACTAAAAGTCGTAAAATGCACTTGAGTCAGAAATTAGGTTAGCATCAGTAACTCACGATAATCCTGCATGTTGGCGCAACATAAACAATTTTGTTTTGTTTCCAAAATTACATAAACGTGCATAAGAAATAAACACAGGAAAGATAAACTCGAGTTTTAAACTTTGCCATAAAATTATTAACAAAGTAGAAAACTGTATGTGGCTTCGACTGAACCGTACGTAGTACCGGGTTGTTCATAAATCTTCATTGCGTCCCGATGACACGCCGCGACACGTCTCTCTGCTACCGCGCTACCGACGGAGTCCACAATGAGAACAGCTTACAACACCTCACTCACATCACACCATTCCCAACCCTAATCGGGTCTGATAAAGCCCATTTTCCTTTTATACTCTCCACCTGGAACTAAGTCACATTTCCCAACACGAATAACTCGACAAAATTAGTGCTTTCAAAGAATTTTGAAGCAATAGCTGACGCAATAAGGTCCTATTCGTATTGTGCAACATACTGTAGTACTTTGTTCTTTTCGTTAGAATTCTCGTCACTTGAAACAAGAATGTCGTTAGCAGCATTCACCTCACTAATGGAAATGTATCTTTAAGTCAAAGGATCAGAGTTGATTTTGGAATGTATCGGGATATTTAGTGTGGCAACAACATTATCCCTCTGTGACAAGCAACGTCAGGCTGTCGATCATTATAATATATGTGCCTGGCTGTCAGCTGTCTTAGCGCATGAATGATTCACTCCGTGATAAATTTTAGCTTATGATTACCTTTCAGACGTACGTCAATATGTCTGTTTACGTAATTACAACTTCTATATTTAAAGGCTTTCAGACTGTTTTATGGAGGGACATGGCGGAAGGCAAACTCGTCTAACGTGTGTATGTGGCTCTAAGTATTTGTGAATGATTATGATTTATCACCGTAACGGTACGAATGATAAATCGCACTCAGATTCATGGACTGTAAATACAGAAAGGTGGTCGTTTATTTCCTTTACACGATCATTAATTTTCGAACTGTCGATTGTGAGATCATCAATTTCGAAAATTGTTTAATATCAATCTTGAGTCAGCTATTAAGAACTAAGTGAAATGAAAATGCTATTACTCATGAGTGATAGATTGGGTTTATGAGGTCAGGTCTGTGTTTTTGATAAAAATGCTGATACATACGCTGGTCATCTTGATGGTCAGATGAAAGCACTTGAAGATTAATGTCCATAACTAGTAAGAGTAATCGTCTTCAATAACATATAAATAATTTTTCTCTCGAATTAATTCAGACGCTTTACGCTAAATAGACACCATTCTTTATTTCTCCTCTGAGGTCGATATAAAATCTTTATTGTTCGTATACATCATTGCGATTAAGCCTTAACGGGGCGGGGTGAGTAAGAATCTCTGTTTACTTGACATTTTTTACTGAGCGTATTAAGATGGCAATGTCCAGCTAATATGGGACATTTATCATATAGGAATTACGTATTAATCATTTACATCTGCAATTCTATAGCGTAAAAAATGAAGAATCCATTCAGATTCTTATTATAAAACCACTTGTAATGCACTAACATTATTACTAATGATGTTATTATTAAATAAGAAATAGATTTGCAATTTAAACAACTGTGAATACCTTAATACAGTTCAATATAAATAAATTATTTACGTGCGGTGAAACAGAGTCACAGGTTTCTTTAGTTTAGGTTTTAAAATATGTATTTTGTGTTAAGTACATTAGCTACTAGCTACCAGCATTAAATATTATTTTTTATGTCTACAAGAATTATTTTGTGCAAAATGTTCTCTATCATTGACCTTAATAAATTGATCTTCTATATGAGTTGTTTTACTATATATTTTCTCATTGCTTGAACATTTATATTGCCTTCACACAAACATTCTTCTTTACATTGTCATAAAACATGTTGAAGTCAAAAGTCACGGTATTTGTTTGACGTTGCGCCAAGAGGCGTGCCCCGTCACGTCAATGTAATAACATTGTCTGACTGTCCGTTAGCATTCATAGGGGAATATACGTGATGGTGATTCATTATGAAATGTAGTTAGTCTTCTATTGATTGTGTTTGAAATGAATAGTTTTTAATTGATTTTGTTTCATATGTGTGGTCTGATTGAGGCGGTGGGCGTAGAAGTGATTAACGATAAAGAAATATCTATTTATCAACTAGTTTCATGATACAATGATTTATGTTCTACTGCAAACAAGTTTTTGTACCAAAACAGACTTTTAATCTAAATGATAAGACGCAGCTATATAAACAGCCTTTCCAAGGAGTAACGTGTTACCCAGTTATTGGGTTGGAGAGGTCAGAAAGGCAGTCGCTCCACGTTAAATACTGTTATTGAACAGCATCTGGTTAGACTCCAATATGGATACAAAAAAGCAGATAATAAAACGCAGTTATCATAAAAGGAAATATAATTTAAACAGAAATGAATACCACAAACGAAAAGAAATCTTTATAGATACACAACTTTAACATTTCCAATCTAAGTAGACTAGTCTGAAGCAAACCTACCTAAGCAGAATACCTATACATAAACCAGTCAACAACATAGAAAGGACTCCCTCGCAACTCAAACTACTTCTGTAGCGAGTACAGACAGACAGACGTACGCTTATTGAAACGGCAGCAGACGTATATCAAGATGCGGCGCATACATCAAAGTCAGCAGTCTTATCTTGAACGTGAACGCATTCACACAGAGACGGGCAAATGTTCCTCTTTGATCTAAAGTGTCGGCTTTATGACTTGTTGGGGATCTGTTCTGCTTTAGTTGAGGAGCTTTTTAGAGGTTAGAGGTTAGTCTGAATGCTCGGCGTTATCATCTTTGTGAGTTCGCAAGTTTACACGGATATAAATGGAATCCGACTGGTAATAAATAACACATGCAATACTTTAAAATTGGAGATCTTTTCTTTTTATTCTTTTTAAAAAAAAACGTTGCCCCACATTAGGAATTTCTCCTGTATCGTGGGTGCGTTTACAAACATATAAACTCACATACACAAACACCCAGAGCCGGAACAACTATTTGTAGATCATACAAATAATTGTTCCGTGCGGGAATCGAACCCGCGACACGCAGCGCAGCAGTCAATCGCTCAACCATTGCGCCAACCAATTTCAATATAAAATAGATGAGTATTCGATACAGGAATGCAATTAAACACAACGATACAAAATAATTTACACAGATATTTTTTACTACGTTCCAATGTTCGCTTCTGTAGTAAATGCACGTTCGGCAGCCACAGAAGCGGAGATGAGGAATGCGATACAACGTGATGCGAGCATTGTCTGAGCTCATGACTACCGATCAGATGCCACCGCACTGACATTCAACACGACACATAAAAACTATCCAGCCAAATAAAAGTTTAAAAGACTTCACGACTCGCTCAGACAGATACACAGATAACCGCATTTCTATTCCAGAGAAATACATTTTAAACACCCAACAAAGCAATATCCCATGTTTATTTGGTTAGCGCTACAAGAAAAACCAAACAAGCCAGATTAATACTCTAATACCGCGAGGTTAAAGCGCCTAACAAATCAACGCAACAAATGTACCGATAAAAGAACAAATGACGCCGATATAAAATACTATCCCAATTATTTGGGACAATTCATTAGAGAGACCCTCGACGCTTTCCAATTGCCGCGATCCGTCACACGGCTCGCGACAGATGGGGATCTATTCCGTATGGAGTGTCAGGAAGAAATGGGCACAGTAAATCAACCGTCGGCCGACAATCTCGCGCAGTCGCCGTCGATACATCAACTGTAATGCCTCGGATACCGCAGCCAGATAATCGAATGTGAGCATCGACTCGTTACGCTGGAAATAAGATGAGGTTTGTGACTCCATGTCAGCAGCAACGATGTAACTCGAGCACGATTTTAACCGACTATAGGCATTATTGAGTGCAGCTGTTTAGTTTGAGGCACATTAATTTGGTCGAGAGTCGTTCCACGGACAGTAACAGATGGCTGTATGTCGCAGCGCCACTAAGGTCGGTTTTGGTTCGCGCGCGAGAGTCGCTTGTCCCCGCCGAGCGAGCGCTGATAGATCTGTAAAGTTTGCCGCGGACAGGAATATATCGAGTGGTTGCCTCCGTTCGGCTTTATTTATACATAACATCTGTTTGAAGTTGAATCTACCGGCGCGGACGGGGAGCGCATTACCGGAGATTTATTCCGCGTCTTAATTGTGAATCGATGGGTTAATGAAGATAAAACCCGCGGCTGTGTTGTAAATTAGCTCGCGTGTCGACTCGTGGCTCCGATAAAGGCCTTCTTTATTGCTTTGTTTGTTTTCTCGGGCCGTACTTCAAAGGGTACGGAGATAAACTCGAGTTTTATGCGAATGTATTTATTGGCGAGCTTTTAAAGTTACGCCTTTACTCAGAATCGGACGTCAGGTGGAAATAGGAAGCCGGCGCGAATGACAGCCGAGAGATAAATGGGAGCCGAAGAGAAATTAACGATGCGTCGACGCCCGCCGTAATTAACTAGGCTACTTATAAATCAGCTGTAACCTCGGCCGTCTGTAACAATAGCCGCAAAGTAAGATAAATCGACAGGACAGCTCGACTCATACAAGTCGATATTGACAAGCGCGGTATTCCCTTAACTCACGTTCACATTTGGCGACACTTTAGAATCCTTTGGCACCACATGTAAAATATGTGTTCACACTTATTTTTGCCAGCTGGTCGTTTCGGATTTCTCTCGTATGGCATTTCACTAGTCTGTGTCAGTTCGGCGGAGTGACGTCGTCGCACAGTTTGGACGAGGTTAACCCCACGCGGTCACACACTCTCGTCTAATGGCCGTGATTCGACAAGTACAAATGGCCTCTGTGACAAATGGCCTGCGGAAGACCCCGTGTCGAATGTTGTGTCGTAAGTTCAAGTTGTGTGCAAGCCAATATAGGACGTATTGCTTCAATTTTGAATATTTAAGATTACAATCAAGATTTTGATAGTTTTATAGAGCTTAATCAAGTAGATACAAAAATAGATAAATAATCACCATCTATCTTAGGTGACACAAATGTTGATATAAACGTTGAGTAAAACAAGTCGATCCATCAAAGTGATGAATAATTTAATGATCGTTCCTAAGGTCCAAAATTGTTTGTCAAAGCCAAAATGTTAGCGATAAATGATAAGTGAATACGGAAAGTGTCGATAGCTTTCTCAGTTCGCCCTCTACCTGGATAAGACCTTTGATACCGATCAAAGGTCTTATCCAGTGCGGACCCGCGAAAAACACTCTTATAGAGCACATTTAGAGGAAATGTTGAATGTTTTTCGAATGGCGATTTCCCTTTTGCTAGTTCATGTAGTGTCAGTTCCGTAGGGGGAGATCTCTTATGAACCGGTTGATTTATGATTCGTATTGCTTCCAATGTTGCTTTGGGTTCGCCAATATCATTTCTAACAGTTTTGACGTACGGTGTAGTGATGAAACAACCGTTGCGATATTAGTTTCGGGAATTATTTATAGGTTTGTCCGTAAGTGCGGATGTATTGTTATCTTTTGTGGGTAGTTTCGTGTTGCTATTAGGGTAGTGTTTGTGGGTAAAATTAATTACTATCGTCTGTTGTGAAGTTGTATCAATTAAAGTTTAGTTTAGATTAAAACGTATTTTCAAGCACACTATCAAGATTTTATAGACGCCTAAATCCCGGTTTCCAAATTGAGAATTCGAAGTTACCGCAAATGTTAAAGTTTGAATAGGTCTCGTGTCAACTTCCAATTCTCAACGGGGGTAAGAAAGATTTACAATATATACTGTCTTTTATTCATTTAGTAGTATATACACATAAATAACTAAACTTACATTTTCTCCATGTGTTAATATAAAGTTTCTAGAAACTACAGAACGCCACCTGCACATATATTTCCCATTAAAATTTTTGTTGTGTTCTTACCACTAATGAAAAACTATACAACCAATATAGCTCCACTCTAATCCGCAAATCGCTCACCTCACCACCCTGACCACAAACGTATAACCATTACACAATTAAACGGCACCACAATAAATAACACGGTAGATGCAGACCATCCATCTTGTAATGAAGAAAAGTGCGCTCCAGCGATGCTTTATCGCCGATCTGTGTAATTAAAACGTTACCCGAAGGAAATGTGAGGTAATAACAATAAATCTAAGGTGCTCGTAACTCCGGAACGCCGTGTAGATGCTGTAATTGCAGCATTTGTGAATGGGTCCCGGATCTCTTGAATGTTTGATGGGATCGTGGATCAGGGAGCTTGATGGTCAGTGGGCTGACGTGGTGAAAGGATATGGGTTGTGTTTCACAGCATAAGCAGCCTATAATTTACTGATGGGATACAGGCCTCCTCCTGTGAGAGCGATTTGGATGCAATCCACTACTTGGACACAGTGCAGGTTGGTGAATGTCAATGTAATTCTACGACATACCGGTTTCTTCACAATGTTTTTTAGTCGACTCGGTCCCTCAGGGCTGAGGATCTTGTCGTTGTCTTGTCCCAGTGTCGTGCCAAGAATCATGGCACTAGGCCATTCTTATGGCTTCCTGAAAAAAAAACAAGGTCTGGTATACAGACAAAAGTACTGTCCACCATTTTGGTCGCAAATCCCTTGGTTTTTTTACACGGAAAATAACTCTTAGAGGAATAATAATTGGTATGATATTCCGTAAAGGGTTGTCAATGTCCTGTTTGCCATGGAACTCCCCTCAACTGTGAGAATACGGACAGTGGAAGGTTTTGTGAGTGTTTAAATGTTTGAAAGAGACGGTGGCTGTCGGTATGGGTTATTTATGATCTGCGTTTTATGGCCACCAATGAGGCATGGATTTTGTTTATATGAAAAGCAACAAAAAATAGTCAAAGGATTGTAAAGTTTATTTAAACTTCATGCACAAAGACACTGTAGCAGATTAAAAGCCTTAGGCTTGGTAAACCAATGTTGGTTTCTAGTGTCATAACTCTACTCATGCAAAAATAAAAAAAATATCTTCTTCCTTGCCTGCCTTTTAAAACATGATTATTCAGAAATGAGAAATGATGCTTACTCAAAAGAATCTTACGATCCTTTATCATGCAAACGATCTGCCAATAAATAAGAATAATATAATGTAAAAGGTCAAGGAGTTGCATGAGTATCGACAAGTTGCCCATCCATCACTTCAAGGCATTAAGTACGAGTAACAAATTTCTCTCAGCTTAGCGCAACTTGGAGGAAACATTCATTACTTTTATTCCTTAAGCAATAAGTTATTTAACAAAC
The DNA here is from genome assembly GCA_948252205.1 of Orthosia incerta. Lineage (NCBI taxonomy): Eukaryota > Metazoa > Arthropoda > Insecta > Lepidoptera > Noctuidae > Orthosia > Orthosia incerta. Next base: position 2,072,231 of record OX411748.1, on the reverse strand, counting down.
AACGCTATTGAGGAAAACATTCGTCTTAATAATATTAGTTAATGTTACTCTGAAGTAACTGTACAATGTGCTGTACGTACACATGTAACCACAGAGCACGGAGATGGCCACTGCTAGAGGTGACATTGTCAACACTTAAGCATGATAAGTTTTGAGAATGCCATCTTTAATCTTTAGGAAAGGCCGCCGAAGGATGGCTCTAGGTGCTCTGTGTATGACTTAAAATATATATAAGCCTTTAAACTGCTAACCGATGAGATTTAGAAATTGAAGGCTTTGAATGGCTAAGATGACAGAAATTAAATGCTGTTTCAAAGCCGTGAATTTTATTAGAAATAACTTCTCTGCTGATGAGGAGCTCGTGGCTAAATAATAACAGCCGCACGGGTCGATCATCAAGGTTAAGCCACGCTTGACGAGGTCGGTCCGTGGATGGGTGACTATTTCAACATACCGAGTTTCCTCCGTGCCTCGGAAAGCACGTTAAGCCGTTGGTCCCGGCTGTTATTTGAAAATCTTTGACAGTCGTTACGAGTAGTCAGAAGCTTGAGATCTGACACCAGTCTTGCCAAGGGGTACCGTATTACCCAGTTACTGGGTTGTAGAGATTAGATAGGCAGTCGCTCCATGTAAAAATACTGGTACTTAGCTGAATCCGGTAAGACTGGAAGCCGACCCCAATAAAGTTGGGAAAAGGCTAGGCAGATGATGAACTCAATTCAATTCAATTCAATTCTTTATTGCATATCACATGTGTATAACAAAGATCTTATAACAGTAGTATAGTTCACATGGACCCTGTCGGGCACAGCAATTTATTTAGGAATAAATACCTAGCTTATTATAAATTAATTATTATACCTAGCTGAAAAATTACAATGCAAGCTTTAAATGTAATTAAATTATGCTATAGAATGACAATTATAAAACGATGAATTTCAATTAAAGTTTAGATAAAAGTGAAATAAAACAATAAAAAATGGCAATGTCAACAAAATAAAATAAAATAAAATAAAACTTCTCTGCTGCCGGGCGAGGCTCTTCCGTGCTGTGTGCATACGTTTGCCTGGCATTTAACCACGTTTTTTTATGATCTGTGCATTTTTTTTTCCTTCTCACATAGAGGAGGTCTGTGTCCCAGCAGTGGGAACATTAATAGGCTGATGATGTGATGTGATGTGATGTGATGTGCATTTAACCATTTATTTTCTACTGTCTCTCAAGATACAGGTTGCCCTAGTTTGAGAGGCAGGGTTTACTCAAAATGGTTACACTGGAATAATTCTTACAATACGTACGTAAACGTAACATGTTGTCGAGCTTTGAAAAAATCCGGTTAATTTTTCAGCATTTTTGACAGAACGAAACAACACGACGTTTAGTTTCGTTTCTTGTAAGTTCTGACAGCATTTTAACATCTTTTTTGCAAAATTAATCGCTAAGAAATTTAAGCATAAACTGAGCGAGCGCATCGCCATGCTGCCGACGACGTACGACGCGTCGGTCCACGGTGACGTCGCCGTACCGTGCATTAACACGTCACGTCAATGTACCGCACCGTGACATCGCAGCTTTCCACGTTGACAACGTCGTGACGTGGAGATGGGGACAAGCCCTGACATCTTTTAAACATTAACACTGGGAAACAGGATACATACTCCTTAGCAAGACTTCGTCCGATTTTCAGACGTCTGACTACCCGTAACGATTGTCAATGATCTAATAATCGGTCGGGTCTCAGTACTATCGATGAGTAAATGATGGTCACCCATCTACGGACCAACTTCGTCAAGCGTTGCTAAACCCAGAAGATAGACTCCTACAGCTGTTATTATTGACCCACAAGCCCCTGTATTATGTAGGTCCGTGTAATTCCTAGCTCTATGCATGTTACACAATATTGTGCTGTCTGACTAAGGCTAGACTAAGATGTTATTAGCATAACTTTGCATGCACACAGCCGCTGTACCGAGTGCCAAACACGGGTCTTACCTTTGTCTTCAGACGTTTGAATATTCAATATATGTAATCATTATAATTTTACATAGTATACAAAATTATACTTTCTCGTGGGTATTGTATTCACTTTCTTGCTTGTTTTAGATTCGTTTCCTTTCAGTAAAAGTTTGTTGTATTCGATTTCGTTATTTCCAGTTAGATATCTTGAATGTAATTGTACATGACCTAAGCAATAAAAAAATCTTTTTCTATGCAAAAAGTTCTGGAGTGGCGACCGCGAACCGGAAGACGTTACGTTGGAAGGCCACCCACTAGGTGACCTGGTGAAGGTTGCGGGGGTTATTGGAGACGAGACGCACGGGACCAGTTAAAGTGGCGACCACAGATTATAGAAAATGATCTGTGGTGGCGACTCTTGGGGGAAGCCTATGTCCAGCAGTGATCGTCTTTCGGCTGAAATGATGAATGATGGTAATGTGAAGTAATCTGAACTAACTTAGTGTAGCTCTTAAAGAGCATCTGAGATCAATCTCTTCTTCTTTCAATATAATGTGTCTTGGTTTCAATAAACTGTGCTTTTACTTAGTATTGAATTGTATTTTTCAAATTCAGGAATTAACCTTTATTAGATTTCAAAAAGGAGGTTTACAATTCGACTGTATGTTTTGTATGTTTGTTACGCTATTAGTCCGCCAATTATGAACTTATTTAGATGATTCTTTTTTCAAAGCTTAAGCTGGTGCTTCTCATGTGGCCCCATTTAAATTTGATCAAGATCTAACGAGTAGTTTTTAAGTTATCCTTAATAATGCGTATTTTCATGATAATTTAAGGTACCAAAACTAAAAAGAGAAAAATAAAAACGGTTTTAAAAAAAAACTCAATAATACAGGTAAATAATATAAAGTATGTATTTTTTCCTTTCTCAAACAGAGTAAACAGAAAAAATCTAACCGACTCATTTTCGATGTTGAACGGGAACGCAGGGCATTGGCGGTACGGGCGAACATGTTGGCCCGTAGGTTCGCTAGATGTACAGCAGCAGTCAAATACACGCTTTTTAAAGCATACTGCACATCTCTGTACTCGAGCGCCCTATGGATCAGCTGTACCAAACGTGCCGTCGATGCGCTGCGCGTCCAATATAATAACGCCTTCAGGGCGCTGATGCGGCTGCCACATTACTGCAGTGCGTCAGAAATGTTCGCAAAAGCACGAGTCGACAGCTTTTCAGCTGTCGTGCGGAAGAAAAGTGCGTCTCTGCTCGCCAGATTGCGTGGCAGTGGCAACAGCCTCCTGAGGGTGATAGCTGACAGGCTTGATGAGAGTCCTATAATGGGACATCTCATCAAAACAACACTGTCTGTCGTAGTGTATAAGTACTAACATAGATCATAAGCCATATTGTTACTAACATCCTAGAATATAGGTACTAACGTAGGTCATAAGATAAATTGTAAGCACTAACATAGGTTATAAGATTTTATATTGTTACTAACACCCTTTTAATTAAGTATTTGTATTTTGTCAGTGTGGACCTTTTGATGTCTGAAAATAAATAAATTATTATTATTATTTTCCGCTTTGTAGTGTTTTGTTTTGGAAGTCGGTTTAAGTTTTTTTATATAAGTACTCTGTTTCAGGAAAAAAAAAATCTTATATTATTTACCTGTATTACTGAAGAAAAAATTGTTGAAACGAACGCGGAAGCCAAAATAATTGGAACAATCTTTTCTGTTTTTGCCGTGGGTGGGTATTACCCAATACTTGGTCACGTAAATAAATTCCATGACGTAAAAATTTTTAATAGAAACAAAAATAACACAACTATAAATATTTGTAATCAATATAATCATCATAGAGTCGTTGCATTTACAACGGGATATGGCACTAATAAAGATATACTAAGGACACTTTATAATATTGCCTTTATCTATATCTTTTAAAGATTAGTCGTGGGCTTGTTTATTGTATTGTTTATCTTTTTATGGATGAGGAATATAAAGATGTATTGCGTCAGCTGTTTGAAGGTTTGACTGGTATGACGAATTTTTTAATGGAGGTCAGTATGATAAAGCTTGTCTGGGCAAGTACCGTCATTAAGGGTACACTAGTCAACGGCACAAACTATTTTGTGCGCGGGGTTAAAATGCATTTTATATCAACCAACAACACGAGCGGAAGAGATAGATACTGTGATGAGCAGAAGGAAGCTAGTTTGCGTACGAATACACACTTTTGCAATTTTGTAGTGAAATGGATAATGATTTAGGACTAAACCGAGCGCGCGATACAGACCTTTGGCAGTCTAGATATCATGAAAAAACGACTTAATGTATCTGTTCAAAATAAAATTATATGCATTGTTAAACTGCTAATCTATACCTGTATGGAGGCCGTTTTGCAATTTTCCGTCTTTTTATGGTATTTATTTGCGCCCAAAAATGCGTTAAAATTAGCGTCGAAATGTGGAACTTTCGAAGCTCATAACTTTCAAATAATTTTTTTTTTTACTTTTTCGCTTCCATACAGGGCTAGATAATGATGAAACAAATTGATATCACTTTTTATTTTGAACGTACATCGTCAAACAGTGCAATAATCCCTAGACTACGTTTGTATGGAAAAAAAATCGACTAGTGTAACCTTAAGTCAGATAGTAACACTAACTACTGCCCACGGCCCTGCCCTCGTGGAATTAGTAATAGTAGGACTTCCATCCGTTTATCATAACCTAAGTAGAATCGTGAGGTTGTCATTTTAAAATCTTATAAAACTGTGTTATAATTATTTTAAGGTCAGCATCCAAATCAGCAGAAATAGGTCAAATTAAGCACTACTAAATATAATTTATAACCAAACATGAATCTCTGTTTTAACTCTCAAATATCGTAAAATAATATTCTTTTCATTTAATTAAATCTAACTAGCCTAAAGACAAATGATTTTTATTATTGTTGTTGGGAATGGTGTTGTTTTCCCACAACAAAGAAAAGTTCCCCAATTTTCCACAAAATTCTCTTTAAATACGGCTTTAATTTAATTGTAAATAAACAACCCACTAAGTATTAACAATCCATGATTCATAAACACAATAATCTATCTCCGAAACCAAACAATAGCAATAAAACAAACCTCCCGATCAAGAAACCTCCTAATTTCGCGTACAGTCACAATCAAAGCCAACCATTAGCAAATCTATTTGTATTGTTGTGCGCAACTGTACGAATGAGCTACCGTCCTTAAGGTAAAATGCCACTAACTGACAATCGATCGATTTTAGTTTATTGATGTACTCAGAAAAAAAACTCTAGCAATCTGTGTAAGTAGTATTTTTAATTGATTCCGAATAAAAAATAAAAAGGCCGCTAAATTACTCAAATTGCTCTGCATACAAATCTATTTTTGATAACCTTAGCAAAGCCTATTCGAGAGTGTCCAATCTGATCATTTTTTTTTAAACCGAAAACTCTCGCATATTATTTATAATGATCAACGACATCGAATCCAGAATCTCTTGAAAATAGTACTTAGACAAATCGATAGAGAATTTTTCGCTAACAACGATGGCATCAAAATACTTAAATCGGCCAAATACCAGATAGTGGCATTTTAGTTAGGACGGTAGTATAAGCAAATCGATTGTAACAAACCTAGTGCGCAGTTGTACAAACGAGGCGGTTTCGTCGCTGTCCGCAAGTGTACCACGTTAATTAGTTGTCAACATGTTTTAAGCTGTTGCTTTTAGTTGACTGTATTGTTAAGTTTGTATTGACATTAAATGTTGGAAATTTAAGTGATCGGTTGTGTGTGTATTGGAGTCAAATTTAGTTACGCAAAAGAATAGGTATTGATTTATTGTATGTTTTAATCTTACAGAACACAAAAAAGGGGTGGAATAGCGATGAAATGAAACTAAATAAAGCAATGAAAAAAAACTATGACTTAACTCTGGTAATTCCTGCATGTTTAGATAAACAGTATCTATTTTTAATTATTACGAGGTTTTTGTCTTTATAACTCAAAATTATGAGTTTGTCAGATAGTGGCACTCTAGATTAGGGACGGCAACGAGGTGGACGCTTCGCTGTCTGCAAGCGTACCGCGTTAATTAGTTGTCGACGTGTTTTAAGCTGTTGCTTTCAGTTTACTGCATTGTTTAGTTTGTATATACTTTAATTGGAGAAATGCTCAATTAGACCTATTTTTAACACCAAGAACTCTCGCATGTAATATTTATAGTTGATAAATAGTATCTATTTTAAACATTATTACGCAGTTTTTTGTTATTTGTCTACAACTCAATATTATGATTTTGTCAGATAGTGGCATTATTGCTTGAGAACTGCAACGATCTCGTCGCTGTCCGCAAGTGTACCGCGTTAATTAGTTGTCAACATGTTTTAAGCTGTTGCTTTCAGTATACTGCATTGTTTCGTTTGTATTGACAATTTTTGGAAGAAAGTGAATGGTTGTGTGTATATTGGTGGCGGTTTAGTTACGATATAGGCTAAAGTTTTGCCTTATTTTATGTTTTAATCTTATGAAACGTAGAAAGAAGGGCTGAAAATGGTGGTGAGCTGAAACTTGGTAAAATTTTAATTTATGTAAACTTTTTTTTTATTTCCTTTTTTACTTAGTAAGTACCACAGGCTACTTTTCATCCCGAAAGATTTAGTGTTTCGGAGACATAAGCCGAAGGAGCAGAAAAGTGGAAATAAACTGGTTTTTAACACCGACGAAAAAAGAGGGGTGTTATAAAGTTTGACGTGTGTTGCTGTCTATCTGTGTATATGTGTATCTGTGTGTCTGGCATCATAGCGCCTACACCGGATGAACCGATTTTGATTTCGATTTTTTTGTTAGAAAGATGAGTTTGTCGAGAGTGTTCTTAGCTATGTTTGGTGAAAATCGGTTTAGCCGTTCAAAAGTTATGGGCTGTTTTCTGTTTGAAACGGAGTTTTTTCGCAAGATATCGTGTCATAATTACGTGTTCGATAGATTGATGATCGAGGCGTGTCTACTACTAGATAAATTATGTAGTTTAAATAGTATGATATAAATATAATTGCCGGTGGTTCTCGAAATTTAAAATTTTTACTTTATATATTATTGAATTTAATTTAAGGCATGCAGTGGTTTTGTTTTATATTATTGAAAAAAGATTAGAAGAGATGAGATTTTTTTGGCTACTAACCACAAGTTATTGCGTCCTTTGAGTAAAGTCAAACCTATTTTAGTTATATTTTCCCTACTATAGGATATGAGAACTATTTCAAACAGGCAACTCACTATAAACTAACTATTACACCTCACGTCTCCATCTCACCCTGCCACATAGGCCACATACTTTTTAAGCCATTTTTATCTGAACCCATCAATTGTAACACCACGGTAACAAAGATGTCATTCACCTCGCAGATGCCATTTATCCAGGAAAGTACCCACTAAACTAGGCACATAAATTATTTTGTCTGCTTCGCCAAGTGTAAGGAACTCCTAGGGAATTTATCACGCGTGTCCCGGTGTAAACAAAAAGCGTTTGCGGATTAATGAAAAAAAAAAGATTTTTCACAAATTGCCTTCTGATTTAGTGGTGGCAATGGTAAAAGAGGAGCTTTTACCATGTATGAAAGATAAGTCAATCAGCAAGGTTCACAGCAGCTACAAAATCTGGAGCAGTGAGGCAAGCTAGATAACTTTATAAATCTTCAACTTATTTGCTTTTTATTTTCAGTTAACACAGCAGCGTCGTATGCATGAAAGGCATTGTTTTCTGGATTTAAAAGCATTCAACATCCTCTTTTTCTTACCCAAGTATATTTAGGGTCAGCCATAGATATCGATATCCGTGGTGTCAGCACTATTTGCGTGAATGTTTTACATACATTGAACGCAAGCGCCATTTGGTGAACTTCTAAATTTAAATTACAGGGACTGTTTTTCTTAGAGAGTCAAAACGTTTTTAAGAAGAATTTATATATTTTTTCTTTTTTTGTAACTTGCACCATCCCTTGTAGGAAAAATAGTAGCGAGTGCCGACAGCCATTTTGTATAAAGCAAGGGGGTGGTTTAAAATATTATGCATCGTAAGGAAATGTATTTTTTGTAGGTGCGGGGCGCTCCGTTTATTTAGGCGAGCATGATAAGTCTAATTTATAATACTGAAGTCAGCTATATGTTTATTTGAGAACTGCGAGATTATAATGGCTTACTTTAGATTTTTCTGGAAAATTGGTAGACGTAGAAAAACACTTGTCAAATATAGGCTCTCCATAGTGACAATTACGGGTCATAGCCCTCTTAACAAACATCTCTTTAGCATAGACGCCACGGACATCCCACTTTGCAGAGGCTGTTTTGACGCCGAGGAATGAGCTGCCCACGTTATCCTGGACTGCGAGGCCGAGGTTTCCCGAACGTGAAGAAATCCTCGGAACGGTGAGGTTGCTCCGCTAAGCCTGTGAAGCACCCAGGAAGCTTCTGTGCTTTTGGACGGAGCTAGGCTGGCTACTTTAGCCGGCAACCCCACGCACAACGGACTAAATGGGAGTCTAAGTGCGGAAAAGGGAGTCCCTCTTCTATCTATGTGGGACTTAACTTCACTATTTTCTTTGAATTTGACAGGTTTTTGTATCAGTGGCTCAAGGACAGTAAAGTCTAGTTGTTTTCTTGACCTTGACAGAATTTGCAGACTATATTGATTATGTAAATCAATATAGTCTGCAAATTCTGTTGACCTAGGCTGGTAATCAGTCAGCTTTATTTTGCAACAAATCTCTAGCCCGAAAAATATCCGAAGAAATCATAATTTTTCAATTGAAATATGTGCTTTATCAAGCGTCCTAAGTTTGCCTTTGCTCCTTGAGGTACTCCAAACTGAATGTAGGTAAAGTAAATAGAAAAATATCATTGGCAATTAGTATTTTATTAGGATCCAAAAACACTTCTTAAGCTGAACCTGCGGTCATCTGCCACCCATAAACAAGCTCTTTCCCAAAAAAAAAGCGAAGTCATACGTCTCGAACACCATCCTGAAGTCGCTTTTAATAAAACGTGCACCTATGACAAGTATCGCGAATACGGGCAGGTCATAAATCTGGCAGAACACATAAATATCGCGGGACGCCACCGAATCACTTCGAACGAGATAAGGTGAAGCCAGTCAGGCTGGCGTTTTGTTAGTATGTTCATGTTTGGATATGAGGGGGTGCTGAAATTTGTTTTTATATTGGGCTTATAGTGTAGCATACACGCAATATGAGATGTAATTGCAGTTTTAAAGTTTTTTTTTAAAAGAGTGTCTGGAATGTTATGGGGATGGCATCTGCCAGTAGTGGGACATTCTAGACTAAAAAAAAGTATTGATTGAATTTATCGTCATCTTAGATGGCAGTGATTAATATTAGATTTTTTATTGTATAACTGTAAAGTTGATTATGTCGAAATACCTAATTAACTAATTTTTAATAATTTATGATAATAACGGATTGTTGCACAATTAATATTTTTAAGTAAATAGATCAACCACGAATTGTAACTGTTGCTTATAGCACAGGTACCTTAACCTAGTTTAAGTGACAGTGTTCATATTGTTAACATAATTTATTTGAACCAATAAACGTTATTTATTTTTATTTTCATTGCAGCATTAAGTTAAATATATCATATTTGAAGCACATAAACTGATAAAACAGCACAAGTTATTAATATTAAAGAAAACATTCCAATTACATTACTTCCAGAATAACATATTTCAGCAGAACAGAAGAAATTAATCTCAAAAGCCGAAATGACAACAATTTTTTTCAACTCAAATACGTCATCACGGTGCCAACATTTTGAATATAGAACCGTAAATTTTCTGTAACAAGTCGCCGTTTCGCGTACCGTGCAGCACATATCTCAAAGTTATTTCCCTTGGATGAAATATGTGGCAATTTCTTTGAATAATACATGGGCCATATTTCAGGCGTAGCGCTACGAGCGTAGGCCGTAGCTCCGTAGCGCTACGAAACGATATATTGTACTAGGAAGTGTCAGTGATGTTTCGACTTTGTTTTATCTTGTTGGTGTGTTGATTGGTTGGGCTACGGATTTATCAGAATGATTTCTTGTTTTGGTAGAACAATAATGTAATATTGAGAAAACTGTATTATACACAGAACACGGCGCCTGTATTTCGAGTCGAGTTAGACAGAGGCGTACCTAAATAAGATACCTTACCGATAGGTGATCTAGCGAACGTATTTTCAACCGACTTTAAAAAGGAGGAGGTTTTAATTCGTTTGTATATTTGTGTATGTTTGTTACGCGATTACTCCGCCAATTATGAACCGATTTTGATGATTTTTATTTATATGAAAGCCGATAATTCTCATTTGGGTAATTTAAATTTGATTAAGATCTGACGAGTACTTTTTCAGTTAGCCTTAATAATTAGTATTTGCATGGTAATAATAAGGTTCCTAACAAAACTAAAAAAAAATAAAAACTGTTTAACAAAAAAATTAAATGGTTTTACAAAGCAAAACACTACAAAGTGAAAATAACCCTCTTTTCGGAATTCGGAGCCAAAATCGAAAAAAAATTAGGTACCAAAGGCACCGACTGCCGAAAAGAAATTTATTTTTTTCTTTGTAGTGTTCTGTTTTGAAAAGTTTAATCTTTTGTTAAAAAGTATTTTCCTAAGAAAATTTCCAGTGCAAATCATTCGAATTGCATCGCATTGTGTCCATGTGACCATACTTGCCATTCCACTTGGTAAATATCGCTAATCTGAGTAATATATATTTATAAGTCGAATCGCGTCCAGCCATCAGGCAAGTCACAAATACTCTCACATTTCGCCAGGTGTCTAAATTGCATATTGATTCATATACCCATAATTGGGTTCTCTAACAGCAGACCTCAGTGCTAAAGAGAGATTTACAAAACTAGGAAAGTTAACAAATGCGCACAACAACAGCGCTTAAAAAAAATTGAATTCTTATTAACTAAATACACTACACAAATACGTGTACAGCACATAATGCATAAACATAATACATACATAACCTAAAATACATACATATCTATGCGTCATGTTGACAGGAAATGTTCCTTAATTCTGAATATCCCTAGTGAAGGGCTATCCCGTATGGAATGAGGAAGATGATTCCAGAGGCGGACAGCACGAACAGTAAATGATCCACCGTAACGACTTGATGAGTGGGGAGGAAAACGAAGAAGAAGAGATGATGAGGAGCGGCAAGGCTTTCCTCTCGGAACAAGATACTCAAAGCGTTGTTTTAGATACGAAGGAGAGGTAGGATTGTGAAGAACAGAAAAGAGTAGAGAAAGAGTGTGGGTATCTCGGCGCTGCCGAATAGGCAGCCACTTCAACCACTTCCGAAATTCCGACACATGGTCGTACTTTATAACTTATCTTATCTTATCTTTTGGAGGCCAAAAATGAAGCGTATGCACAAATTTTGCAAACGCTCGAGCTTATCAAGAAGTTCCTCAGTCGCATCAAGAAAGCAGACATCAGCATAGTCAAGAAGAGGAAGAAGAAGAGACTGAGCAAGAGTAACTTTAGTTGAGAAAGGCAGGAACTTTTGGAGACGAATTGGTGGCAATAATACTGAATATACTGAAAAAGACAAAAATGAATTATTTGACAACCCAAAAAATTCTGGTGTACTACCAGGACACCATCTGGGTACAAATCTGTTTAGATCACAGATCATAGAAAAAACAAACATTTCCATGATCTGTGTTTGATATAATGATAAATTAGCTGCTATAAACTATAAGGCAGCAGGTTGGGTAATATTAGACCAGAATAAATAATTACTAACCTAGCGAACGGGTTGGTAGTGAGCGCATTAACTGGCTATTAAGCTAAGTAAAGTTACAACTATTATAGTGGTGAACATTTATATACAAAAGTATTAGGACAGAAAGTTACGTACAGAGAGTGATAAATGACAGTTTTCCGAATAGAAAATTTTGAATTGAGCATGTTTTTCGGCCTACCTTGAGTTTGACAAATATTAAACTTCAAACTCTTAATACAGAAGTAAGTATACTCTGGCAAATAGATATTTTTTTAAACATCATATAGATATTATTTACTGAATGAACGGTTACATTTCATAGTTGGCTAATACTTAATTCATTCTATGTTGCTGCATCTACCCATCACGAAAAGGCGTGAATTAATAAAGATATAAAATAAATAAATCAGCCTGATACCAACTTTTTAATCACTAGAAAACTACCAACAATCAGAATTTCACACACTTTATATCAAAATGCCATTAATCCCTACAAACTAGCGTGCCAACTTACCACCTGCCAGTTTTTGCCAGCCAAGATGGCATCCACCAATTTATCTTGTCACGTCTTTGAGACTTATAATATATTGGAACATTAGAACATAATGAACGAGTCATTCGATCGTTTGTCATGTTTTTCTACAACAGAAAAAAAATGCCATCTTCATCAGCCTTATTTTCTTCTCTCTAAGAGTCATTGTCCTTTATTCCCTTGCTTCAATAATGTGGTATTTCACACTTGTATCAATTCTGTGACGCGTGTTCTTCCATTTAGTGAGTTTTGAGAAGTTTTTCAACAATTGCAGATTTAGTGTGAAAGGGCAGGGACCAAAGACTCGATTGTCATTGGCTATTATGTTGAGTGATAAATGGTCGGCATGTTTGAGGGTATGTTTGTAACATCTGGAATTAAGATTTAGCACCTGTGAAGGATAAAGAGATGTATTTATATTTATGTAAATGATTTTTGGGGAAAATATTCTGGGAAGGTAAAATTCTGTTTTACTTGTTTTATATCAATACCAACATTTTGTTAAATAATTACAAGAAAAAATAACCATTGCCAAATCATGCACTTACATTTGGGTTGATCATCATGTCATTCATGAGCTACCTTCAACCGTCGCATGTCGCCACTTCGACCGCTCTTATGATTCTCTCATTGAGCGGACTCCCTAGAGTAATATCCAGTCAAGTTTTTGACTCCATAAACTAAGTCATATTAGCTGAAAGTACTTTCACACGACCTGAGAAATAAAATAAAAACATAATTTATATAATTTAACCCCCTGTCACCCCAAACGCGCACATGACATAATCAAAAACATAACGGCATCACTGCCAAAAAACGACACACCTCATACAAATCATCACCTCACTGTCATATTCGCCGCCTTCACCCGCCTTCACCCCTCTCCACCCCCTTTAGTCCCATGAGTACCACTCTTAAAACTCGTAAAAGGCGAGCCATAAGTTTGAATTATCGTCGCACTGAGCCCCCGTAATGAATATGGTCGACTGTATATTTCAATTTGGGCCGCAACTGTGAGCAATGTGTTACTTTTTACGAGCGCACGCTTTTTGGCGAGTACCTTTTTGAAAATTTTAGAAGGGGTGTTTTGTATGGTTAATTAAGGTGCTAATTATATATTCATTGGCCAGTTTTTGAGCTGTGGGTACAGTCCTTCTTTAGAATATTAAAATATTCAAGCTAGCCTTTGAGTTATACAAGAATAATAATCATGGTGATTTTCCTTACTGATTAGGAAGCCTATGCGGAGCACCGGTATTCTGAGAGCTAATTTTGTCGTCAGGCTTCTAATTAAATCTCATAAACGGAGCTGATTCACATCTAATATACTTGTTTCGTTCCCGTCGAAACTTTTTTTTTTACCTATACGATGTTCACGTTGTCTCTGGGCTTTTCCAGCAGTAACGAGACGCCAACTTCATGGTTGTCATGCATTGTACGTAAACGTCAAAGCTCGGAGCAACTGACAGTTCTTAACGGACACTAATCGAAACGCACGCGCAACTTCGCGACCGATATAGACGAGATTCGAAATCTAACCGACTCCGCGTGTGCTCATCATCTCATCTCATCTGTATTTGTGAACCCTGGCCCCATCGTCAGCTCATGAACATTCGAAAGGTGGAAGTTCAACGAATGTCAGCCTGCAGTCTGAGGTACGTACTTTGCACATATCTTTACTGTTGGCGGCCTAGATCAAAGTGAACATCTTATTTTTATCGTGTAACTCGTCAGACCTCTCATCCGGGTCTTCCCTGTGTAGCAGAAAGCCATCACGGTATTTCGGCGTGGTGCGAATGGTACATCAAATTGGTGCCGAAACCAGGGACCTTCCATTTTTGAATCGTAAATCGCCATCTTTACTTGTGGTATTTCTGGTTAAAAGCGTAGCTTAGAATATCTCAATCGATCTATTGTTTTAACTAAAAACTATAGGTACACATCGCATTCTAAGCTATTCCACAATTTTCATAGAAGTACCTACTATCGAATCAATCAATTTACAAAACACCATGAGCTAACACCATCGAACTAGGATTTTACAAAATCGTAGGGTAAAATAATTATTTAAATATCAAGTATCCAGTCATATCAAATTCATCGTACATAATTGTGAGATCAGATTCTATTGTGCAATCACATTTTAATCGGTGCACAATTTATTTCGCTCACAATTAATCAATTCATAACTCGATATTTGGTTATTTGCACCCATCGTACATCGCTATCGCACCATAATCTTGTTTTATAAATCGTGTTTTACAATAAGCAAATCGAAAAATATTCCATTGAATTATTTCTGGGCACTACCTACACAGTATAAATTTATATTGTGCTACCTATCTAAAATTGTGAGGGTAGACATAAATAGAGGTTAGTACGAGTACCGCACAATATCGAAAACATTTTACGTAGGTATCATACAAACTTGTTTAGTTCAACTTACTCGGTAGGTACCTAGCTATATCTGTTAATCGTTATCTATCTTCAATGTATTCACTTACGGAGTAGTTTTATTAACAATATCGGAGCAAATTATATTTGGCAGAGCAGTTAGATTGTGACGGAACTACACGTAAACGTAACATAATTATCTATCCGGCGGCGCCTAGGTAGGCGCAGGGCGCAACGTAAACAAGTAGGTACTTATTTACGTTGAATAAAATTGTTTTGTTATCGTTTAAAGAATCATCCGCCTGCCACCATCTGGGTAGTAACTAAACGTGTAATAGAAACTTATATACCTACATATTTTGCTATTTTTCGTATCGACCTACTTAATAAATCCTTAAAATGTCACTTCTAAAGAAAAGTAGATCAGGTACTTTGAAGAAGTCTAAGTCAAAATCAATCGAAATCCAGTATACTAGTGAGGATTTACCATCGTTACGTAGAAAACGAACCGTCGCATATAAGCGTTTGACTAAGGCTTTAGAGGTTAGAATGTTAGCAGTTAGTGACCATTCTCAGCGAAACTTGTTTTTATCATATCATCAGGAAGTAAAGAATATTGCGGCTAATTTCGAGGATGCGCATTTTACAATTCAGGAGATTCTTGACGATCCTGAAAATGAAGATAACGAAATTCAGGAGCGTTTCGACGAAATGTATTACAAAGTGTTGTCAATAGGTCGCACCTTTTCTAAAGTTGATTCAAATCATTCTTACGATATTGGCAATGCTTCTTCAAACATTCGGTTACCCAAAATAACACTTCCGACTTTTGGCGGTGACGTCAAGAAATGGCCGGAATATTTCGATACTTTCAACGCTTTGATACATAAATCAACTTCTTTGACTGACACGGAGAAGTTTCACTATCTGTTATCATCTCTTAGCGGCGATGCTTTGACGGTAATAAAATCGTTCCCAATGACTCACGAACACTATCACGACGCGTACCAAGCACTCACCGCGCGCTTCACCAATAAACGCGACCTAGCCTTTACGTGTTGGCGAGACATCTTAAATGTCGATTTTAAATTCAACGCCGCTCACGAGTTCAGAAAATCCCTTGATTTGTTTGAAGACAATTTAGGTATTTTAAAAACAGTTAACCTGCCGGTTGGTCAATGGGATTTTATTCTAGTATATCATATTTTATCAAAACTTGACTCGAAATTAAGACGCGATTTTGAAGAAAATCATCCGGATGTTGAACTGCCTACCTACGTACAATTAAGGGCTTTTCTACATTCTACGTGCGAAGCGTCATTACGCGATACACATTTCGTTAAGACTATCAAGCCAAACGAACATACGCAGAAAGGTTTGACTTCTCATTCGCAACCAAAACGTTCCAACCCGGCACACACGCTGGTAGCGGCTACCGGTCAAAAGCAAACCGAAAGTGCTGCGCCTTCCGTTCCGTATACCAGTAAATGTTCTTTCTGCAGTGATTTTCATTCCATTGCGGCCTGTTCAGAATTTATCAAAAAACCACACGATGAACGGATGCAGATTGCTATTGAGAGGAACTGGTGCTTCAACTGCTTGAAGTCCTCCCATCGGTTGAAGGATTGTAAGTCGATATTTTCATGTCGCACATGCAAACGGAAACATCACACCTTACTCCACCGCGATGATACTATCGAATCCCATCCAACCGCATCGGCGTTGGTGTCAAGATCACCTACGCATACAACTGTTCTGCTGGCGACTGCAATAGTGCAGGTTAAAGATGCTTTCGGTAAAATGCAAGCGTTCCGTGCCTTATTTGACACCGGAAGTCAAAGTAACTTTATTACTGAATCAGCAATCTCACGTTTAAATTTACATCCGACCCCTATTAACACAACCGTATGTGGACTCGGCGAGGCACCAGCGTCTATTCTCGGTGACGTGAGGTGTGCAGTAGGTACTAAAGATGCAATATTCTTTGAATTGGACCTGCATGTCATTTCGAAAATATGTGGCGATCAACCTATCGCAAAATTAAACACTTCTGGATGGTCACATATTCAATCCTTGCCACTCGCAGACCCCGGATTCGATATTCCGGGATCTATTGATCTATTGCTCGCCGCCGACGTCTTTACCGATTCACTTCTCAACCAACAAATCAAAGGAAATGTTAACCAACCCACCGCTTTCAATTCCGTCTTTGGGTGGCTCCTGTTAGGCAAAACTCGTTTAGCTGCCAGCACCCTGGTACACACATCATTCAACATAGACAACGAGTTGAATTCTCTAGTTCAACATTTTTGGGAACTGGATTCCATACCGAAAGCGTCTCTCTTGACTCCAGATGAATCGCTCTGTGAAAAGAAGTTTGTATCCAGTCACTCTCGTGATTCCTCTGGACGATACGTTGTACGTCTTCCCTTTAAAAATGATGCGGAACCCATATTCACAGGCTCTCGTGAGGTTGCATTGCGCCGATTCCATGCTATCGAACGCCGGTTGTCTCGTGACTCTGATTTAAAAGGCCAATACGTGGACTTCATGTCAGACTACATAGAAACAGGACACATGACATTGGTACCAGTAGAGGAAATAAGCATGGGTAAATACTATATACCACATCACTGTGTTCTTCGTCCCGATTCCGCCACTACCCGTCTCCGTGTTGTGTTCGACGCCTCGGCCAAAGACGCTAACTCACGTTCCTTAAACGACTCTCAACTTACCGGTCTTAAGTTACAACCCAACATTATAGACATTCTTTTGCGGTTTAGGGAACATCACGTGGTCTTCATGGCTGACTCCCAACAGATGTACCGTCAAATTTTGATATGGCAGGACCATCGTGACTATCAGCGTATCTTTTGGAGAGCCTCTGCTCACGATAATCTTCAAGAGTACCGTCTGAATACCGTTACGTATGGTGTTTCTTCATCCCCTTTTCTTGCATGCCGTACCTTGAAACAGCTTGCTGAAGACGAAGGAGACTCGTATCCCGTTGCAAAGCGGATCATCCTGTCAGATGTTTATATAGATGACGTAGCAACCGGATGTGACTCGCTGGAAACCGCTGAATTAGCAAAAAATCAACTTATCGCGCTATTCAAACTCGGTGGTTTTCATCTTAGAAAATGGGTGAGTAACAAGGCGCAGCTTTTGTTGAATCTTCCCAGCCAGGATTGCCTAACTGGCTCCGTATCTCTCGATAATTCCGAATCCTCAACGTTAAAGGTTCTAGGTCTGCAATGGAATCCGTCACTGGATGCGTTCCTTTTCAAAATTAAGCCATCCGAGCGTCCATGTACCAAACGCTCCATTCTCAGCGAACTGGCTAGAGTCTTCGACCCATTAGGCTTCTTATCCCCCATCACAATTCAAATCAAGGCATATATCCAAAAGCTTTGGATTCTCGGTATTGGATGGGACCAAACGCCGCCTGATGAGATCATTCATACATGGACAACATACATGGATCAACTACCACAGTTGTCCCAACTTCGAATTCCTCGTAAAATCACATGCTCTGAAGCAAAATCGTGCGAGCTTCATGGCTTTTGTGACAGTTCCGAGACAGCGTATGGTGCTGTTATTTATTTGCGCGTCATTGATAAGGATGGTGCAGCCCATGTCTTCTTGGTCTGTTCAAAAGCTCGTGTAGCACCGCTGAAACGGATATCGTTGCCTAGATTGGAACTCTGCGCGGCGGTTCTCCTCTCTAATCTATACACACTCGTTCGTGAAACTTATCTAGCTCGTATCAAAATCGATGCTGTCTACTTATGGTCAGACTCAACCGTTGTCCTCTCCTGGTTACGCTCACATTCATCTCGTTGGACCACATTCGTTGCCAACCGGGTGAGTCAAATCCAAGACCTCACACCTACTGAATGTTGGCATCACATCTCTTCGGGTGATAATCCTGCTGATGTATGTTCACGTGGACAACTTCCTAGTGAACTTCTTCACAATTCACAATGGTGGGCGGGGCCCAGTTGGCTTTCACAAAATCATGAGTCATGGCCTACGAATTCAGGCAGCATACTTCACGAGGACGACGTTATTATAAAGGCTGAAGAACGCAAAGTTACCTTAGTGACCGATGGGACCGCGCCGAGTGACCCTCCAATTATCGAAACCTTGCTGAATCGTTCTTCCTCGTTATCGAAACTTGTTAATGTTCTCGCTTACATATATCGCTTTATTAACAATTCTCGTATCTCAAATCAATCAAATCGTCAGGAGTTCTTAAACAATGTGGAACGTCATCACGCTCTAATGCAAATCGTCAAACACGTACAGGGTCGATTTTTCTCGGAGGAAATCTCCAACTTAAAATCAAAAAAGGTGTTATCGAAACCTTTTAGAAAACTTAACCCGTTTCTAGACGATCAGGGAGTGCTCAGGGTGGGCGGCAGGATTTCTCGATCCGGATTAGAGTATGAACACAAGCATCCTGCCTTCTTACCATCTGATCATCCTTTAACAGTTTCACTCATCAACTTCACTCATCGTACCCACTTGCATCCTGGCATAAACACCACACATTTTTTGCTACTTCAACAATTTTGGATCATCGCTGCAAAGCGTACCATTCGCCGTTGCCTTTCCAAATGCATTCAGTGTTTTCGAACAAACCCACAGCCTCTTCAGCCCTTCATGAGCGATCTTCCATCTTACCGAGTCAATCAAGTCAAACCGTTCTCGGTAGTAGGTGTCGATCTAGGTGGACCATTTCGCATCAAACTTGGTTCCCATCGTGGCGCTAAGATGGACAAGGCATATCTCTGCTTGTTTATCTGTCTCGTAACCAAGGCAGTCCACTTGGAGGTTGTGTCGACGCTTTCAACCGATGGGTTTATAGCTGCGCTACGGCGTTTTGTCGGTCGTCGCGGCCGATGTAACACTATTCATGCGGACTGTGGTACCAACTTTGTAGGCGCTAAAAATCAACTTTCGTCTTTAATGCAACAGGCTTCTAACGAGCAGAAAATCGAATTTAAATTCAATCCACCCGGTGCTCCACATTTCGGTGGTGTCTGGGAGATACAAATCAAAGCAGCAAAATCACATCTATATCGAGTTGTGGGCGATCAAATCCTCACGTTCGAGGAGTTGTCGACTCTGTTCGTTCAAATTGAATCAATTTTAAACTCAAGACCCCTTTACCCGATCAGCTCTGACCCCAACGACCTTTCATGTTTGTCGCCTGGCCACTTTCTAACCTTAGAACCTTTAACAGCTGTCCCTGATGAGGATCTATCGCATCTTAATATAAATCGGCTTCATCGGTGGCAGATGATACAAGCGTTTCAACAGAACTTCTGGTGTCGGTGGAAAACTGAATACTTAAACTCGCTAACTCAACGCGCGAAATGGACCAAACATTCAAAACCGTTGTCGATAGGTTCGATGGTGTTAGTCAAGGACGACAATCGTAGCCCATTGCATTGGAATCTCGCGAGAGTCGTAGAACTCAAGCATGGGGTTGATGGGGTAGCTCGGAGTGCGCTAGTAAAAAATGCAAACAATCAAATCATCAATCGACCTCTAGTGAAACTATGTCCTTTGCCAACAGAGGACTAGTTCCAATCGCATCAAATTATAGTTTAGTAAATATTAATTAAGTAAATCGTAGTATAAGATAGTTTTAATCTAATCGTTGATCTTAGCAATCTAAATCGTACCTTTAACCTCATTATCGTTTTTTGATTCGATCTTCTGTGTTTTGACCAGAAAATACCATAAGTATTTTGGTGGGCGGGATGTTTCGTTCCCATCGAAACTTTTTTTTTTACCTATACGATGTTCACGTTGTCTCTGGGCTTTTCCAGCAGTAACGAGACGCCAACTTCATGGTTGTCATGCATTGTACGTAAACGTCAAAGCTCGGAGCAACTGACAGTTCTTAACGGACACTAATCGAAACGCACGCGCAACTTCGCGACCGATATAGACGAGATTCGAAATCTAACCGACTCCGCGTGTGCTCATCATCTCATCTCATCTGTATTTGTGAACCCTGGCCCCATCGTCAGCTCATGAACATTCGAAAGGTGGAAGTTCAACGAATGTCAGCCTGCAGTCTGAGGTACGTACTTTGCACATATCTTTACTGTTGGCGGCCTAGATCAAAGTGAACATCTTATTTTTATCGTGTAACTCGTCAGACCTCTCATCCGGGTCTTCCCTGTGTAGCAGAAAGCCATCACGGTATTTCGGCGTGGTGCGAATGGTACAATACTCGTACTCACAATTTTTTTTACTCCAAAAAAACTCAATTATCCGCATCTATAGCGACATTATATCATACTAAGCCATACATTGCGAGAAAGGCTAATTTAGCGGGACCATTTAGCCTCGGAGCGAGGTTGGAATTGTGATATACAGGGTGTTTCATTACGCTCGTACGCGCCGTAACCGAGTAATAATTCAAAATTATAGCCCGCTTTACGACTTTGGCCGACGTCAGACGATGGTACACGAGTTTTAAATCGTGTTCCACTGCGGATGTTTAAGTGAAATGTCCGAAAGTGGGGAGGGGGTACTGTCTTATGGTTATTAGGATTGAGATAAAATCTTGCTGGGTTGGCTTGGGGAGACTGAATTTAAAAGGTAGTCTTGTTATCTGTAAGTAAACTTTATAGCAGAATTTGGGGCCATTATAGACTACGTTTCCGGCCCATCAAGAAGACCTGAAAAAAAACCAAAATGGATCAAAACTCTATGCTAACGGTTTTGTTATGTAAGATGACCTGAAATAAACTCAATGTGGCTCAACTCTATGCTCGCAGTGTTGTTATGCAAGAACACATGAAATAAACTCAATGTGACTCAACTCTATGCTCGCAGTTTTGTTATTCAAGAAGACCAGAAATAAACCCAATGTGGCTCAAAACTCTATGCTCGCAGTTTTGTTATGCAAGAAGATCTGACATAAACCCAATGTGGCTCAAAACTATGCTCGCAGTTTTGGTATGTAAGAGGACTTTAATAGGTCTGAAAATGTAAACCAAATAATCACCCGTTGGGGCACCATTACCCCCTTGAGTGCTAATTAGCAGATGCAATAGAATAACAATTGTCTTGTGAAAACCAAAGTTCCCAAAAGGCACTCAAGGGTATTGCAACCAAGTTATTAAAGTACACTATGAGTGTTTGTGCCCTAAAACTGACACCGCTAGGTCCCTCAACTCACCAAAAGTTCAGGGATAAACCCTAAGAAGATAAACGAGCTAATATATAGCCATAAATAGCTACAAATATGCTAATCTTAATTTATGATGCATTGTGTAATAAATCCAAAAAAATAAACATTACAATAAATCAAGGTGAGCGTGCTAATCGTCGAACCTCGAATTCTCAGTTAATGCGAAATCATTTATAATACTTTTATCCCGACAAGTCTATTGTTAATAACAATTTCGTGTAATAAATTCTACCTCCGGCGTATCGGATCCCCCGGAATCACATAACAAAGAGAAGCACTAGATCATCGACGTACAAAAAACCGTACACACCACGACACTGCTTATTTATTTATGAGTTCAATTCAGACTCAAAACCCTCTTCTACAAGCATAATATTGAGCGATCGATATCAGCTCATTTCGGGGCACCACACCGAGTTGACACAAAGGGACGCGTCAAAAAAAACCGCTCCAAGTGTCATCTTTCTTGTGACAGACGACAGCTGCGGGGAACACGACAATACGAGCGATATCGATTCATCACATTGACGACAATGCCGCTCATTGGGGTTTCTACCCTACACAACGCGCCACAGAGTAAAAATCTTCACTACATTCGCGTTGACCTACTGAATTTCCTTCGACGTGTTGATGTAAACTTTTTTACTCTGTATAGGGTGAAGGTGACAGTAATCGGTGGCAGTGTGAAACGGATAGACAGCCGTGGTAAATCGACAATGGTAGTGATTTAAAAGGGAAATAAATAGGGTAAAAGCCGTGAAGATAGTTATAATAAACACACATTTCATGGTCGGGGATTTGCTTGGGTTAGTTGTAGTTAATTTGATATGGGTGTCGAATGTATTGAAAGGTATTTGTTTAAATACTGGATTGTACAATACAATGTATTGTGTAAGTGTGACTATGTACACAAGTATAGAACACGATATTGACATTGCATTTCAAGAAAGATTTGATATTTTCTTTTGCTGCTCAGTCAAGGGTAACACAAAATTAAATTATTTATTTAATTATACTATTAAAGGAGAATGGCGAGATTGCATGTAATTTGGGACCCACTGTTAGGGTTAGCGTGCCATAAAGAAACTTATGAATAGTTAAAGAATGACATTAGACTAAGCAAAAGGCAAATGGAAAGTAGGTTAAAGAAGTTGGGAGAAAAAGATATTAACGGTAGAATATTATAACCTAAAATAGTAGTAGTAGGTACTTTGGGCATGGGCATTATTTAGTAGTCAAAATTAAAATGGATAACTATAGAAGTCATTTGACACTGACGTTCCATTATCCGTTCAATGTTTTCAATACTTTTTCGAACACAAAACAAATTATGTATTTTTACGGACTGTTTACACTGTAGTTACTTTTGAAGTTTACTTTTATATATTTTTGTTTATTTATCAAGATGTAAATAAAAAGAAAGACAACCGCCTTGCGAAAACGTACTTGTGTTTGGAGCAGGTAAATCATTATTGTAGATTGGAATGTATCAATGTCACTCACGAAAAACATTGCGTTCGGAAACTGCACGATGCCTTATTTTTTAATAAATTAATAACTTTTAATTCCCATCACTTAATAAACTCAATTTTTTTTTATAGAACTCTTATAAACTTGTTATTATAATTAATATAAACTAGTCCGTGAACGGCACTCCGTTTGTTTTTAAATTACGTGGGTCCAACCTCGCCATCCTCCTTTCATTATAATTATTATATTATTTGCAATCTCTTTTCATCCACATTTTTCACAGCCCAACATTCTGATGCATACAGGACGATAGGTCTAATCACGGACTTGTAGATTTTCATCTTTATCTTCAGGGGCTTCCGTGGCTCACAGGGTTGTTCCAGTGACCTGTCGCCATTTCATCCATCCTGAGTTGATCTGGTGCGTTAAGTCTCGGTCTATTTCCCGATCTCCTTGGACAAGTGACCGTAGGTACCGGAAGTCGGAGCAGATCGGTACGGGTGTTCCAGCGAGAGCTATAGGCACGAAACTGGAGAGTCAAGTATTCGGTTTTGGTTCTTCTCAATTTCAGGCCAACACTCTCCAGTCTGTGCCACCACAGCTCCAATCTGCTTTGGACATCTATGTCACTCTCAGCAACCAGCTCAATGTCATCGGCAAACAGCATACACCAGGGTGCCTCTTTTCCTTTGCTTTACTTGTCGGATAATAAATTGCCTTTTTAGGGCTCCGTAGTCAACAAGGAACCCTTATAGTTTCGCCATGTCCGTATGTCCGTCTGCAGCTTAGCGTAGAGACTCTTAGTACTAGAAAGTTATAATTTGGCATGGATATAGATATTAATCACTCCGACAGAGTTGTAAAATAAAATATTTTATCATAAAAAAAAATGTATGGTCCCTCGTGTAGTCGTAATGTAGTGATGGTTTTTTTTCTTGTCTATTTAATATTTTGTTTAGATAGATAGATAGTGGTCTAGCTCCTTCTGACCATGAGATGTTGGGTTCGATTCCCAGATCGCGCCAAATGTTATCGGGTTTTATATCTACAATTTCATTAGCAGCCTGGAGTCAGAATTTGTGGCCAGTTGTTGGTAATATGTTTGTTACTTTATTGTATACCAAACTATTGTTAGTAGTTTTTAGTTTCTTTACTAGCTTCTGCCAGCGGCTTCGCCCGCGTGAAAGTTGAAAATTATTCCGAGGGAACATATTAAAAACCGAGCTTAAAAAGCGCTATTCCTACTATAACATATCACTGTGCCAAATTTCATCCAGATCCGTCGAGCCGTTTGAGCGTGAAGAAGTAACAACCATACAAACACACACACACTCACAACATTTCGCCTTTAAGTTATAATATTAGTGTGATATTGCACTAGATATTTCCCACGGCTTCGGTCCGTCACGGTATAAAAAGAAAACTTTGACACTCAGCAGTAATGTTGCTTTCTATCACTGAAAGAATTTTCATAATCGGCTTAGTACTTTTAGAGATTAATGTTCACAAATATACCAACAAACAATAAAGACATTTCGATGGCAATCGGTTTGATTATGCTTTCCTTTTGTGCAAAAATAAATACTTACACATAAGATTTCAAGTTTTTTTCAACTTACAACCGAAAACTCAATTTTGAGTTTAGATCGCCTTTGCACATTTACTTTATTTTCACATTGTATTCAAATGTTATTTTTGACAATAAAGAATTAAGAAACAGTGACATTCAAAATATTATCAAAACTTTACCGGCTCTATCATTCACAATTTCACGGATGATGGAATAAAAAAGTTTAAATCTATTGAAGCATGATGAGCAATAATGAGAAATTTAAACCTCATGGGAACCACCTGTCGGACTGGATTATTCTGGAAGGGATGATATTATGTTTTTCTATGATAAAAGATGATCAATGGTTTTTATTGGACAAACCATGGTCATAGCCATTAGTGAAAAAATCTGTGTACGATTATGAGTGACTGAGTAACTTATTTTTTTAACGGAATTGAGAAGGAGGCTATCAATTTATCTGTTTATTTAAGCAAGTATTATAAATAAGAAAAAAGAAATATGTTTGCTTGTAACCTTATTAAGAGGAAACGTGGGCAGAGAGCGCCGACTGAATTTCCTTAGTAAAAAGTCATAATTCGAGGTGTGGCTCTCGTCTTTTTCCTCTTCCATTTTTTTTTTTTTTTTTTTTTAAACGTTGCCCCACACTAGGAATTTCTCCTGTATCGTGGGTGCGTTTACAAACATATAAACTCACATACACAAACACCCAGAGCCGGAACAACTATTTGTAGATCATACAAATAATTGTTCCGTGCGGGAATCGAACCCGCGACACGCAGCGCAGCAGTCAATCGCTCGACCACTGCGCCAACCGTGCGCCCGTTATATATTGGAACAATTTAAAAGATATTCCGTAAACTGAAAATTTAAGATATATACTATGTCCCTATTTTTTTCTTTTTGATGATACATTATCTTTAGAAGCACTAGAGCCCTCGAAAAATGCTCAAATTTGCGCTGTCAACAGAGGCTTAGTGTACAAATTTGTCAAATATGTATAAATGAAAAAAGAAAACATAGGGACATAGTATATATCTTACTTTACCAGTTTATGGAATATCATTTAAATTGGTCCAATATTGGAGGACGAAAGAGACGAGAGCCAAACCTCGAATTATGACTTTTTACTAAGGAAATTCAGTCGGCGCTCTCTGCACCTGTTTCCTCTTAATCTTACTAATATGATAAAAGTGAAAGTTTGGATGGATGTGGGTGAGGAAGTGTGGATGTATGTTTGTCACTCAATCACGCCAGAATGGCTGAACGGATCTATATGAAATTTGGCACAGAGATAGTTTATAGATATATATATCTTTTAATCCCGGTATAATGTTCCCTTGAGATAAGAAAACACTTCTCACGCGGGCGCTGCAGCCGCTGGCAGAAGCTTGTGTTTATATAAGGTTATGTACTAACCCTATTAAAAATGTTTTACTGATAAATAGCTACTTAATTACTAAGTGCTTTATTTTTTTTTTGTAAAAAAATATACTGTCCTTGTGGAAAAGGCCACGGGCACAAATCCACGAAAAATAGTCTATTCATTTTAAATTTCCGATCCATGTCTTCATTTTTCTATATTTAAAAGCTAAGTAAAAAGAAAATAAAAATTATGATATGGGTGGCATCAGAACTACATGCAATTCTATGGCTTACTTTCTAAAGCAAACAACATTCACACAATCAAATAACAAAAAAAAAACAACACTTATCTAGCCACCCGTCCTTGCGTTAATAAATTATTCCAACGACATTGTTCAAAGTAAATCGCGCCACAACAGTCAACCTCACACCGCGTTTATGCGGCCGTCATTCCGTCACAATGGCAACGTGTCCCGTCATCCCGTCACTGTCCTTTTGTCGTCCCCAATCGTGACAGACAAACAGAATGTACCGTCCGAGCTTCCTGCGCTTTCAAAACGGCGGAATTGTGTAAACACCACTATATTGTAAGTGCATTTTTCTGTTGCTGCAATGACGGAAAGGCCACAACTAGACCACACAAAATGACACTTTAACTTCTCAGACACAAAGTTCTTTTTTGATGTTGAAGTTGGTGAAATGAGGTTGTTTTTCAGTGGGTTCTAGAAGTGTGTGCGGGTAATGGATTGGCCGATTGTCGGCCGTCGGTCGAGTGGCGGTGGGTGGTCATTTCACGTCGGCAGCTTTACATCATCGTTTGAAAAGAACACAAAGGGCGAATATTAAATGAACGCTCGTAATATACGTCGCTTTTTATTGTAACGTGCGATGTTCGGTTTGAATAATAATGTGATGGAGTAAGGACTTCATTTTGAAGAGACGTATAATATAACTGTTTAGGCACTTTATTTAAAATGTTTTAATACTTGTTTCAATTTTTATTAAAAATAAGGCAAGTTACTACACAAGAAAAGATTCATGTATCCTCATTTTTAAACTAATTTATATTAAGTTTCGTCTGTAAAATAAAGTATCCGGTAGGTAACTCATCCGAGCATAAAAATAACAAATAAACATCCAAGTAAATTCAACGAAACACTATAAACCGAATAATAAAAGCGGATATCTGTATCATGTCGTAATACACAACAATAATAAAATCTAACTGCTGACGGTTTTAATAAAACCTGTTATTAAAGTAACGAGCTAAGGAGCCACATAAAATGTATATATAATACACTTTAAATAAACATTAAAGTGTCAGCATTACTCCATATTCACTGCATTTACGTGTAATATCACCAATTAAGGGGCTGAGTTATAGCCGCGCGCGTCATTACCGTGCCACCGCCTGTCACGGTAGTAAAAAATAAAATATTCTTATCATTACCAGCCAGCGACTTAAGTCAGTGTTTGAACATTAATGTGTGACAAATAAAAATGTTGGCACCGCCTTAAGGCTTTTTTGTGACAGTTGGTGCACCTTTCTGTGACAGTTTTAATGTTAGAGGTGCGACGGGTTTTGTTAAATCAAATACTTAGTTCGGTGTTTGTTTGTTTAAATATTACTTGCGCAATCAATCAAGTGATAACAACTTGATGTCTAAAGGTTGGTTCGAGATATCGTAAATTAAAGTTCTACACGCTGAATTTATCGTGAATTCGCTTCTAACACGCCACTTACCCCCAGGGGTTAAAATTAACATAAATAATACACACCACACTAGATGGTATCATTTACAAAAAATTAACAACCCAAACTGCATCGTAAATTTTGTTAAAAAATAAAACAACACCCAGAAAAAATCGCGCCAATATAAATGCCAAAAAAATACAAGACTATAAAAACAAAAGTTATTTATGTTTCGTGAAACATTTATCAAGACAAAAAGGTGTACATTACACTAATATCCCAATATGCTGATACACGGACGGACGCGACAATTTTTATGTGTGGAGATTATCTAAAAAATATGGCGCCCGCTTCTCGGCTGTCACGGCCCTATCTGCCGTCGTAATTCAATGTTTATTTTTTTTATTTGACTTTTTTTAATGTATTGTAACAAGAAGCGCCGACTTTATCTTTTATGAGTGGTAAATTGAGGTGTTAAATGTCATAGTAACAGTTTGAAATGGTGCTTTTAGATGTTATGTAAGAAACTGTGATAAAATAGACTTCTGTATTTACTTAGTTCCTGCCTATGTAACGCTGACATTTATTTCTGAAAAGCTTGAAGCGGCTTTCAGAGAACTTTATTTATTTAACCATTAATATACACACACATAATAAAGAGACAAGAAAAAGAAAGAACAGAAAATAGGTACAAAGGTACGCTTATTTCTAACGAAATCTCTTCCAGCATACCTGTGAGAGGAGAGTTGAAAAAAAAAATGTAGATACCGTGTGTAGAGGGGGCAAAAAAAAGAAAAACATGTCAAACAATCACACTACTCACTCTAATATTATAAAGGCGAAATCTGTGAGTGTGTATGTTTGTTACTTCTTCACGCTTAAACGGCTGGACGGATCTGGATGCAATTTGGCACAGAAATAGATTATAGTTGGGAATAGCACATAGAATACTTTGTATCCCGGGAATATGTTCTCTCGGGATAATTTTCGACTTTCACGCGGGGAGAGCCGCTGGCAGAATCTAGTATTATAAAGGCACAGTCTGTGTGTGTGTTTGTATGTTTGTTACTTCTTCACCCTCAAATGGCTGGACGGATCTGGATGAAATTTGGCACAGATATAGATTATAGTCTGGAATAACACATAGGATACTTTTATCCCGGGAATATGTTGCCTAGCGATAATTTCGACATTCACGCGGGCGAAGCCGCTGGCAGAAGCTAGTTCATTATAAAATAGAATAAAATGTAACTAATTAATATATATTCTCATAAACATGCATATAAATAAATTAAATATTACAATAATAAATACTAAATAACATCATTATATCATGTTTAAATCCAATGTATGCGAGCGAGCCTACTGTTATCAACCGGGCATAAGTACAGTCTCAGGGCTGCTACTGAGAACTTCCAGATGGAAACTCTTTGCCCGACCCAGGAATCGAACCTAGACCTCACGCTCAGCAGTAGCGCTTTCAACCACTAGATCAAAGAAGCAGTTTGAGTAACAAAAGCATTATTTCCAAGACCCATTTCTTTTAAGTGTGTGAGTTTCCTGCCTTAAATTTGCTCAACGCATTTCTTCAAACGGTTTTAGTAATTAAACTTGGGTTGATAAGCAGGGTTTCCGTGTTAACTGCTGATCAAAACTTATTAAACCACTTGATGAGTATGTTTTGATATTACACGCAGTAGTGTTTTTTAGAGTAGTTAAATCTACAAACCGATAGCCTTTAGTTTTCTTTAAAAACATAGACTTAATGTAAGAACCGCAGTTAATAATAAACAAATGATAACCTTAAAATACCAAAAACAACTACAAGATATAAAGAATTTTATAGCACAACGTGATATCGACAATCTTGACCATAAATCACTTACAGGATACCCAACGTATGTTTTCCTCATTTTAACCAACAACACATAAAATTAAATACATCAAGTTAATACTAAAAATAAACCAATATTTTAGCCTTACCACTAATCTCGAAACCATTTATCTAATCCCCACAAACGCGGCATCAATAAATTATGGCTAAGTGAAACATAAGCGATAATGTCAATTGTGTAAACATTCGTCCCCTTTACATTTGTACAAACACTGACCTACTGGTTGTATTAGGGCCAGCTAAGCATAATAAATTTTATGTTACTTCATCAACATCATCACTCGGTTACCAACTTTAATCATTCCGATCTAAAGTTTCAATTCGCTTGTGGTGTAGTTGTGACTTAGTGCATTTAGTATGGTCGTATTCGGTAGAAACAACTCCATCCATCATCGGTAAGTGATCGATGAGGGCTGCCCAAATATTTGAATTATTTGATATGAGAGTACAGGAGCGACTCAGTCACTTGCCACTGTGGTAGAATTATATTTTATTTATTATACGTCTATTTTTCTGAGTTATTTTTTAACGTTTCGAAGTTTTTGGTGAGTTCGGAATGTAGATATGGATACGGTTGGTTTATTGAATGCATTTTAGTATATATTGGTTTTCTTGAGCAGTATTTTGAAATGTTTTTTTAAATAATTATTTTAATTGACTACTAAGATATAATAAAATAAGGTAAATTTAAAAATCAAAAACCCTACTGCTTAAGAAGTGAACTAAAATGCTAAAAAAACCGGCCAAGTGCGAGTCGGACTCGCGCACGAAGGGTTCCGTACCATTATCGCAAAAACGGCAAAAAAATCACCTAAATATTTATTTTATTCTGTTTTTAGTATATGTTGTTATAGCGGCAACAGAAATACATAATCTGTGAAAATTTCAACTGTCTAGCTATCACCGTTGATGAGATACAGCCTGGTGACAGACGGACAGACAGACAGACAGACAGGCAGACAGATAGATATACAGACAGACAGACAGACCGCGGAGACTTAGTAATAGAGTCCCGTTTTTACCCTTTGGGTACGGAACCCTAAAAAGGATAAGAAAAATCATGGTGTGCAGTCGGAGGACATATAATCTGTGGAGAATACCTACATATTCGTGAGCTGGCTACCCGCTGATCCTCTGACTACACTTTTTCGCGAAATACTTTTAAACATATAAGTGGTATACATTTTTGTAATCTTCGAGTGGGTTGTCTAAAATGAAGGATTTTGACAACCCACTCGATGGCAGTTGAGAAAAATTGGGGAGATTGGGGGAATATGGCGCTCAAAATCCACTGTTTGTTTTTTTTAACTTCACCTATCTAAGAACATTTGGGTGATCAAGACGTATCTAATGAAGTCTTAATTTCATAAGTCGATCTAGCGGTTTGAAAGATATGAGGTAATGAAGAATATTACATACTAGCTGTTGCCCGCGGCCTCGCTCCCGTGGAACACCCCACAGGACCCTTTTTCGGGATTAAAAAATAGCCTATGTCACTCAGGAATAATGTAGCTTACTATTCGTGAAATAATTTTTCAAATCCGTCCAGTAGTTTCGGAGCCTATTCGGTACAAACAAACAAACAAAAAAATCTTTCCTCTTTATAATATAGCATAGACATACAAGATACGCGCGAAAAACATAACCATTTCCTTGCAGTCGGGTAAAAAGTGTAATGCTGCAGGTATAGTTATTATTGAAGAAAAATCTTCTTTAGCCGCGTTGAATGAGATCTGGTAGGTAAGGGCGAAACTTATGGGTTCCCGTCAGCGACATAATTATGGCGGAATAACAATTATTCTAAAGTTGTCCCATGACTGTCTTTTTATTTTTGCTTCAGCGTAATAATGACTATTTCAAAATATACCACTCACTATTGTGTTGTGTGTTTCGTTATTCGTTAAAAAATAAACAGGCAATCTATTTTTAACCGACTTCCCAAGAAGAAGGATGTTCTATGTTCGACATTATGTATGTTTTTTTTCTTTATGTTTGTTCACCGATATCTCCGTCAAAAATCGAAAATTTTCGATTTCGAAAATTCGGGTAGGTAGGGTAGGTAAGGTAGGTAGCGTAGGGTAGATAGGGTAGGGTAGGTAAGGTAGGGTAGGGTAGATAGGGTAGGTGGGTAGGGTAGTTAAGGGCAATAAAAAAATTAGGCTACGTAGGTAGGAGGTAGGTACCTAGGTAGGTAGCCAGTTGACGGGAGTGAAGCCGCGGGGGTCAGCTAGTATTAAATAATTTAAAGACTCAAAAGCTACTTTTCAATAACAAGTGACAGTAATTAAAAGACTCATCACCGCACTTCATTGCTTACTGTCGCTTGACCGTGAAAAGTGATCGTTTGCCAATGAATAGTAGCTTCACAATACAGATTTTTGGTGTATCAGTTTGTCAATTGTCATAGAAAATGTAGCTGTCCATCTTTTAAAAGCGATATGGTGGTCTCCAACAAACATAACATCTATAAACCTTTCACTATACAAATACATTGATAACCCAACTTTCAATGCCCTATACATTACCTACAAAAGGAAAGGACGTAAAACTAAATAACCCGTCAAATCCCACGCGAATGTTGCCAGTTGCCGTTCAATTTACATCAACAATCATATTAAATTATTTGCATCGTAAATTCTGACCTGCCTTTAATTCTCCCGTATATCTCTCCTTGAAGGTATAATTCATATTGTTTGATTAATTGTGTGCTGCAATATAATAATTATAATATTCATATTGTTTATGTTTGTTACTGATCGGTGGGAGGTGGTAAATATGTAATGTGTAAAAGAAGGATTGTAAAGAATTCAAAATTATATCGGTACAATGTAGATAAATTGTTCGTTACAAATAAGATCATTTCACGGTTGTCGTGTTTAGGAGAAACAGTATTCTAAATCACTTTGTATCCTCACCTTGTATTTTGTAGTTATAATGATTAGTGATCCTGATTCTGTCTGATATTTTGTACTGGTTTTAGTTTTTGAGCTTTATTCAGTTATTCTCAAAATTTTACCGACTTCTAAAAATGAGGTTATCAATTCAATTGCACAATATTCACATATGTTACTCTATGTAGGCTTCTTAACATGTGTGCCAAATCTCAGAGATGTATGTATGTTTGTTTGTATGTATGTATGTTTGTCCACGCATTTCTCCGAAACTAATAATGGGATCATGATAATTCTTATAATTATTATTGGATTAAGTATCTCTCAACTTAGAGAATAGTGCAAGAGTCATCAAAATCAGTTTAGTAGTTTTCAAGATACAGAACATATAACGGAACTCCTTAACGACGAACAGCACGAATGTGTAAATTGAGTTACTGTGGGTATTTTGTCAATCCATTAGGTACCTTACTACAGTTCTTGCTTACTTTTTATTGATGGTGTACCAAAACGAAAAAGAAAGAAATAAAAACTTTTCACAATAATATAAACAGACTTCAAAACCAAAACACTAAAGTGCATAAATAACTTTCGTTTCGAAACTCGGTGTTTAAAAAAAACAATAGCTAGGTACCAAAGACCGACTGCTGAAACAAAAGTTATTTATCCACTTTTTTGTGTTTTTCTTTTGAAGTCGGTTTATTTTTTTGTGAAACAGTTTTATATATAATAGGTTTGAGACCAGAGAAAGAGAGAGTGGAAAGCCAGAAAATGATAATCAACTACGTCATGAATGTATTCATTGAACAATTCCCAAGCAACAAGAAAAAGTTAAAACTCTTCAACCAAACCCATCGATATACATTTATCATTAAAATCATATTTCAATGTCGTTCGCAACGTCGTGTAATCGCCCACCTGTCAACTTGGCAAACATAGGATGGTAAGCAAACAAGCTTCGCCCATGTTTGAACAAGTCTATGTATTTAGTTATCAATTTATTGCCTTATTATTAGGAGTAGTTTTGGTAGGAGCTATATCTATCTGTGTTTGATAGATTACTATTGAATGTTTTTATAGCATACCTACTAGCTTTTGACAGCGGGTTCACTCGCTTGAAGGTCAGAAATTGTTCCAAGATTAAATATTCCCGGCGTAAAAAGTATCCTATGTCCATATTGTCCATCTACACTCTTCACATGTCTGTAGACAAAATCAAATTTGTTAATATATACCTATTCATAGTTATTGTATTCCTTTTATTTTGTTTATAAAATTAACTCACTTAATGTTCCGTTGTTGTTGAATTAGGTATTTAACCTATGTTTGCAATACTTGTAAGTATGTGAGCACCATGTTCCTATTTATCAAATTAATGAATTTACCTGTTAATCCTTTTAAAACTTTATAACTATACTAGTATTTGCTTGGTGCGCGAGCTGCAAGCAGCTCGCGGTTTCGTCGTGTTTTTGAGAAGTATTCCTTAACCTTCCCTACACCTACCCTACACCTACCCTACACCTACCCTAAACCTACCCTACACCTACCCTACACCTACCCTACACCTACCCTACACCTACCCTACACCTACCCTACACATACCCTACACCTACCCTACACTTTGTTCCAAAAAGCATAAACCCTAATGTTTGCTTGTCGTCGCCAGGCACTGAGTTTTGCTTCACCCACTCAACCTTCGTTACGCTACGGAGGTCGCCGGCTCGCTTCGCTCGCCACCTCCCCCCTGCGCTGCACTCGGTCTCGTAGGTTCGCTCCACTCGGGATCCCTACGCTGCCTGTTCCACTCCCACCGGACAGGTTTCGACGACCGATATTAGGTAGGGGAGGTTGGGGAGAGGAGGGATGAAGGGAGGGAGAGTGGGGAGTTTTGAAAAATGATTCCGACTCAAGCATTGCCCCTTTATATGAATCTGAAAAAATAAATGTTCCAAGTCTCTCAACTTCCGAGATCCGCTTAAAGGGGGGAGAAGGGGGGCGAGGGGGTCAACTTTGAAAAATGCTTTTTACTTTTCCGAGCCTCCTCTAAACGAATCCGTAAAAAAAAACGAAAAAAAAAATTCGCCAAAACGGGGGGGAGGGGGGAGAAGGGGGGCAAGGGGGTCAACTATGAAAAATGGTTTGTTTGTGACAATAGCATTGCCCCTTTATATGAACCTGAAAAAATAAATGTTCCAAATGTTCCAACTTTCGAGATCCGCTTAAAGGGGGGGAGAAGGGGGGCGAGGGGGTCAACTTTGAAAAATGCTTTTTACTTTTCCGAGCCTCCTCTAAACGAATCCGTAAAAAAAACATTCTACGGGTACCTTAGTTTCCGAGATACGATAGAGGGGGGGAGGAGGGGGGAGGAAAAGGGGAGGTTTGGGACTTTTCCCATACTCACGGGAGTTACTTGTTTACGAATCTGTCAAAATATACCCACCTCCCCATCCACCATCTGGGAGAACAATTATGTCAATGAGTGAGTCAGTGAGTCAGTGAGTCAGTGGTAATGCAGTTTTATATAGTATAAATAATAACTAGTATTTGCTTGGTGCGCGAGCTGCAAGCAGCTCGCGTGTTGTTGTCCCTACACCTACCCTACACCTACCCTACACCTACCCTACACCTACCCTACACCTACCCTACACCTACCCTACACCTACCCTACACCTACCCTACACCTACCCTACACCTACCCTACACCTACCCTACACCTACCCTACACCTACCCTACACCTACACCTACCCACCTACCCACCACCTTTTTTGTTCCAAAAAACATAACCCTAATGTTTGCTTGTCGTCGCCAGGCACGGAGTTTCGCTTCACCCACTCAACCTTCGTTACGCTACGGAGGTCGCCGGCTCGCTTCGCTCGCCACCTCCCCCCTGCGCTGCACTCGGTCTCGTAGGTTCGCTTCACTCGGGATCCCTACGCTGAATCCGTAAAAAAAACAAAAAAAACAGATTCACCAAAACGGGGGGGGAGGGGGGAGAAGGGGGGCAAGGGCGTCAACTTTGAAAAATGGTTTATTTGTGACTATAGCATTGCCCCTTTATATGAATCTGAAAAAAGAAATGTTCCAAATGTTCCAACTTTCGAGATCCGCTTAAAGGGGGGGGAGAAGGGGGGCGAGGGGGTCATCTTTGAAAAATGGTTTTTACTTTTCCGAGCCTCCTCTAAACGAATCCGTAAAAAAAACAAAAAAAAAAGATTAGCCAAAACGGGGGGGGGAGGGGGGAGAAGGGGGGCAAGGGGGTCAACTTTGAAAAATGGTTTGTTTGTGACTATAGCATTGCCCCTTTATATGAATCTGAAAAAAGAAATGTTCCAAGTCTCTCAACTTCCGAGATCCGCTTAAAGGGGGGGAGAAGGGGGGCGAGGGGGTCAATTTTGAAAACTGGTCTTTACTTTTCCGAGCCTCCTCTAAACGAATCCGTAAAAAACAAAAAATACGGGTACCTTAGTTTCCGAGATACGATAGAGGGGGGGAGGAGGGGGGAGGAAAAGGGGAGGTTTGGGACTTTTCCCATACTCGCGAGAGTTACTTGTTTACGAATCTGTCAAAATATACCCACCTCCCCCTCCACCATCTGGGAGAACAATTATGTCAATGAGTGAGTGAGTGAGTCAGTGAGTCAGTGGTAATGCAGTTTTATATATTATAATAACTAGTATTTGCTTGGTGCGCGAGCTGCAAGCAGCTCGCGGTTTCTTCGTTTCTACCCTACACCTACCCTACTCCTACCCTACACCTACCCTACTCCTACCCTACACCTACCCTACTCCTACCCTACACCTACCCTACACCTACCCTACACCTACCCTACACCTACGCTACACCTACCCTACACCTACCCTACACCTACCCTATACCTACCCTACACCTACCCTACACCTACCCTACACCTACCCTACACCTACCCTACACCTACCCTACACCTACCCTACACCTACCCTACACCTACCCTACACCTACCCTACACCTACCCTACACCTACCCTACACCTACCCTACACCTACCCTACACCTACCCTACACCTACCCTACACTTTGTTCCAAAAAACATAACCATAATGTTTGCATTTGTCGCCAGGCACTGAGTTTCGCTTCACCCACTCAACCTTCGTTACGCTACGGAGGTCGCCGGCTCGCTTCGCTCGCCACCTCCCCCCTGCGCTGCACTCGGTCTCGTAGGTTCGCTCCACTCGGGATCCCTACGCTGAATCCGTAAAAAAAAGATTCGCCGAAACGGGGGGGGAGGGGAGAAGGGGGGCAAGGGGGTCAACTTTGAAAACTGGTTCGTTTGTGACTATAGCATTGCCCCTTTATATGAATCTGAAAAA
The DNA here is from genome assembly GCA_948252205.1 of Orthosia incerta. NCBI lineage: Eukaryota > Metazoa > Arthropoda > Insecta > Lepidoptera > Noctuidae > Orthosia > Orthosia incerta. The sequence continues at coordinate 2,035,080 of OX411748.1, read as the reverse complement.
AGAAATGTTCCAAGTCTCTCAACTTTCGAGATCCGCTTAGAGGGGGGGAGAAGGGGGGCGAGGGGGTCAACTTTGAAAAATGGTTTTTACTTTTCCGAGCCTCCTCCAAACGAATCCGTAAAAAAAACACGAAAAAAAGATTCGCCAAAACGGGGGGGGGAGGGGGAGAAGGGGGGCAAGGGGGTCAACTTTGAAAAATGGTTTGTTTGTGACTATAGCATTGCCCCTTTATATGAATCTGAAAAAAGAAATGTTCCAAGTCTCTCAACTTCCGAGATCCGCTTAAAGGGGGGGAGAAGGGGGGCGAGGGGGTCATTTTTGAAAAATGGTCTTTACTTTTCCGAGCCTCCTCTAAACGAATCCAAAAAAAAAACATACTACGGGTACCTTAGTTTCCGAGATACGATAGAGGGGGGGAGGAGGGGGGAGGAAAAGGGGAGGTTTGGGACTTTTCCCATACTCGCGAGAGTTACTTGTATACGAATCTGTCAAAATATACCCACCTTCCCCTCCACCATCTGGGAGAACAATTATGTCAATGAGTGAGTCAGTCAGTCAGTCAGTGAGTGGTAATGCAGTTTTATATATTATAATAACTAGTATTTGCTTGGTGCGCGAGCTGCAAGCAGCTCGCGTGTTGTTGTCCCTACACCTACCCTACACCTACCCTACACCTACCCTACACCTACCCTACACCTACCCTACACCTACCCTACACCTACCCTACACCTACCCTACACCTACCCTACACCTACCCTACACCTACCCTACACCTACCCTACACCTACCCTACACCTACCCTACACCTACACCTACCCACCTACCCACCACCTTTTTTGTTCCAAAAAACATAACCCTAATGTTTGCTTGTCGTCGCCAGGCACGGAGTTTCGCTTCACCCACTCAACCTTCGTTACGCTACGGAGGTCGCCGGCTCGCTTCGCTCGCCACCTCCCCCCTGCGCTGCACTCGGTCTCGTAGGTTCGCTTCACTCGGGATCCCTACGCTGAATCCGTAAAAAAAACAAAAAAAACAGATTCACCAAAACGGGGGGGGAGGGGGGAGAAGGGGGGCAAGGGCGTCAACTTTGAAAAATGGTTTATTTGTGACTATAGCATTGCCCCTTTATATGAATCTGAAAAAAGAAATGTTCCAAATGTTCCAACTTTCGAGATCCGCTTAAAGGGGGGGGAGAAGGGGGGCGAGGGGGTCATCTTTGAAAAATGGTTTTTACTTTTCCGAGCCTCCTCTAAACGAATCCGTAAAAAAAACAAAAAAAAAAGATTAGCCAAAACGGGGGGGGGAGGGGGGAGAAGGGGGGCAAGGGGGTCAACTTTGAAAAATGGTTTGTTTGTGACTATAGCATTGCCCCTTTATATGAATCTGAAAAAAGAAATGTTCCAAGTCTCTCAACTTCCGAGATCCGCTTAAAGGGGGGGAGAAGGGGGGCGAGGGGGTCAATTTTGAAAACTGGTCTTTACTTTTCCGAGCCTCCTCTAAACGAATCCGTAAAAAACAAAAAATACGGGTACCTTAGTTTCCGAGATACGATAGAGGGGGGGAGGAGGGGGGAGGAAAAGGGGAGGTTTGGGACTTTTCCCATACTCGCGAGAGTTACTTGTTTACGAATCTGTCAAAATATACCCACCTCCCCCTCCACCATCTGGGAGAACAATTATGTCAATGAGTGAGTGAGTGAGTCAGTGAGTCAGTGGTAATGCAGTTTTATATATTATAATAACTAGTATTTGCTTGGTGCGCGAGCTGCAAGCAGCTCGCGGTTTCTTCGTTTCTACCCTACACCTACCCTACTCCTACCCTACACCTACCCTACTCCTACCCTACACCTACCCTACTCCTACCCTACACCTACCCTACACCTACCCTACACCTACCCTACACCTACGCTACACCTACCCTACACCTACCCTACACCTACCCTATACCTACCCTACACCTACCCTACACCTACCCTACACCTACCCTACACCTACCCTACACCTACCCTACACCTACCCTACACCTACCCTACACCTACCCTACACCTACCCTACACCTACCCTACACCTACCCTACACCTACCCTACACCTACCCTACACCTACCCTACACCTACCCTACACCTACCCTACACTTTGTTCCAAAAAACATAACCATAATGTTTGCATTTGTCGCCAGGCACTGAGTTTCGCTTCACCCACTCAACCTTCGTTACGCTACGGAGGTCGCCGGCTCGCTTCGCTCGCCACCTCCCCCCTGCGCTGCACTCGGTCTCGTAGGTTCGCTCCACTCGGGATCCCTACGCTGAATCCGTAAAAAAAAGATTCGCCGAAACGGGGGGGGAGGGGAGAAGGGGGGCAAGGGGGTCAACTTTGAAAACTGGTTCGTTTGTGACTATAGCATTGCCCTTTTATATGAATCTGAAAAAAGAAATGTTCCAAGTCTCTCAACTTTCGAGATCCGCTTAGAGGGGGGGAGAAGGGGGGCGAGGGGGTCAACTTTGAAAAATGGTTTTTACTTTTCCGAGCCTCCTCCAAACGAATCCGTAAAAAAAACACGAAAAAAAGATTCGCCAAAACGGGGGGGGGAGGGGGAGAAGGGGGGCAAGGGGGTCAACTTTGAAAAATGGTTTGTTTGTGACTATAGCATTGCCCCTTTATATGAATCTGAAAAAAGAAATGTTCCAAGTCTCTCAACTTCCGAGATCCGCTTAAAGGGGGGGAGAAGGGGGGCGAGGGGGTCATTTTTGAAAAATGGTCTTTACTTTTCCGAGCCTCCTCTAAACGAATCCAAAAAAAAAACATACTACGGGTACCTTAGTTTCCGAGATACGATAGAGGGGGGGAGGAGGGGGGAGGAAAAGGGGAGGTTTGGGACTTTTCCCATACTCGCGAGAGTTACTTGTATACGAATCTGTCAAAATATACCCACCTTCCCCTCCACCATCTGGGAGAACAATTATGTCAATGAGTGAGTCAGTCAGTGAGTCAGTCAGTGGTAATGCAGTTTTATATAGTATAACTAGTATTTGCTTGGTGCGCGAGCTGCAAGCAGCTCGCGTGTTGTTGCCCCTACACCCGCGTGTTGTTGTCCCTACACCTACCCTACACCTACCCTACACCTACCCTACACCTACCCTACACCTACCCTACCCTACCCTACACCTACCCTACCCTACCCTACACCTACCCTACACCTACCCTACACCTACCCTACACCTACCCTACACCTACCCTACACCTACCCTACACCTACCCTACACCTACCCTACACCTACCCTACACCTACCCTACACCTACCCTACACCTACCCTACACCTACCCTACACCTACCCTACACCTACCCTACACCTACCCTACACCTACCCTACACCTACCCTACACCTACCCTACACCTACCCTACACCTACCCTACACCTACCCTACACCTACCCTACACCTACCCTACACTTTGTTCCAAAAACAAAACCCTAATGTTTGCATTCGTCGCCTGGCACTGAGTTTCGCTTCACCCACTCAACCTTCGTTACGCAACGGAGGTCGCCGGCTCGCTTCGCTCGCCACCTCCCCCCTGCGCTGCACTCGGTCTCGTAGGTTCGCTCCACTCGGGATCCCTACGCTGAATCCGTAAAAAAACAAAAAAAAGATTCGCCAAAACGGGGGGGGGAGGGGGGAGAAGGGGGGCAAGGGGTTCAACTTTGAAAAATGGTTTGTTTGTGACTATGGCATTGCCCCTTTATATGAATCTGAAAAAAGAATCATTTCAAGTCTCTCAACTTTCGAGATCCGCTTAAAGGGGGGAGAAGGGGGGGCGAGGGGGTCAACTTTGAAAACTTGTTTTTACTTTTCCGAGCCTCCTCTAAACGAATCCGTAAAAAAAACTAAAAAAAAAAAAAAACTCGCCAAAACGGGTCGGGGGGGGGGGAGAAGGGGGGCAAGGGGGTCAACTTTGAAAAATGGTTTGTTTGTGACTAAAGCATTGCCCCTTTATATGAATATGAAAAAAGAAATGTTTCAAGTCTCTCAACTTTCGAGATCCGCTTAAAGGGGGGGAGAAGGGGGGCGAGGGGGTCAACTTTGAAAAATGGTTTTTACTTTTGCGAGCCTCCTCTAAACGAATCCGTAAAAAAAACAAAAAAAAAAGATTAGCCGAAACGGGGGGGGAGGGGGGAGAAGGGGGGCAAGGGGGTCAACTTTGAAAAATGGTTTGTTTGTGACTATAGCATTGCCCCTTTATATGAATCTGAAAAAAGAAAGCACTCGGTCTCGTAGGTTCGCTCCACTCGGGATCCCTACGCTGAATCCGTAAAAGAAACAAAAAAATGATTTGCCAAAACGGGGGGGGGGGGAGGGGGGAGATGGGGGGCAAGGGGGTCCACTTTGAAAAATGGTTTTTACTTTTCCGAGCCTCCTCTAAACGAATCCGTAAAAAAGAAAAGATTCGCCAAAACAGGGGGGGGGAGGGGGGAGAAGGGGGGCAAGGGGGTCAACTTTGAAAAATGGATTGTTTGTGACTATAGCATTGCCCCTTTATATGAATCTGAAAAAAGAAATGTTCCAAGTCTCTCAACTTCCGAGATCCGCTTAAAGGGGGGGAGAAGGGGGGCGAGGGGGTCATCTTTGAAAAATGGTTTTTACTTTTCCGAGCCTCCTCTAAACGAATCCGAAAAAAAAACAAAAAAAAAAGATTCGCCAAAACGGGGGGGGAGGGGGGAGAAGGGGGGCAAGGGGGTCAACTTTGAAAAATGGTTTGTTTGTGACTTTAGCATTGCCCCTTTATATGAATCTGAAAAAAGAAATGTTCCAAATGTTCCAACTTTCGAGATCCGCTTAAAGGGGGGGAGAAGGGGGGCGAGGGGGTCATTTTTGAAAAATGCTTTTTACTTTTCCGAGCCTCCTCTAAACGAATCCGTAAAAAAAACATTCTACGGGTACCTTAGTTTCCGAGATACGATAGAGGGGGGGAGGAGGGGGGAGGAAAAGGGGTGGTTTGGGACTTTTCCCATACTCACGGGAGTTACTTGTTTACGAATCTGTCAAAATATACCCACCTCCCCATCCACCATCTGGGAGAACAATTATGTCAATGAGTGAGTCAGTGAGTGAGTGAGTGGTAATGCAGTTTTATATAGTATAATGTTACTTTACTACGTATAGGTATAAAATGTGTGTGTGTGGTAGTGTGTATTACTATTCTGGGTGCATTGTCCTCACATATATAAATTTAGTCATGTTTGTACTTATGTAAATATTGCACTTATTTTTTAAAGAGTCCATAACAAGCTACTTGTCCGGATGGACGGTAGAAACAATTATTATTACTTGTAAATTTTAATTGTTGATGTTCAAAAGTGCCGCTTAATGGTCTAGTAGAAATAAATATTTTTGACTTTGACTTTACAAGGTCCATTCAGTCTCTATACTATAATTGGCTAAGTGGTTGATGTGTAACAAACAAACAGACATACAGAATTACTTTTGCATTGATAATATTAGGTAATGTTATAGTAGGTACAGTATAGAAGTATGGATTTTATTCTCCGAAATGTTTTACGCAATTTTGGGAGTGGTGGAGGAAAAACATATCTATGTATTAGACTAAGATGATTGACGATAGGGTGTGGCAGTTTCTAGGAACACGCTTTATAGTTTTCATAGAATTTAAGTGACCTTAATCGATATGAATATTCACTGTAATTTAAATCGATTAGGGTCAATGAAAATTTTGGTGAAATTGATAAGGCAGCTTTTTATTAGTGCTTGACTAATTGATTTTTCTTTATAAGTAAAACAATATTCATTTGTAGGTATTCAAACTTTCTGAGTAATACTTTTCTTCTTGGCAATCTGCCTGTAGTCAATGTCCAAATAGAAGAAATAATTAGTATCGAGATATCAACAATTTTTTTTTCTGTTTTCAGGGATTTCGTACTGGTGTTGAGATTTTAGCTTAAAATAAAAACTTTGTACCTGCCATCTCACATCAATCAATAATGAGAATATTTCAATCAAAACTCTTAAACAATTTTCTCAACATCTACAAGCATTTATTCATATTCATATTCATATTTATTTATTTGCTCAAACATGTGTACACATACAAGAATACAATAACATGCATGCAGGATAATATAAAGAAAAAAACACAGGTTCAGACATGTTTGCCACGAATTATGGCGTGCAAATATGATAATTATTATGATTGGCATAAATTAATTTCATTCTAATATCATTAAATTACAAATGTCAACAGAAAATATAAAAAAGTAATAACAAATAAATCCTAATGTCAAAATAAATTCTACAGTCAGAAAAGCATTAATATTATAGTAAAATTATTGTAGAATGTCATGAAGCCAAATATCACTATAATAAGCACTAAAACTAGTAGGTGTTAAATAATATTCATAAAAATCTTGTTGAATGTCTGTCAGCCTGTAATATTTCACTTACAGAATACATTTTCTATTATCTAAAAACAATCTGTTCTATTAACACAGAAATTAAAGTGATCAATTTTGAACGATACACAATTCACTTTTAGAGTTCCCCTCCGGTACACAGAGTAGTGAAGACAGTATACCAACTGCTACCTATTTACTTTATGTTAATAGGTTCTTATATATTTTTCACTAATTGAGGATGTAGAATCTGATAATAATAATATTTGTGTTTCTTATTCAGTATCAATTTTGAATGTGTTTTTTTTTTAGTTTTAACTGTTGGCGAGAAGAAAAAATATTTTTCCTACGCCTAGAAAATACTTGTTTTTGTTTTGTTACAGGCTCGCAATTGGCCACTATCTCACCTGATGTTTAGTGATGATGTGGTCGAAGGTGAAGCACGCTTGCCTAGAAGCAACCTATTCACTCTTGACTTTAAGAACTCTAGGTTGTAGCTATCGGGAAACTGTTTGGCTTTCCACTTTCCACTCCTTAGCTGTACGCACAATGGAAGTATTTTCAAAACGCTTTGTGCGTATGGGTGGGATATCCACCGTGTACTTATGGCGCATTGCCGTACGTCTTGTAGTCCGATGATGGAAAGGGCTAGGCGGAATCAAATTGTGCAGTTCCATCGCACACTCTCCGAAATGTAACCGATAGAAAACCAACAGGCTGGCAACTCGTCGTCGGTGTTCAAGGCGACCAGCGCATCGTTGTCTATAAGTCTCTTGGCCCGTCTGTCAATCGACTCAAGTGTATCAAGTTGGTACCTGGCAGATCCGTCCCAGAGGTGAGAGCAGTACTCCAAGCATGACCGAACTTGCGCTTTATACAAGTTGAGCAGCTGTTCAGGCATGAAGAAGTACCGTCTCACCTTCGCAAGGATCCCCAACTTTTTTGCAGCCAATTGAGCCTTTGCCTCAATGAATGGACCATAATTGAGGGTCGATGTCAACGTAAAACCAAGAAGGTCGAGATGGTCCGTTATCGGCACGGTTACACCACGGAAGGATGGAGCCGGGTGGAATTGGCTCTTTTTTTGCGGAAAAAAGATACGCCTGGGTCTTAGCAGCATTGAGACTGACTAGATTGGCATTGCTCCATTCAAAAACTGCCTCCAAAGACAGGTTCAAGCGCTCAACCATGGCCTCCCGAAGAGAACTGACTTGAGGCCCGGTAGCCCCTGCGCCAGACACATATCACTCAGCAACAGTGCTGTCGTCTGCATACCCAAAGTTCCGGGTTTTAGCAGGTCATTAATGTGCAGCAAGAACAATGTTGCCGAGAGCACTGACCTCTGAAGGACTCCGGCGTTAATATCTAACTGACCGGACGAGCAGCCATCAATAACCACTCGGATGGACTGATCCCTCAGGAAGTCTGAAATCCAGTCACATAGACCACTAGGTAGAGCGAAGGAAGGAAGTTTACTAATAAGGCTCTCGTGCCAGACCCTATCAAAGGCCTTCGATATGTCAAGAGAGACAGCAAGCGCCTCCCTGTGCTTCTCGATGGCCTTCCTCCAGATGTGGATGGCATACGCTAGATGATCCCCAGTTGACCGGTTTCGGCGGCAGCCGTTTTGGTGGTCACTAAGGAGGGCTTTGTCTTCTAGGGCATACCTAGAAGACAACGCCCCAGGAGCTTATTATTCAATACACGTTACTGATATGAGTCTGTAGTTGGCCAGGTCAGCTCGACTACCCTTCTTGGGCACGGGCTGAACGTTAGCTTGCTTCCAAGCCTTCAGCACTTTTCCAGTCACCATCTAAAGGCGATATAGGCGTGTCAAGATAGGAGACAATTCAGGCGCACAAGTTTTAAGTACAATTGCTGGTATCCCGTCCGGGCCATTAGCCTTGTTCACGTCAAGGTTACGCAGCACTCTACAGACCTCCCTCTGATGGATGCGAATATCCGACATACTCGTCTCACATCGAACAGCAGAAGGAGGGGGCCGCGTGCCATCAGTATTCAGACGCAAAGATTGCACAAGGAGGGAGGCAAACAAGTTTTCCTTGTCCTCAGCGGATTGGGCCAGCGACCCGTCGGGTCTCAGCAGTGGTGGTAGTGAGGGGCGACAGAAGTTTGATTTAACCGATTTAGCCAGGGACCAAAACGCCTGCGGGGTGTGAAGCAAGTTTGTCCCCGATCCTGCTAATGTGGTCAAACCGTGGCCTTCGCATCGCCTTTTTGCAGGACTTGGTAGCCCTGTTGAAGGCTCTCATCTTCTGACTCACGTCCATTGCCTTGCGCACACGGGCGTCGACCAATGCTAAGTACGCCTTGTGTTTAATCACGTTTGCGCGGTCACACTCGATACCAAACCATGGCCGTCAACGCTGGACACCGTTACGTCAGAGAACGGAATGTAGTACTGCATCCCCTGACGCAACACATCGGTCACTGCGTCAGCGCATGACGATGGGTCATCCAAAGAGAAGCAAGTAGGCCGCCAAGGATAGCATGCGAAGAAAGCATCATCATACCATCCCAACCCATTTTCTTTGCTATAACAGTATAACCGTTTCACAGCCAGATCATATTGAAAATTTTACCCTGTATTTCAATTCCTTGTCCTGTCATCGTAATAATAATACATTTATTTTGTACATTTACATTACCTAGATTAAAATACTTAAGTTAAAAAAAATTGTACATAGAGAAAAAAATATAGAGTGAACTGCTGCCTCCTAAAATAGACCAAGAATAGCCAATGTTCCTAGAAAAATAATCTAAAACTATCTCGTACTTACCTTTGTCTTTTTCAGCTGACACATAACCTTCTGCTATCCCCCAGCCTGTGGCACACCCGTCGTGTGGTGACGATGAATGATGAGCGTGCCGCAGTGATTAACGACGCGCCATCCATCATAGCGCCCTGTAGGTGCTGCCCGAACTACCTCTACCCCCGTGCGGCGCGTCACTACTTCCACCCAGGAGTCCCGTCGCCGCCTCGCTGTACAACACTCGTTTGATTGACGTGTTTAATATCTTGTTGATGTTGCTTAGAGTAAGATTTTGCGGTGACATGTTAATTGAAATGTGGGGGTTTCATCGGTCATATTATAATTTTTGTTATACGTGCAATTATAGTTTGTTCTACTTCATATCTAGCAATGTGGCACACATTTTGAAGCAATCAATTATTGATGTCTTGTGATTATGTCTTGTGCAACAATGGGGTACACTCCTAGATTTTTATTTTTGATAGGCTCGCGTTTGAAAACTATCTCACCTGATGGTATGCGATGATGTGGTCGACAGCGAAACACGTTTGAATAAGAAGTAACCTATTCACTCTTGGTTTAAAGACACCTAGGTTCTAGCTATCAGGAAACAGACGGTTGCATGTTCCGTAATTAACTGTATTTTTATTTTCTTCATTACTGTAAATATCTACACACTGTCAAGGTAAGTGGTATGGTAGGGTTGCTTCAAAATGTGTGCCACATTTTTAGATATGAAGGAAAACAAAACAATTGCCAGCAATCTGCAAATACTACTTTACTAGTAACCCATAACATGCCCAACAACAGTCTAGAATCTCTTGTTTTTTAACTTTGCAGAAAATCCTTTCTTTGTTCCCTAACATAACATTTTCAAAATCTTGTCATTACTTCCAGCATCTTCACTAACAAAGTACTTCAGCACCATTTCCATCTCAATTGGTTCCGTATCTGCAGCCAATCAAACGTCGGGTGACGTTTGCCGTCATGATGAATTTGCTCCGAAGTCGTTAATCATAGATGCTGCACCATCAATATAGCAGGAGAGAGGTGGGTACGGGATGTGTCTGAAATGTGTAATGAAATGAACTTAATTCTGCACAAATAGGTACTTTGAGGATGCTTTCAGGAGAGGTTAAACATGGTGAGAAATTTATTATAAGAAGAGAATGTTGAAAGGATATGGCTATTAGTGAGATAGCATTTGTGAAGAGAAAAAGGCTGAAAAGCAATCATAGATATGTAGAGTACATAAGTTATAGTTCGGTTTAATTTGATTTCAGCAAGGTAATTTTAAAATACCAAGTGGAACTTTGCAGATGTGTAATGTTGTGATAGTAATGTCTAAACAAAATAAATTATGATGATTTCATCTTTGGGGTTGTACAATTGTACATTACATCTTTGTTTACTGGCTTCGACAGTTAATTGAAATGTAAAAAATATATACCCCCTTTTTTATTCTTTGATGTTTAGATAGATTCCAATTACTTTTAAACTGTGTCAAAATCAAAATCAAATATTTTTATTTTACATAGGCCTACATGGGCACTTATAAAACGTTGACAAAAGGTGCACGGTTCGGGTTAGTCGTTTCCTATGGACAAGAACCGGCAAGAAACTCCATGGTTACTCATTTTTTTTTTTTGTGTTTACATTATTTCCATGTTACAGCATTAGTACTTGGATATGGGGGGACAACGTAGGCCCGACAATAAGTCGTACGAAATTGAAAAACAACAAACAAAAAATAAAAATGTACGAATAAAAAGTTAACAAATGTTAACAATCATCTAGAAATCTAGAAAGCCTACAATGTTCACACATTCACAATCGGTAAAAGAATCTATACCAATACCCGTCACGTCCATTTAGTTTTACTTGCTAATTTAATTCTATCCTGTTAAGGGAGGCTGTAGGTAGAAACAAAAAGCAGCAGCAGATATTAGCGTTATTACATTCAAAACTCTGTTTATGTATCTTATTAAAATCATTTACACAACAAAACAGATTACCTTTCACTCTTTACGTTTTGATCTCTCAATCATGTCATTGTTTAAGATCAAAACTGTCTCTAAGTAACGCCCACAGTACAAATACACTTAATTACCTATTGTCTAACAAGCTATTATCAAATCAATCGATCAATCATGGCGGCGATTCCGATCGATATAACGCCGCTTCAAAAACACTGAAAACAAAAATTGGGACTTGCGAACTTTTTTCTTACTAGGAACAAAACTAGTTTTGTTTGTTTAAATGAAATGCAATCCCACTTGTGATCAAAAGCAAGTTAATTATGTGAGTATGCTTGTACATTAAGGTTTATCTATACTTATCTATACTTAATATTATAAAGCTGAAGAGTTTGTTTGTTTGAACGCGCTAATCTCAGGAACAACTGGTTGGAATTGCAAAATTATTTTTGTGTTGGATAGTCCATTTATCGATAAAGGTTATAGGCTATATAACATCACGCTACTAAGCAATAGGAGCGGAGCATAAATGAAAAATGTTGCAAAACGGGCAAAATTATTCATTTTTGAAAGCTTCCGTTGCGTGCGCTGAGTAAGCGGTTAAAGTTACGCAACATCCATGTATGTAGTAGGTAGGGTAGGGTAGATAGGTAGCCAGTTGACGGGAGCGAAGCCGCGTGGGATGGCTAGTATTGAAATAAGTTTTGTTGCTGTACAAATAAGGTACCAAAGATAGTGGTTGATCTCCTTTGTCAAATAAATGCTTAACAATTGGTTTTTATTTTTTAGATTCATTTTCTAATAACTAAAGTTTTACCGAACAAGTTTTTAAAATTAAACGAACTTTTGTTATGAGAGAATAAACTTTATTAAAATACTACAAAACTAGTCTTATTGCCAGGAAGAAAAAAGATCGCAAGTTCCAATGTTTGTTTTCATTGAACGCGACTCCAAAAATGGAACACCATCGTTACTAAAACTACTTCAATGTAGCGATAACGATCTAAATGAATTGATTAATATTTACACGAGTAATAACATGAATGATTGAATTTGATTTATGAAAATTGCCGCGATTGCTTCAGATATGTATTTTTTGGTAAATTCCACGAAGCATAATTTCCGTGATAGGTATCTAATAAAGTTTAAAATGATAACAACATCCTGTATTATTGCCTCATATTAATGTGTAATGGGTTAACCCGTTACACCTTTGTAGAATTTAAATAGAATTTAAAAATTCTTTCTAGTCAAGGAAAGTAAAGACAACCCCAAAATAAATATAAGTACTTTTTAACCCCGCTTCAGCAAAAATAATGTCTTTAACTAGAAACCCATAGTAAGCTCTTTTTAAAAGGTTTAATTGCTAAATGATGAGAATTAATATTTGTTTCGGGATATTTGAGATTTTTGTTGAGAGCTCGATATTTTGACACCGTTACAAGCGCCATGATCATCATCATCTGCCTAGCCTTTTCCCAACTATATTGGGGTCGGCTTCCAGTCTTACCGAATTCAGCTAAGTACCAGTGTTTTACATGGAGCGACTGCCTATCTGACCTCCACAACCCAGTAACTGGATAACGCGGTACCTCTTGACAAGACTGGAGTCAGATCTCAAGCTTCTGACTATCCGTAACGACTGCCAAAGATCTTCAAATGACAGCCGGGACCAACGGCTTAACGTGCTTTCCGAGGCACGGAGGAAACTCGGTATGTTGAAATGGTCACCCATCTACGGACCGACCTCGTCAAGCGTTGCTTAACCTTGATGATCGACCCGTGCGGCTGTTATTATTTAGCCACGAGCTATCTACGAGCGCTATGATTACGAGAACTAAAGTCTTTGCGGGTGGTTATTTACGAGCTGAAATATCTGTCTACCCTTTTCCTCACTCGTTTTTTACGCACAATGCCACTTTATACCAGAACTTTTCTTGCTAGTTACTCGACACTGTTCACGACAGACGATGCTCACTGTAATGTCACTGTGTGTCAAAAGTGGATACAAAGTACACATCCACTTGACACACATCATGACTCAAGTTCTTGTGATCATGGCGCTTGTAACGGTGCCGAAATATCAAGCTCTCAACAAAAATCTTAATATACATGGTAAATATCCCGAAACAAATATTAATTCTAATGATTGTGACCACACCTTAAAAACTTATATTGTTAAATGAAGTTAGTATATTGCGATTCTACGGCACACGACCAACCCACCGTCCCCCTTCCATCATCGGACATCTAGACGCACTGCAAGTTACCATCCTTTTGTCTGGTTGCCATTCCACCAATTCGCACCAAGCGCTACAAAACATCCTTTTTATTGCGCACAGCAAAAGAGTGGCACTCACTGCCTGCGTCTGTGTTTCCGAACGCATGCAACCCGAAACTCTTCAAAGTTAGAGTGAAGTCTTCTTCTGGGTAAGCTCACTCTATCGTCGACTTTGTCTCTATCACCTCTAATCTATACTAGAGTCAAGAGTAAACTCATCCAAATTAAAACAAAATAAATAACGATACATGAGAATGAAAGATCTTTTTGAAAGTGATCGTACATCAATGGATGATACCCATATCAAGTAGAGTACTGAAGAACTGACTGGAGTAACTGCAGCTATACTTAACTCTGATAAATTTTCTTTAAGTTGTCTTGAAAATAAGTGCTGAGTTGGTAACCCTTTCGGTATGGGCACTTGAAGCGCAATTTGTCTTTGCACTTTTTTTTTGTCCTTGACTCCATGTTTGTTGCTGTTGTGTTGTGCCTGTGTCGGATAAATGTATTCCTATTCTATTCTTTTGATAGCTTTTATTGATATTTTTGCACTTTTTTTTTGTCCTTGACTCCATGTTTGTTGCTGTTGTGTTGTGCCTGTGTCGGATAAATGTATTCCTATTACATTCTTTTGATAGCTTTTATTGAAATCTTTGCACTTTTTTTGTCCTTGACTCCATGTTTGTTGCTGTTGTGTTGTGCCTGTGTCGGATAAATGTATTCCTATTCTATTCTTTTGATAGCTTTTATTGATATTTTTGCACTTTTTTTTTGTCCTTGACTCCATGTTTGTTGCTGTTGTGTTGTGCCTGTGTCGGATAAATGTATTCCTATTACATTCTTTTGATAGCTTTTATTGAAATCTTTGCACTTTTTTTTGTCCTTGACTCCATGTTTGTTGCTGTTGTGTTGTGCCTGTGTCGGATAAATGTATTCCTATTCTATTCTTTTGATAGCTTTTATTGATATCTTTGCACTTTTTTTTGTCCTTGACTCCATGTTTGTTGCTGTTGTGTTGTGCCTGTGTCGGATAAATGTATTCCTATTCTATTCTTTTGATAGCTTTTATTGTGCGTACAGCTAAGGAGTGGAATTACCTGCCGGAGTCTGTATTGCCTGATAGCTACAACCTGGGAATCTTCAAGTCAAGAGCTAATAGGTTACTTCTAGGCAAGTGTGACTCATTGACGACCACATCATCGCTTACAATCAGGCGAGATAGTGGTCAAACACGAGCCTTTCAATAATCACACTAATATTATGAAGGCGAAAGTTTGTGAGTGTGTTTGTATGTTTGTTTGTATGTTTGTTACTTCTTCACGCTCAAACGGCTGCATATCTGTGTATCTGTCTGTGGCATCATAGCTCTTAAACGGATGAACTGATTTTTTTGTTTGAAAGGTGACTTTGTCGAGAGTGTTGTGTGTGAATATGTTTGGTGAAAATCGGTGCAGCCGTTCAATAGTTATGAGCTGTTTTCTGTTTGAAACGGAGTATTTTCGCAAGATATCGTGTCATAATTACGTGTTCGATAGATTGTTGACCGAAGCGTGTCTACTAATAGATACATTATGTAGTTTAAAACGTATGAAACAAAAAAATTGCCGGGTTTTGGAAATTTTTAATTTTTCCCTTGGCGTAATTTTCGACATTGACGCAGGCAAAGCCGCTGGCAGAAGCTAGTAATAATATAAAACTATCACGTAGGCTGGTCAAATTACCCAATACCGAGTAAAAATTCCACCGAGTAGTTAGCAATATCCTCCCTCAGGTCCCGACGTCCGCAGTCAAACCACGTCGGATTATACTGTCCATAAATCATTATTAACTCAGCATTCATTACGATCAAGATAATCACACTGCACTTAGAACTCGTATTTTTTTACGTGATAAGGGTTTCCGAGTAAATTACACACGATATATTTGCATAATTCGCTGTATGTTTGCATTAATTTACTGCACGTTGTTGTTTTTGTAATTACTGTGGTTTAGTGTAGTGCTGAGTTGGTGATTTTATAATTGGTATGGAAAATAAATAGTTTTGTAACACATTTTCAAAAAACTAAACTAATCAATCAATAAATCATCATCATTCAGCCGAAATGCGTCTACTGCTGAAAACAGGAGTCCCCCAAGTGTCACCACAGCTTTAGATCCCGTGCGTCTCTCATCCAGCGAATCCCCGCAGCTTTAACCAGGTTATAGCCCCACGTAGTGACAGGCCTGCCAACGCTCACTGCATCTGCCAGTACGCCACGACAGAACTTACTAATCATATATTTTAAGTTCTCTTTTGGTAACATGCTATCTATAATATTGCTGAACTTCTGCAAAGAGTACAAAGAGTGAGTGTGGAATATGGACTCCATATCAACCGAGCTAAAACCAAGTTGATGTTTGTGGATCGTGCTCGTTCATTGCAACGAACTGGAGAGCTATCCGACCTGGACACCGTACAGAAGTTTGTCTACCTTGGCTCCATGGTAACTGCAGATGGCGATTGTGAAGCAAAGGTAGTAAGAAGAGCCCAAATTGCAAAGACAGCGGTAAAGCGATTGGAGAAGATTTTGAGGAACAGAGGAATCAGCAAGAGTACCAAAGTTAAGCTAATGCGGACTCTGATCTTCTCTATATTTCTGTATGCTTCTGAAACCTGGACACTGAAATGACGCACTCGTAACAGAATTGATGCGTTTGAAGTGTGGTGCTGGCGCAAAATGATAGGCATTCCCTGGACGGCGCGCCGCACAAACGCGTCAATTCTGAACAAACTGAAAGTTAAATCTCGCCTATCGACCATCTGCATGAAACGACTCCTACAGTACTTCGGACACGTGGCCAGGAGGGAGCCTGGTAGCTTGGAAAAGCTTATTGTGGCTGGTAACGTGGAAGGAAAAAGGGGCCGTGGAAGATCACCAACCCGATGGACAGATGTGGTCAAAGATGTCTGTGGGGGTATTTTCAGGCATCTGTCCGCATGGCCGAAAACCGCTCAGCATGGAGAGCGTTGGTGGAGAAGGCAACGACCTCATGTGGCCACGACCCTCAGTCATAAGGAAACGAGGAAGAAGAAGAAGATCTATAATATTACATTAACATCTTTACATTGTATTCATGCATATAACCTTGAAAACAAAAACCATGTTCTAGAACATTGATTTTACACAAATTATCACTGTCACTCAAAGTCAAAGACAGACTTTAAAATCAGCAGATGGGCTTGACTCTTCACCCCATGACAAACAGACAGTACCTACCTATTGTGTTTGACCTAACACAACTGTCAGTCAACGTTACAAAGTGCATTTGCATAAATTACACAAAAATTGGGCAATGAAATTAAAATTATTGACAAACTAGACAATCATGTCGAGTTACATAATAGTCTGACTTAGCAACATTTTTTTGTGTTTTGTCGGATTTTGGCGCCAGGTAACAGGAAAACTCTCGTGAACTCCCAAGGACACAACACTCTGTTCTTGCCAATCGGTTCAGTCCTTTACTGGTTGTGATTTTCCTTATGCATGGCGAAATAATTGACGTAACAAGAAAAGGGAGAAAATCAGATCTGAGGAACTTGTTGACTGGTCTTTCAGTAATTTTATATGTTACCCACTTACAGGGAAGGTAAGCAGACATTCTGGATTGGAAAGTAAGTGATTTACCGGTCCAGAATATCTACCACCTAGGTACCTTTACTTGCCTATTCCAACCGATAAAGGCTGCCCTCCACTCTTACCATCTTTCACGATCCATCGCTTCCTCCTGCCAGTTTTGGCCGAATCCGTCCAGTTTATACCTTATCTTCTACGTAAATAACATACTAATAATGCTAAAATCTCACCAGTACTATTGAACTAGCTGCAACTATTGAAGACACATTGACACTTGGACAAGTCGCACTTAGCCGCGACCGTAACAAAGCGTCGCAGTCGCATGTCTCCGCGACAACTGCGACAACAGTTGACAGCCCGCGTCATTACTTCCGTCGCCGCCTTCCGCCTGTCTCCTGGTGATCGATAGTGAGGGCTGGGGGTCGATGTCGAGGAAATAGTCGGGCTATTTAAATAATGCAATGGGCCTCAATTTTATGTAACTTATTTATTTATTTAAACTTCATGTACAATAGTGGTACATAGGCGGACTTAATATCGATACATATTAGATATGTATTACTGTAGCTAGCTAACTAGCTTGCTTGCTTGAGTGGCTGGCCAGGACGTGGCTGGAGGTGGTTCACTGTGTTGCCCAATTTCTCACAGGACATGGTAACTTTAAAGGTAAATTATTTTCCTTCAAGCTCGTTGCCTCGCCTTTATGTCAATGTTCTACATCTGACTGCGAATATGTACAATCTGCACATCATATCTTATGGGAATGTATTCTTTAGCAGAATGAACATGATATTATGTTGGATAATATACAGGCCCCATCGAAAGTTATTTACTATACGGACTTTGTAGAAATTAGAACAAATTGCCGTGCGTTCAAGCTTTTTTAATACCTTTTATTGAAATCAAATATGTTAGGACCCATTAATATTAATGATAATTTTTATCCGTGGTGCAATGCAACTGGGCTTATCCCAGTTGTTAACGACCCTTTCTGCCTATTGGCCTTGTTTGTTCTGTCTCCTACTTGATATGGAGGGCAGTGTAAATTTGTATTATTTCCTACTCCTCCGTTATTCTTATCTGATTAATTTCGTTGCGGGCTCCAAGACAGTAAAAATCATTCTCCGGGACTTAGTCCAGCTTCATTTCCTCGGCGCCTTTCTGGTGGTCGCCACTGTTGATTCTGACTTTCAGGAGTTGCAGTGGTTTGGGGATAGTGCGGTGGGATTGTCTCAACAAAAAAAAAAAGTAGTTTGTACAGAGATCGTAGGAATTCGTTATAGACGGGTTTAATAGAAATTTAACAAAATAGGAATAATCTCAGGCAAATATTTCATTCCAGACCCTAGATATCATTTTTGCTTTGTTTTTGAAAGTACTTTCACACTGTCTAATGGTTGTCTGTTAATAATTCATCAGAAGCCTAGCTTTTTTCAGATTATGTTGGGTTTGGATTCCAGTTAAACTGGATGTAACTGAATATATTGTATCCACAGCTGCTGTGTGCAGTTAATTGGTATGTTTGCAGGATTGTCCTTTATTTCTCTCCTATCATCCTGTGGAAGAGTAACCATTGTTCGTAGAGACTACTTTACGTGTCTTAGAATATTTAAAACTCCTGTTATTGTTTATTTTATATTAACTTAGAATAGTCGTTAAAAATATGGATAGTTAGAAACCCAAAATTTTGTGTTTGACACACATAACTCAAACACAACAACAACTAGTTTTGTGAGTCAAACATAAAACGTTGGGCTTCTAAGGATACGCAACCTTTGCCACTATTTCTCTGATCAACCTGAAAGACAAATTCCAACATTTCCCAATAGATCTTTGGAAAATAAATGACCTACCTATCGATAGCTTCCCAACTAAATACTATCGTCTCTACTCCCGTTTCCCGCAGACGTGTCAATTAGAATCGCGGCCGCCGCTGTATCTTGTCACGGGCAGCGTCTAAACGTCGCGGCTGAACGCTCCATGAATCACTCTCTTTGCAGTCGGCTACAGGTGTTGGGCGTAATGAGATTGGCTGGTACTTCTTAGTTTTTGAAATAAATTACAACATAGGTTGTTATTTTTTTTTCGTTATTGAGGAGGAACATGACACTAATGTTTGGCGCACGGTTAGCGCAGTGGATGAGCGATTGACTGCTGCGCTGCTCGTCGCAGGTTCGATTCCTATGACTTACATATAGTTGTTTCGGCTTTGTGTGTTTGTGTATGTGAGTTTACATGTTTGTAAAAGCACCCACGATACAGGAGAAATTCCTAGTGTAGGCCAAAAATTATTAAAAAAATACATGATATCATCATCATCATTTCAGCTACCACTGCTGGACATAGGCCTTCCATGTCAAGTGTACCTGTGTGTGATATGTGGCAAGTTCGTTGTGTGTCTTTTAACGTATGATTATGAAAGAGAGAGTTTTTGTTATATACATTTTTTTCAGACCAGTCAAAAATACCCAGAATAAACTAGACATACGAGTCGTTATTACGTTGTGCCTATGCTTTTGGACAAGCATGTCAGAATACCGACTCGGCGCTTTTTTGGTGGTCGCTATACTGTTAATTCTTGATTTCAGATGCTGGGGAGGTTGGGAACAGTATAGCCGGCTTGTGCATACATTCTTGGAACTCATCATATTCATTGGCAGAAAATCATTGAAGGCAACTCTGCACTTTTTATTAAATTAACGGTGTTCAGTGTCACCATATACGCCAAATAACTAGTTATACTATTCATTGCTATCTGCACAAAATATTGCCAAAACTTTAGGTCTTAACATATTAAATTGTCGTTTTTGCCCCGTTTCATAAAACGACAATTTCGTAGGTAAAGACCTCATATTAACTTAGCTCTTTAGTTTGACAAACTCGAGGTTACTCTAAATGATGTTTCAAATTGTATGTAAATAAGCAAAAGATTGATGATCAGATGCACAAACAGACTGACAGATGATACCTTCATTTATTTGACTATATTATTCAAGGTTTTAGTATAATTAAGCGTCATAATTACTGAAATTGATGATGTCCCGTCTGTGCTGTTATTATCCTGTCGTAAACAAGGTCACGTCAATGTGTAAGTTAATTTAGTGAACAAAAAGTTTGTTTATTCAATTTTTGGTAATCAATTGAAACCGAATAAATATTAGATATTTTAATCCTCACACTGAGTGTGAGTATCCTCCATATTATCGAGTACGAGTTCCTGGGTTCGATTCCCGAGCTGAGCAAAGTGTAATTAAGTTTTTATCTGGAATTTTTCAGTAGCAGCCCAGGGTCTGGATTTGTGTCCGATTGCTGGCAACATCCTCGCCCGTTATTACTTGGGACTTAAACATTTGTGTCTGGTTGCTGGCAACATGCTTACCCTTTAATACTTGGGACTTAAACATTTGTGTCTGGTTGCTGGCAACATGCTCACCCTTTAATACTTGGGACTTAAACATTTGCGTCTGGTTGCTGGCAACATGCTCACCCTTTAATACTTGGGACTTAAACATTTGTGTCTGGTTGCTGGCAACATGCTCACCCTTTAATACTTGGGACTTAAACATTTGCGTCTGGTTGCTGGCAATATGCTCACCCTTTATTACTTGGGACTTAAACATTTGTGTCTGGTTGCTGGCAACATGCTCACCCTTTATTACTTGGGACTTAAACATTTGTGTCTGGTTGCTGGCAACATGCTCACCCTTTAATACTTGGGACTTAAACATTTGTGTCTGGTTGCTGGCAACATGCTCACCCTTTAATACTTAGGACTTTAAAATTTGTCTCTGGTTGCTGGCAACATGCTCACCCTTTAATACTTGGGACTTAAACATTTGTGTCTGGTTGCTGGCAACATGCTCACCCTTTAATACTTGGGACTTAAACATTTGTGTCTGGTTGCTGGCAACATGCTCACCCTTTAATACTTGGGACTTAAACATTTGTGTCTGGTTGCTGGCGACATGCTCGCCCCTTATTACATGGGACTTAAATATTTGTGTCTGGTTGCTGGCAACATGCTCACCCTTTAATATTTGGGACTTAAAAAATTGTGTCCGGTTGCTGGCAACATGCTCGCCCCTTATTACATAGGACTTAAACATTTAGGTCTGGTTGCTGGCAACATGCTCGCCCCTTATTACATAGGACTTAAACATTTAGGTCTGGTTGCTGGCAACATGGTTGCCCCTTATTACTTGGGAATTAAACTTTTGTGTCTGGTTGCTGGCAACATGCTCACCCTTTAATACTTGGGACTTAAACATTTGCGTCTGGTTGCTGGCAACATGCTCACCCTTTATTACTTGGGACTTAAACATTTGTGTCTGGTTGCTGGCAACATTTGTGTCTGGATACCCCTTGCCATGACTGGTGTTAGATATCAGGCTTCTGACTATCCGTAACGATTGTAAAAGATCTTCAAATGACAGCCGGGACCAACGGCTTAACGTGCTTTACTAAGATACTCGCTATGTAAAGATGGTCACCCATTCACAGACCGACCTTGGTAAGCGTTGCTTAACCTTGAAGATTGACCCGTGCGGCTGTTATTATTTAGCCACGAGCTTTTAAACGAAAAATATAATTTATTGTAAGTAAGTAGCACACTATTTCTACTAGACGCTTAAACAGCAAGAGAGAACCAAGCATCCCCTATTCCTTTTACCCAAAATTACAAACACACAAACAAAACGTCACAATAAATCACGCCGGACGTCGGCCGTCACGCGGGCGTGTCACGCGGCCGATCTGTCACGCTGTCACCTGACACGCTGCGGTGGATGAAGCTCCAAATTCAATTCTGAAATTCTGTACGAGTATTGTAGTAATTATGAACATAGATTTACCTTTAGACTTTTTTGTTAATTTGTTAGTATAATTGAGTTATCCCAATTTATTTAGCGTCGGCTTAATTTGCATTTGCATTTATACTCCCTTCATCTTATTCGTTAACTTCATTGCTGATGGTTATACCCGTCATGGAAAGCTTTAATGGAGTTACTGACGAGCTGCTTCCAAGCCACTCTGTCTTCGGTTTTTCTCAGGGCAGTGGTCACCGTCAGTCCTGTAATAATATACTTTTATTTTATACAAAAAAAGAAAACAATATTGTAAATTTTGCAGTTTGTTTTCTCTTGTTTACCAATTTTAGAAGACATTGGTGCCTGTGATACAATGATATTCATTAGTACAGATGCCAATGTTTTTTTTTATGGTTTACTGGTGAAATATATTTACTTTACTGTACATGTGTTTTTTTCTGAATAATCGATTAGTATTATTGTATTGTAATCGCCCTGATCTGATCTGACCAGCAAGTAGGTGAGCGTCTTTTTCTTTTTATTTAATTGAATTTCATGCACAAAGGTACAATGGCGGACTTAGTGCCTTAGGCATTCTCCCACAATTTTGCCGCGGTTTTCCTTCCACTTTTCCCGCTACAACCAGTTTTAACAGACTGTCTTGTTGTCTCTGGTCGAACTCTATACTCTGACTCGGTATTAGTCGCTATCTCTGTAGTTATTTTTTTTTACCCGATTTCAAGGAAAGGGCTGTTTTTCGCGCGTATCTTGTATGTATGTATGTAATATTCTTTATTACCTCATATTTTCCAAGCCGCCAGACGGATTTATATAACTAAGACATACGTCCAAGTACCTGACGAACAGGATAGGTCTTGACCGCCCCAGTGTTCTTAGATAAGTGACGTTAAAAAAAACAAACATGACAAATTTTAAACGCCATATTGTGGGGGTCTCATTTTTTTATCTTCCTTACCCGTCGAGTGAGGTATCACAATTAACGGTTTTAAGAGGTGTTTACAAAAATATATACAAATTCTATGTTTAAAAGTAATTCGGGTAAAAATATTGTAACTAAAAAGTTGTAAATAAAAATAGTTTATTTAAAAATCAAAAACCCTTCGCTGGCTCGGGAGCTTAGGGCACCCCGACACGGATAGATTAGGTTCGAAGGAGATGACTGGAGCTGAAGTGAGCGAGCAAAGCTAGCGAACTCAGCTCCCGTCTTCATGTTAGATTAGGTAAGGTTAATAAGAAGTGAACTGAAAAGATGTACTTAAACAAGTAGAAAATCATGCTGTGCAGTCGGAGGATCAGGTGGTCAGCCAGCTCGCGAATATGTATCCTGCGACTGCATAACTTTATTTTCTTTTTGATACATCTTTTTATTTGTTTCTAAAGAAGTCGGGTTTCAATTAATCGACTTCCCAAAAAGGAGGAGGTTCTCAATTCGGTTGTTTCAATTTTTTTATTAATTTATGTTCAGCCATAACTCTCATATCATATATAAACGGATTTGCAAAATTCTTCTTTTGTACGAAATAAGTTTGCTCTGAAATGGTCTCAATAAATTTTGGTAAAGATCTTATGAAGAACTTCAGCGATATACTACAGAACTCTTCAATAAATGACGGAAAATCTCTCGAGATTGTCAAAAAACGAAGAAACTAAAACAGGAACACCGACTTCCGAAGTTAAGATTTTTCATTGTATAGTGTTTTTATTCGGAAGTCGGTTGTATTTTTTTGCAAAAAAGTTTTTTTGTTATTAGACATGTCAACTTTCATGCAGTCAACGTTTCGTTGGTCTAGTGAGTAGAATAATTACATTATTTTAAGAAGCCAGAGGTTACGTAACAGTGTATCGACCTGGATGACAGCTATCCCGTCATCTCGTCACGCATATATGTCACGATATCACCTAACACGCTGTGTTGTCAGTTATTCATGGAATTCTAGAACACAATTTTAGTTGTGCATTTGTACAGATTATGGGCTGTTGACATACAATGCTTGCTTACATACTTTTTAATTTTAATTGTAGTTGGGTAGGGCCAACTTCGAGAAAGAGGTCAACCGTCGAATCCGACTCGGCTGGGCAGCGTTCGGGAAGTTGCGTGGTGTCTTCGCGTCCAGCTTACCACAGTGTCTCAAGACGAAAGTCTATGACCAGTGTGTGTTGCCAGTGATGACATATGGCTCTGAGACGTGGTCGCTTACAATGGGCCTCATCAGAAAGCTTAAAGTCACCCAAAGGGCAATGGAGAGGGCTATGCTCGGAGTTTCCTTGCGTGATCGAATCAGAAATTTAGAGATCCGCAAGAGAACCAGGGTTACCAACACCGCCCGAAGAATTGCCAAACTTAAGTGGCAGTGGGCAGGGCACATTGCTCGCAGAACGGATGGCCGATGGGGCAGAAAGGTTCTGGAGTGGCGACCGCGAACCGGGAGATGTTACATTGGACCGATGACCTGGTGAAGGTTGCGGGGATCCGCTGGTTGCGAGACGTACGGGACCGGTCAATGTGGCAACGCTTGGGGGAGGCCTATGTCCAGCAGTGGACGTCTTTCGGCTGATATGCTGATGATGATGATGACACTTTTCAAGCCTTTGTTGAAGCCCGAATTACGGCAAAACCTAGGATTTACCGGTAAAATCTAAGATTTACCAAGCTTTACAGGTAAAAGTCCGAAATGTCTATGATAATCGCTACCTACTTTGGTAAAGCTAATCAATCAGTCCTAACTTAATTGTTCTCGTTTATTTCGTATCATAGTGTGTCATTAATATTACAATATTTCAACATTTACCAGCCTGTGAGGTTAATCTTAAGTTTTACCGTGTGCTGGTAAAAGCCAAAACATTGGCGATTATCATTGATAATTTCAGGCTTTTACCAGAAGGACCTGGTAAATCTTAGGTTTAACTGGTAAATCCGAGGTTTTACCGTAGTTAGGACTTTCATAGTAACACCTACAGCAATAGTAACTGAGGTTTACAAGATTGTTTGAAAAAATATACATAAAAAACAAACAAATATGAGTTTTTTTTTATAAATAATAATTTATTTAACAAATTACCTTAGGCCATCAGTATACCTAGACTTTTTTCACAGTGTGTTGGGGCTGCTTTCAGTCAAACTGGATGTAGCTGAGTACCCGTAATTATCTGACCTCCACAACCCAGTAGCTGGGTAACACGACACCTCTTGGCAAGACTGCTTTCAGATCAACGAGTAACCTTTGGTCAAAAATTCAGTAATGGCCCACTTCAAATTATAAACGTCAGAATATCTAATAACGTAAAGCTCCAGTAACTTGCTACATGATAGCGTGACGTTATCTCTCATGTGGCGAGTTGACACGTTGCTACATTTGACATAATGCAGGCTTTCACGCTGCGATATAGCCGTTTGCCGCCACTTCACACAGAATTTTGAACTAGATTTCGTATGATGAACGAGACAGATGTTATAGAAGAATTTAAATATTCGTCGTTACTATAAAGTTTTGGTAATGGGACCAGGTTTTGTAATCGAAAGTAGTATTATAATGGAGCATATTTTATTTTTGGAATCTATTGTATATTTATTGAATCTATTATATTAAATATTATAAGAATCAATTATTATTTTTTATTTATTTAAATCTCTGACATTCAAAAGTGCCGCATAATGGCCTAATTGAAATAAACGATTTGATTTTGTATGTAGTACGAACTAATTTCTAGAAGCACGTAACTGTTTAATAAAACTTTCACTAATAAAATAGTTACGAGTATATTGTGAAGTACCCATAGAGTACTTTTTATCCAGGCATAATAAAAGTCGGTGTTCCTGTTTTCTTTTCTTCGTTTTTCGACATCGGCTTCCGAAATGAAGTTATTTTTCCCTTTGTAGTGTTTTTATTTGGAAGTCGGTTGTATTTTCTGTAAAAAAAAACATCTGCCAAGTGATAGGCAAGTTCTATAGTAAGGTACCTATAATGCCAGAATAACTTACCCAAATATCATGAAACTTGAACATAACCGGTGTAATGAGAGTGTACCAAGGTGAACTGTACACATCTGCGTACCCCTTTAGAGCGTACTGGCGTTGTTACGGCTACACGCCAATCCTGGCAAAGAATCCTTATCCATGACATGTTCCTTTCCTATATCAAATTTGCCGCGTCTCGCACCCTGCCAACTGAACTGTCAGACCGAGAGAAAACAGTGGCGCAAACGAAAGAACGTTTTCCTTCAAAAATAAAATATGGCGATGTGTAGCTTCTTAATAGCGCGCGAGTGTTTTTGTGTGTGATTCTAGTGAAGACCCTCGTGAAAAGGTTAGATTAACACAGACTTTATCGCCAGCGGACATTTCTTCATGCGGTGCATGGTGAGTGCATCCATTCTTTATCCTGGTGGTGGCCCAACGGTTCCCTCGCTCATTAAGTATAGTCAAATTAACGTTGCGCGATGTCTACGTTGTTGAATCAGCCTTTCTTCGCGAGTATCCAACAGGCGTAATGTGTACAGACATGCGATTGCAGCAATTTCAAGAGATTTGCCGTCATTAATTAAAGAGTTCTGTTGTATATCTCTGAAGTGCTTTATCAGATCTTCACCAAATTTAAATGGAACCAATTTGGAAACACACTCTTTCAAACAAAATAAGAATTTTCTAAATCGGTCAACAATTGACGGAGAAATCGGTGAACATAAACAAAACAAACAAACATACACTCGAACATAGAAACTGCTCCTTTTTGAAAAGTCGGTATAAAAGGATCCAGTTGAATAGGCCACAAAGGCGAATCCCTCGATAAAAGCTGGTTATTAATAAAATGTTCTAATTCATTTAAAGTCAATACCTTGAAAAATTCATCCACAAAATAATCTGAAATAAAAGGGCTATAAAAACGAAATACGATCAGGTACACTCAATACAATATTGTGCTATTCACATCACCCAAATCCATAACAACTGTCAATCAGCGAATTAATCTCACAACCCCAATAAAACTTTGATTATTAAAACAATAAAAATGGCCGCCATTCTGTTCTTGATAATAGTCAGTATGGCCGTATCGATGGCAGTGTGACAATGACCAATTAATTGACATTCGTTGACAGCGATCATTGTCAACGGTCAATCATTTTGAGTAATTGTTCAACGAGATGTGAATGGAAAATCATCAACGGATTTTTTGTATGGTGGTTATAGGATTTTCCATGTATATTGTTTTTATTCAATTGATTTTCCGTGTGAAAACTATCGGGTGATTAAATGTGACTTGATTTATCGACGGTACAACAGTAACTACATCATTTTTCAATTAATAATAATTATATTCCTTTGTTTTCTTTCCTTTAAGGATCAAAAATTGATTAATGTCTACAGCTAAAGAGGCAAGGCAAATTGCATCGTTTAGACTGGCTACTCTACCACTTACACAGCTAACTAGTACACTCAAATACTATAGAGCGACCGCTTAAGACGACGACACTCACCAACGAGGGAACAAAACGCGCAATCGTTTCACACCCGCGCGACCCAAAATTCATTAGTTTTTTGTACCTTCCTTATTAAAATACGCCCGGCGGTTTTAGTGAGATTGTTGTGTTTTGTCCGTGTGAGACATGATTTTACAAATTAATTACACTATGTTATACGAATAAAACTCAAAATTTTCTCAGATCAAATTATTAAGAAAATGGTCTAATGTAAAATATTTTTTGCCAAAAAATTACGACTAGCCATTTAGATGTGATTTTCATTTTAAAATCAGCTACTGAGGGGTACCTGCGCCTTAACTGAGACTATTCTGAAGTGCTGCGTGGTACGGTATTTATTTATTTATGAAAACTTCATGCAACATAAAGTACATAGGCGGACTTAGTGTCGCCGCAGTTGTAGTGACCGGATAAACTTTCCTTTATGGGCCGCTGATTTTTGGTGCGAGGAGGGTGGGGGGCGAAGGGGGAGTGGTTTGGCTACCCCCCTGTACGATCCCCACCACTCGGATCCCCATGGTTATGGAGATATCCATGGTTAAAGTTTTCAGGTTTGACTAAAAATTTCCACAAATGTCCATCGTTTTATGGGGCGGGGAGGGAGAGAGGGCAAGGGGGGTATGGGGGCTACCCCACTGTACCATCCCCACCCCACGGAACCCCATGGTTATGGAGATATTAGATATATATTTTTACTTAATTATAATTAACAAGGTAAAAAAATGTGAATTAGTCCAAGAGCGAGCGAAGCGAGCTCGGGAGCTTAGGGCACCCCGACACGGACAGGTTAGGTTCGAAGAGATGACGGGAGCTGAAGTGAGCGAGCAAAGCGAGTGAACTCAGCTCCCGTCATCTCCTTCGTGTTAGGTTACTTTAGACCCTTCAGACAGAAATAGGAGCCCCGTCGACTTTGTTGTTTAAATAGTAATCGTAAAAATTTTAACCATGGATATCTCCATATACATGGGGTTCCGTGGGGTGGGGATGGTGCAGGGGGGTAGCCCCCCAACCCTCCTTGCCCTCCCTCCCGCCCCGCCCCTCAAAACAATGGACATTTATGGAAATTTTTATTCTAACCCGAAGACTTCAACCATGGATATCTCCATAACCATAGGGCTCCGAGTGGTGAGGATGGTACAGGGGGGTAGTTAAACCTCTCCTCTCCTCCCCCCCACCCTCCCCGCCCCAAAAATCAGCGGCCCATAAAGGAAATTTTAACCTTATTTGTGAAACATGGTTTTCGCGTGTAACTAATAGTTTTTCTTTAAAAAAATAATTAACAACACGATATTTTTTCGCCACTTTTGGATACAAAACTACTTGGCTGTTTAAAAATATTTTCACACAGAAAAATTAATGGCTACAATTTCATCATAACTGAAATAGCTAATCAAATAATATTTTGCAAACAAAACTGTCACTAGGTACTGCGTTACAATTACTATGGGGAATATATACGCCTTAAGCGGTTGGCCTGTAGTTCGTTGGAATGACGATTAGTAGAATAACGTTAGTAAAACATAAACAAAATACACGGTTTGCTAACAACTATTTTTATTTTTATGTAGTCATAAAGTTAAACTTAATGTTTTTAAAATTGTTTTCTAACAGCTCGTTTCCTTGAACTTTCACACACACACACACACACATTAAGCTCTTTTTTTTATGACGACTTACACGATTTTAATTTTCAATAATTAACTTTTTGTAACGTCCAAAAACACTGACACTGACATGTGACACAAAAAATCCGACAAACAAATCCATTAATCTATGAGTTGATGCAGACCGTCAATCAATATCCGTCAGATTAGCTCATTAAGGGATTTACTGACGCAGTCATAACCACGTCAGTTACCATTGTCTACACATCACAACAAGCGATCAACGTCGAGCCAAAACATACTAAAATAAACTTTATTGCAACGCAATAAGCATCAATCATTTGTCATTCATTCGCGTGGTTTTAATGAGGCGAAAATTATGAAAGCAAATCTTTCTTGACCACACTTACACTCGACAACCAACCTTGTTCCATTGAAATAAAGGTCCATGTCCCTGCAGCGAAAGTTATGTCGCAATTAGCTAATTACGGTTGGACGTCAGTGTGACAGGGCCGTCACGTCTGCGGCATGTTGGACGTCAGGGCGTGACACGCGGACAAGAGAGTGACATAACTTTTCGACGCCCGTCCGTCGGTCACTGATTTGTGGAAAGTGGGGAATATATTGCCGCGTTTCGTTGTGTTTTTGGCTGATATTTATATGTTTGCCGGTATAAATAAGGGCTCGGTTAGTGGATATAAATTGTCGTAAATGGAACACAGAGATAAAACGTGTGTAGCAACTTGTTGGGTTGAGCAGGATTTTCTCTTTGTTATTATGAAAATGCTAAAGCTTTCTTTTTCTTAGAAGTTATTTCTGTAATTTTGTTACGTAAAAGTAGTTTTGTAGACTTCAATAATTTCTCATGTGAATTAAGGTTCAGGTAGAATCAAACTTAATGGCGGCTTGGAACACTCCACGAGTCATTGCGAAGTTGCAAATTCATGAGACAGGGTGAGAAATAGGGTACTGTGCAGTGAAAAGTGAACTTTACAGCTATCATTAAGTTTGAATCGGCCTGTATCATAATTCAAATCCGATCATCATTGTACCTGCCATTTTATTTTACATCCTTGACATATTTTGTGCACAAACAATGTCATCATCTCGACATCCACAATACCAACACAGCGATTCAATTCACACCTCTCCAACCATCCAACATTGAACAATAGCGACAAATACCGGCTCAATAAATTAATCCGCAAGAAATGGCAGTTAGCCTATCAACGCGGCATCGCTCGCGAGTCCCGTCAGAACGTTGTGTACTATTAAACGAAGTGTCGTGTCCAGGCCGCGTTGCGTTGCGTTTATTTATAATCTCTGAGTTGTACACGCGACGTTGCCCGCAACTGATTTATTGGTGGTATTAGGCTAGGAGCGCGGATTTGTTCTAGGGTTGGTATGAGCTGGTTAAATTTTGATGTTCGTCTGCTAAAAGTTGGCCTTTCACTAGATACATGTCAGTTTTTTTTATTTTTATTATTATATATAGGCTTGCACTTGACCACTATCTCACCTGATGGTAAGCGATGTTGTGGTCGACGGTGTAACACGCTTGCCTAGAAGTAACCTATTCACTCTTGACTTAAAGACCCCGAGGTTGTAGCTATCTGGAAACACGGACTCCGGCAGGGAATTCCATTCCTTAGCTGTACGTATAATGAAACTATTTAATTCGTTCTATAAACAAAACGTTTAGTGCGTATGGGTGGGATGTCCACCATGTACCGATGGCGCATCGCCGCGGCGCCGTACGTCTTGTAGTCCGATGATGAAACGGGCTAGGCGGAATTAGATCATGCAATTCCATCGCACACTCCCCGAAATGCAACCGATAAAAAACCGACAAGCTGGCAACACGGCGACGATGATCAAGGCTTTGGAGCTTTGACTCGACCAGTGCCTCATTACCGATGAGCCTCTTGGCCCGTTTTACGATCGACTCTAGTGCATCAAGCTGGTATTTAGCAGATCCGTCCCAGAGATGAGCACAGTATTCCATGCAAGATCGAACTTGCGCTTGATCGAAATATATAGATGATATGGTGTATGGGACCTGAAACATATCCCTAATCATACCCTCGATGCTGCGGAAGTGGAACAGTTTTAGGCCATACGAATTAGAATGACTGTTGCGCCAGTGACACGAAGATAAAAATATAATATGTATATGATGTAGGTCTCAATCATATATGACAACAAAGCTAACTGGTTGCTCATTACTGGGCCATTTAGGCATGCAAGACCTGTCAATAGGGTTTGGGTCTTTAAATCAAAAGTGAATTAGGTTACTTCTAAGCAAACGTCCTTCACTGTCGACCACATCATCACTGACCATCAGGTTATCATCATCATCATTAGCCTATTAATGTTCCCACTGCTGGGACACAGGCCTCCTCTCTGTGAGAGGGAATGGGCCGTTATCCACCACGCGGGCCCAGTGCGGGTTGGTGAATGTCACATGGCTTCGAAATATTGGTTCTAGGACATGCCGGTTTCCTCACGATGTTTTCCTTTACCGTTTTGAGAGCAGTGGTGATGAAATAATTTACACAAAGTAAAACGCCTGCCTGAGCTTGAACCCACGACCTACAACTTGTAAGTCACGGCTCATACAACTGGGCCACCACTGCTCTTACAGCATCAGGTTATATAGTGGCCAAACTCGAGCCTATTGCTAATATAAAAAGACCAACATAATTATTACACTTATATTATAAAGGTGAAACTTTGTGAGTGGGTATGTTACTTCTTCACGCTTAAACGGCTGGACGGATCTGGATGAAGGCACCGATATAGATTATAGTCAAGAATAGCACATAGTACTATTTATCCCGGGAATATACTATTAACCCCGCTGGCAGAAGCTATTTCTTTGATATTTATTTGGTACACATGTTACTCAGATTGTCACTGGGGTAAGTAGGATGCCGAGTTTTCCTCCCATAAATATTCTATGAAGGAAAACTCATTTCACGATTTTATTAAGAACTAGCTTCTGCCAGCGGCTTCGCCCGCAGGAATGCTGATAATTATCCCTAGGGAACATATTCCCGGGATAAAAAATATCTTATGTGCTATTCCAGGCTATAATCTATCTCTGTGCCAAATTTCATCCAGATCCGTCCCGCTGTTTGAGCGTGAAGAAGTAACAAACATACAAACACACACACACACGCACAAACTTTCGCCATTGTAATAATAGTGTGATTTTAAGGCTTTATTGCCTTAAAATCACACTATTATTATACTATTTATTATTATTTTACTATTATTATTATTATATTGCGATGCCTCATCTGATTTATCGAAGATACATATGCCGAGAGCCTGAATTTTATCTGTTTTTAGTGATAGTGTTGACTGAAATTGGGTGTGAAATTCATGTAAAAAGAGGTTTTAGGCAAAGTCATTTTACATTCTATCAGCTATGGTGATGGCTGAAATGTCAAAATGTAAAGGATTGATCACGTGACATTTGGATAACACTTGGCATTCCCAATATTTCTAACACGGTTTTCCCCAATCACTATGGCGACGTGTTCGTTAGTATAATATTACTTGTCTAATGACTGAAGTATAGTAGTTCAGGTAGTACAAACTTTCTGATCCCAATTCATATTAGATTACTTTAAACGTTATTTTCTATAATTAAATTCATACTTAAACCAATTCAGCTTGACTCAAACTGTCGAGACCTTAACCCCGGATTCGCGAATAGTCCTTTCATACATCCTTTAAATGAACGTTTCTATCCCAATCGTAACCAAAGCCACCAATCAATATTACTCAATCAATCGTATCAATCAGTTTAATTGGATCGGCCGCTGCCCAGACGTAAATACAAATTGGTGTTCGTGCCAACTTTAAATTGAAATATAAGCGGTTTTTACTATCACTTTCCTTTCTGATGAAGTGATGAGTAATTATCGTTATTAATGTGATAGATGGTTATCTATATGTTTTAATATCTTGTTGGGTGCAGGTGTAATTATTTTTCATATTTTATGCGTAATTGATATATACAGTGGCATAATGGAATATCTCAAAATCTATTTTATTTACTCTTAATACAAGTTCGTATGTAGCTCTTGCTATGAACCTTATTTTAGCTTAATCAAAATAATTATAAAAAGCTTGGTAACTAAATCTTATTCCTAAAATAGCATGAGATTTCTATTAGATTTAATACTATTTTCTTTAGATCAGATTATGCAATTAAGCGAATTTAAGCCAGAACTATAATTATAGAGAGTTTTGTAACAGCAAACCTTTATGTAAATCTTCTGAGTAGCTTTGATTTTATCAAGGCAACTATTTTGCTTAACTTAAAAGAGAAATAATCATACTTTTTTTAAATTAAAAAAAAGACCATACAGCTAACACTGTACAGTGCAAAAAAACAGCCATTATTCATCCAGTGTGGCCTAAAAACCGCACACCTTTTATCTATTCTAAACATCCAACATTAAAAAAAAAAAAAATTGGATAAAATTCCAATTACCATTAATCCTACAAGATAAAATTCAAATCGATCCGGACAAAATGCATTATGTTTACGTCTTAAGAATTAATTTCACGCTCTGACTCCTGGGCTAATATTTCAACTCTACAGTCACCGGCGCACGCAATCGTTGCAACGATGACACTTACACGACACGTCTGATGATGTCTCATTTGTTTGATGCCTTTGAAATGAGCATTACAATGATATTTTATTTCACCTTCGACAAGATAAGTTACTGGTACTTTGTTATTATTAGTACTTCGACCTCCATTGTGCATCTCATCCTTGTCAGTATTGATGTTCCTTCCCGACTTACCTTCACTTGTTTCAACATTTTCATTTACTGCTTTACCATTTCATTTCAATATAAATAAATCACTGGCAGCTTATGCTTTGTTTGATATCAACAATGACTGGTTAGCATGTTGATTATCTGTTTTTACAAGAAACAGAATCTCAGGAACAATAAATTATATTTGCAACACTGATGCAAATTATCAGTATTAATTAAGTCGCTAGTAATGAACGCAAACATTTTCTTGTTCATTATTGTTTCCCAGTGATGACAGACTTCAACACAGAATAAAGATTAGGTTATGTAGTTAAACAGATTCGACGAGTAATATATTCTTTGAAAAAGCTTGAAGTGTCTATAATTAGGATAATGAATATTTAGATGAGAAGAAAACAAATGGTTTAGTAGGGAACAAGCTAGTTGCATTTTAAATAGCTGCAATTCTAGTATACCTAACTAATGACATGCATTTGGACTTGAATGGCAGAAACAAATGTGCACAACTAGTTGTTTTAACTACATAATCGTCTGCCAAGGTTATATTTTATGAAGACAGACCAAAAAAATGTACTGAAAAAGAAACCATTGGCAAAAGTGATAGGCGTCCCCGTTACAAACATGAATATCAATTTCCTTTGTGTGCAAAAGCAAAAGGAGCATGAAAAATTTAAACAGAAAAAGTAGTCGCCTCTACTTTTCCAGTAAGTATTTATGCTTTGACACCTTATGATTGACGGCCTGCTCCAAGCCGCCGGTCACGCGATGGCTTCCAAGATTCATGTCTATCAGATTTGAAATAATTGCACCAAGCTGTTGTGTTCATAATTAGATTCACAGTAATCTAGATTTTATTACTTACGCGAAGAACAAGGCGAATTACTTGTTTTACTAACGGGTAACGGTAATGATGTAATGAGAGGTAATAATGAAGAATTGAGGAAAATGACGGTGTTGTTTAATATTTTTCTTTGTTTGATGGTTCTTTGACAATTGTATGGCGATAGCCAGTTTAACGAGTGCTCGTTAAGTGGTGTCATTAGTGGAAACAATGATGATAATGACGCTATGTTCAGTGATGTTCAGTAGCTAATGGGCGATTATTGTGCTGTTTTCACAACTTTTCTTTGAGACGCATTTGTTTTTACACAATGAGTGCCATTCTATGTAACTATTTGCATTTTAAAAACAAAATTCTCAATCTGGAAAGTCCCAAATACTCTTGTTGAACAAGTTTAGCAGACCTACAGTTTTGTGTTGCTAGAAAAACACAACACATGCCATACAAAAAAAAACGTAAGCAAAACATTGCACTAGACCACAAGACAGTCAAAACTAAGTAAACACTCACATATTTCACACGAAAACCATGTTTACTATGCTAATGGAATCCTCAATACATCATCTATGCTGAGTCAACAAAGAAAATATTTCAAAGAAAAATCAAAAAGGAATAAAGTGGTCCAACATTCTTGTTTGATCGTCAGACAAGTTGATTTAAGTTTAACACACGTTATTGTCTACTAGACATCCGCCAAGACGTCTTATAAATAAGCTTTCATACCTCGTTTTTAAATGTGAGCCAACTTTTTGTTGGTCATTACTGACCAATGTTTGTGCAAATCGGACATGTTGAAATTTTTAGTTTTCTCTTAACATTCTTGGGGTGTATAAAGTTTTGTTCCAGTTTGCGTTTTATAAGATTATTGTTGCGGCCCACACAAGGACATAATTCGATATTGTATCTGGTACTAAAAAGAATATCAACATCGATTGAATCAAGAACAACAAGATAATCAAATTTATTGACAATGTTATAAAGACCACCCAGACTGTTTTATAAAAAAACTACATACAGAAATGTCGACAGAAGTTGGCATTAACTGTTTGTCAGTCATAACTCGTAATAATTTAACACACAGTGGCTCAGTGGTGACTTTGTACATAAATGTCTTCAAAGACAATTATTTGATGACAATAAACATTGCACTGTATCCAACATCTGCCATTCTAGAGGCATTCCATTGGCCGGTCATAACATTGTACTTTATAGGACTAATAAAACTTTACTGCGAATATGACTTGCAGTGTCCTTATCCAGATAGACTTTCACTCACTTTCACAAAGGGTAGGAGTGCTTAGACCACCCAAACGCTTGTATAGTTCCCGAGATCCCCACTTAAAATTCTACACATGGTCGAAAGAAAACGGGTGTGAAAATACAGAAGAGTGTTGGTAAACCAACATCTGTCACCAACTGCCAAGCTCCAAACGTTGGCCATACGTACCATTAGAGGCACGCCGACAACGCGAATCGTCAATCATCTGCACGCATTAATCTTGTGAAGACAAGTTGATAGATCATCGCGCTGTGAGGCCCACTGAGTGAGAAACAATTTAGACAGAATGTGTGGTGGATGCGGCAGTTTAATTTATAGGAAGAGAGATAAAAGTGGTTGTTGGTAAAGATATATTTGATCACTAAATAACAAAAGATAAAGTAGAACTAGCTGAACATAACATCAAAGCAGCTTTAACTCTGTAATATTTTAAAGAATATCTTCATTAAATAATTGTTGATTATTATTATTTCGTCCAAGCACTATTTCAAACTTACTACAATGGTAATTTGAGTTGGTGACTAGGAAACAACAAAGTTGTTACTTTAATCACATAATCAAACAATTCAATTGTTTTTTTCTTACATACAAAACCTGGCATATCAACATTAAAATTGTGTATAAAACAAAGTTGGGTACTATAATAATTAAAATATCATGATAATTATCGATTCATACTCTTAACAGTGGTGGCCCAATGGTATCGGCCGCGACTTACAAGTTGTAGGTCGTGGGTTCGAACCCAGGCAGGCGCTTCACTTTGTGTAAATTATTTCATCACCACTGCTCTCAAAACGGTGAAGGAAAACATCGTGAGGAAACCGGCATGTCCTAGAACCAAAATTCGAAGACATGTGACATCCACCAACCCACACTGGGCTCGCGTGATGGATTAAGGCCCATTCCCTATCACAGAGAGGAGGTCTGTGTCCCAGCAGTGGGAAAATTAATAGGCTGATGATGGTGATGACTCGTAACCTAAAGCAAAAACAGTCAATAATCAATACATTTTTTACCTAACCCACAAACACATTAGCCATTGATTACATTATATTAACCATCTTTGATGCACAGAACATCTGTATCGACTGACCTTTAATTTTTTCCCAAATTAATGAAGCGTAACGTTTTAATTGCTATTATTCCCTTTTGATATTATTCACAGTCATAATTGTGGAAGACCACTCGGCTTACATATTGACGATATTATCATCATACAAATATCTGAATTGTATTGCAACTGATTCTAAATTCAAATCATCATCATCATTTCAGCCGAAAGACGTCCACTGCTGGGCATAGCCCCAAGCGTAAACTCAAATTAGGTACTTATTTTAAAAAAAACATACATACGATTAGTTTTAATACTGGTCTGCAGATTATTAATTCAAACTCTCCATACAAAATTCAAATTAAGAATCTTAATCAGTCAATAGCTTAAAAGGTTTTTGTTGTAATAATGTTATAATTTGCTCTAAAGAAATTTTGAATAAAGAATCTGCGAATCATTTGCTAAACACTGTCGAAATTTTTATAAATAATGCCCATTCTTGTTCAGGTCTAAGGCAAAAATCATCGATCTATAATTTAAATGTTACGTTCCAACGAACAATCGATATGTCAAGAGGAATCAATATCAATTGACGTTAAAATGGAAATAGATTCCTAGGGTTAATTGTAGGGTTAATCAAATGTGGTTCTTGTAGCCTGACATACTCGAGCGTCGATTGAAGATTCTGATTGTGACAATATTCATTATGTCATGATTCTGCGCACTAGTTGCGCGTTGGAAGAGAGGTGGCTTGTATAACTTATTTATATTCTAGTCTGCAACATCTCACTGCATAAGCCCTTTGTTTACGCTATTATTTTGAGACAATCTAGTATCTGGCTGACAAGAGATACGTCGATGGATAAAAAAATTACCGAAAAATCAGCAGTGGTATCAACAAATGCTCTTTAGCACATCCAACACCTAACAGAGATGCATGACAGTCATCCATTCTACACATAACTACTCCTTCAAAAACGACAACTAATAAACCTTCAGATATTTCTCATGTCTTCAAATTATCACCTCTCAGCTTATCACATCCAACATCTAATAAAAATTCTAGATTCTCTGCGACGGCCGTCCAGGCCCTCTCTCGTGGCTTGCAGGTAATAAATCGTGTTAAACAAGTAGGTTGGGGCGTTTTATCAAAGTCAATCGGTATCACGCCGTCGGCCGTGAGTAATTACTTGATACTTCTTCCTTTGATAATCTAATTTATACCCTAGACAACAACGATAAGGTTGGGAGTTAAACAGACGCTCCAACGATAGTGTTGTCTGTCTTCATCTTTTTAGTGTTGGGCTTTTGATAGCTCGGATGTAATAGTGTGTTTTAGAATTTTTTTAAGTTAGACCAGTCAATTATGAAATTCAAAGAGATTGGTATATTGTTGGGTTTTATTTTCAAGATAGATTTTTCGTAAATAAACATGATTGAACACTAAATTGAAGTCATAAAATGAAAAGGAATTATGTAGAATGTTAATGAAATATGTCTGCTACGGTTAACAACTTGGTGCTAAATTGATGGTTGCTTTCAATTATAAAATCACGTGTCGTTTGAATATTGCGGTAAGATCTTTATTTTAGTAGATTCAATATTTTTGTAAGACTAAAATCGTTCTATAGTAAACACTGCTGAACAACTTTGTTGTACTGGCTTGTTACGATAAGAAACTTATTCTGACATGAATAGTAAAGTCGTGAATGCTTACAAAGTACTCCTGCCAACAACTTTTATGGCGATTTCATTCAAATTATGTTAAGCTTTAGAACTTCCCACGCAGTCAAAAGTCGTGATTCTAAAAAGGTTACTTCAGAATCCGATAGAAACAAGTAATGAATTAGTATGAAGATTACACGTGTCACTACATATTGTACAAAATACAATACTTGGTAACAATTTTGGGAAACCCTAATAACAGTCAATTATTAGATAATAAACAACAGGAAAGCTTAACTGATAATAATCAGTGTTAGTGTGATTATATGTTTGTTACTCTTTCACGCAAAAACTACTGAATGGATCTAGAAGATATTTGGCACAATGATAGATTATAGTCTGGAATAGCACATGGGATACCTTTTATCCCGGGTATATGATCCCGTGGGATGATTTTCGAAATTCACGCGGGTGAAGCCGCTGGCAGAAGCTAGTTAGATATAAATTATTTTTAAAAGCACCTTTTGATTAATACTTATAATATAATTGATAACATCTATCATTCTATGATTTTACGACGTATTTGCAATTTCAAGGAAAGTAAGCTCAATGTGTACTTTGGATATACTTTGTACTTAGCAACGAGTCATCAATACACGACACGGAGGAAACGGCACTTGAATCATTATTCTGTTTTTAAATATTTTTATTCTCAATTTGCCAGGTTTTAATGCAAATTATAACAAAAAAAAACATGCTTTAGAAATTATTTTAAAACAATTTCGAATAGTAGAGTGAAAATAATAAGAAATGTAGTCTATCTTAGACTTGAATAATAATTCAGTTTTACTTTCACCATAAATATATCACAAGCGTCATATCACGGATGTACCATTATCTTTAGCCGCAGACATTCCAAAATTACTCTCATAAATCACTCACAAATGATATCATTCATATATACCTACGTACTAATAAAAGCTAATCTAGATAATGCATTCAGGTCATACATTATCGATAACCAACGATAATGAATCATTATGATAAATTGACTAAAATTGATCCAATTTCCAACGATGACGTTAAGTATAAATTGGATGGATGATTGTTACATTGTCTACCTTTCAACGTTTGTCAATGCCACTGATATTAAACGTATCTTTAATTTTATTTTTATGTTGTTCGTTAAAATGAGTTGCAATTTTAAAATTTTGGTCCGAATATAATTAGAATTGATGTGGATAATATCCATCATAGCTTTTTTTATGATTTTTATGTAAGTAAAATGCATAAATCATTACGGCGTGTTTAAATGAAGATTGCCGTGTTATACATAACATTATATACAAAGTATTAATTATAACACTGTAAATAACTTTATAGATAAGCTATATATACAGTTAATCAATTGAATAAGACATACTCGGGTATTTGTTACTGTAAAACATACATTTATAAAGTTTCGTATAGAATTTTGCAAAGGTTACTTACACTATTAACATATAATAAAAATAAGCTCACAAAATTTTTCACAAATTAAACACCCTCAATTCCAAGCAACACATTGATATTCTGTCAACGTGTCATTTCGAATTATATTACTGTCAACGTTTATCAAACGCACATCGACACATTGTTCACAGAAGCGATGAAATATTCAAGTTTCTTGGCATCTGCGAAGCTATCAATTTACGTCATGTTTGCTATCGTATGGGTCATTTTCTTTTTCGATGTATACAGTATTTTGAGTATCATCACCATCAATATCTTTTTTATTTTTTGCATATTCTTCTTAAATCTGTTTAGTTTTTCTAGAACTAGTCGTGCTATCTTTAGCAAGCTCATTACTATCCGAAGGTTTCTTGTTAAGTACTTCCCTAGTAATTTATTGAGGTTATTTTTATTGTATATCCGTTTAGTGTTCTAGTAGCTAACGTTTCGTTCTAATCTATAATCTATGTGTAAGATTATTCATTTATTCTGTAGTCTTTATATATTTAACTATAAAGATCACCATCACTAATCTCCCCAAACAAAATTACACCAGCAATTAAAACGCAATCCCATCCTTGAGGTCCATCCATCAAGCTATTAATCAACAAAAACAACTTGAAAAAAACTCACAAAAAGCTTACAAATAAACATTCTTCAAACACATTACGCAATATACCGACCATCATTCTAACCGACGCGGGTGATTGATGAC
The DNA here is from genome assembly GCA_948252205.1 of Orthosia incerta. Taxonomy (NCBI): domain Eukaryota; kingdom Metazoa; phylum Arthropoda; class Insecta; order Lepidoptera; family Noctuidae; genus Orthosia; species Orthosia incerta. Next base: position 1,994,287 of record OX411748.1, on the reverse strand, counting down.
TGCTGCAATCATGAATGCCGAAGGACCAGCTACTATGAGCTTTAGCTGGTACGGAGGGCCAAAATCCGAAGGGTCACTTTATAGTAGGCTGGCAAAACTGTGATAAATGAATGTTCGGATAAACATGGCTACTTTATTACAGAGAACGGTTATGATTTATTCATGCTCTTGTCAGATTTGAGAGGTGGTTGCACTTGGCGCCTTGGGAATTGTACCTTTAGTTCGCGTTCTAGAATCCGTGTGTTAATTTTGTTTGGGTTAAAAATGACGGGTTGTTAGTTTTGGTTTTCTGAGTACGCAGAATCTTTTAAAAGCTAAAGATATTTGGTATCTTATTTCAAGTTTGATAACTTAGTAATCATTTTCAGGTGGCCAATTTACGATGCAAATCAAATCAGATGGAATGTTAATTGAGAAATCATATCACAATGAAGGAATGTATCTTTTTTTTAAGTTATCTACTAAAAATGCCGAGAACCCAATAGCATTGAGATATATTATTATCCTTGTGTACATTTACGAATAATCCCTACTAGACATATATATGAGCATTATCTGCGTGAGTTTAACATACAATTTATTGGTATTAACTTTATTTTAGAGGCTTTTCGTAGGAACTGATATTGTGATAAGAATTTGGTTCATATTCAGTGTTATGAATGCAAAAAAATTACATAGTAATTACGTGGGTACTGTTGTTTGTTGGTAAACTCAATATTTAATGATATATCGGTCACATCTATCAAGTCTGTTGTAGAGCTTACAAATAAATAACCAGTCACTTTTATGCAAAGTTATATCACTAAAAATCTAATACTTGTTTGAAGGCATATGCTACCAATTTATATCTAACTAGTATTCAATCCAGATAATAGACGCTTCCTTTCTTCAATTAGCTTTATTGTTTTCTGACTTAAATCATATCTATGTTTTCTAGGTTTATTTGCAGTGTGTGATTTCAGTTGTTTTTCTAATATATTGTAGTTTGTTTCAATTCCCGTGTCTTCATTAGTTAACTCTAATCAATTTCTTGTCAGGGCTTGAGAAATTTCTTTGCAGTTTTCTTGATGTAGAGTATTTGGTATATTCTTTATATTCAATCTTACTAATATTATAAATGTAAAAGTTTGGATGGATGTATGTGTGGATGTATGTTTGTTACTCAATCACGCTAGAACCGCTGAACGGATCTGAATGAAATTTGGAACAGACAAAGATTTTAGTCTAAAATAGCACATATGCTAATCCGGTAGAATGTTTCCTTGGTATAAGAAAACACTATCCACGCGGCCGAAGCCGCTGACAGAAACTAGTAGAGCATTAGTCTTAGAATAAAAAAACACAAAACGTATACATGAGTTGTAAGTAGATCAAACTCATTGGAAGCTTCTTTCATCATTATCTAGTCACGACATGACCGATGCTCGCTTGTATTGATGAACGCTACTAATGGCCGTGATGCCTTTGTATCAAATCAAGATGAGCGAGAAAGAAACGGGAGATGAGCTATCAGAAAAGTTTTGTCAATACGTATGCATCTATACGAGTAAAAATAAGTCTGCTCTAAGGATTACAAGATAAGAAGATGAATATTTTATTCAGATCAACAGACAAAAAAAAAGATATCTTTATGTTTCCTAGGAAATAGTTAATGTCGATCAATTATCAATAAACTTCTAGATGAATGATGATGATAAAGAATTTTAAACGTTTTTAGTTGGTTCGACTGTAATAAAATGGATTTACCTAATTGAATATAAATGTTTGAACTTACAATAATTTAAACTCGCTTCTCAACATTTTAGTTCCTTCAATCTGCTTTTTATAAAAAGCTGCTGATAAAATCAAATGTTGGAATACTTATTAAAGCTTAAATTATAATAAATTACCAATTTTTCGTACCAATATGACATTAAAATAATAAATTGACATCATTAAACTTGTATTAATGACTTTATACATTAAGGTCAACATATTAATTTTAGAGCATAAATTTTAAGTGGAAAATTAAGCATAAATGTTGTATTTTTGGCATAACTTATAGTTATGTCTGAAAAAAGTCTCAATTTATTATTGTGATTAATTAGATCTTGTATGTTTGTATATTTTTGTTTATGTAATGGCATAAAATATCAATTTACACTTTTCACTCTTAGTTTCTCTTTGCTTGCTTAAAAATTATTACACTATTTAGATACCAAAATGCTGCCACATTTTTTACTATAGGAGTCTAAGGATGGTTTAAACTGAAGTCTCAGAATGAAGTCCGAATACAAGAAAACACAATACATTACAAAATCACTGAATAATGTCTTATGAAAAATATTTCACGCTTAGAAATCAAACCAGCAAATATTTCCACAATGTTCCCAACGCCACACTCACTGTAGTCGCCCCGGCGACATTAACAAGCCCGCCCGGGGCGCCCTCTGCTAGCAATTTGTCAACGTCAAAACTCATTTTTATTGTAACCAAGTTGTCAACTTGGCCCCTTATATCTTTATAATGACACGTTACCAAGTAGCTTTCTTTAATGTCACTTTGAGACAATCGTTCGTGACATTTTGTTAATGACACTTAACGTGTAATTTTGGTCTTTTGACTTGAATGAGAAAGTAAAATGTGAAATTACTTAATTTTTACTGACTAAAGATAAGTTTTATTGAAGTTTTGATAACCTTTGAGGATAATATCGCGTTGCAAAATTATGGGAGGTCAATTTGATCTGATCAGTGTCTGATATTTTTGTCTGCTGTTTATGCGATGCTAAATTGGCTACTTCGAACAATTGAGAGGAAATATAAGTACTTTCAGATAATTATGTAGTTACAGTAATTACAGGATAGGATGCCTTTTATGTCAGGATGTAATAAAGAAATAAATCAGGAGATATACATTTCACGTGTAATGAGCTCAAAATTTACCTAATATTTTTTTTTTCATCATGCATCCTTACATTGTTGGCCGTTGTTGTCGGCATTTATAAAAAGTAACATTTAAAAAAATTAAGAACCCTGTTACAAAAAATGCTATGCAATGTATCTATTAGTAGGCACGCTTCGATCGACAAGCTATTGAACACGTAATTATGACACGATATCTTGCGAAAACATTCCGATTCAAACAGTAAAACGTCCATAACTTCAGAATGGCTGAACCGATTTCCATTAAACATAGGTAAAAACACTCACGATAAAGTCACTTTTCAAACAAATAAATACCAAATCAAAATTGGTTTATCCGCTTAGGAGCTATGATGTCAAGGTACACACGTTAATCTTATAACACCCCTCTTTTTCCGTCGAGGGTTAAAAAATAGTAGGTAAGATCTACCAAATAAAGGCTATACAGATATAACATACACCATGCATGGATACGCAGAGATGAACCTATAAATCACCCACAATTCTCCAGATAAGTTGGAAATATGTCATTATTATTATAAACAAATACCTGTTCATTATTCGTTGCCATTCTTTCATTCATCTTCATCACGATATACACATTCCTTCTCACCAACTCTATCAATTCTCCTCCACCCTTTACCTCAAAAGTTCAGAGATCATCAGAGCAACGACTCAAGCAATCATTAGCCTTACCAAGTGCATTAACAATATCTAATCTACCCCCCATCTATTTGCTAGGCAATCAATATCTGTCAGAGAAATCATACTAATCTTATTATCTGGTATTAATATGTGATTTATATTGACTAAAGCTAGATATAGTATTATTTATTGGCAAGTTTACCTCGCTGTTCGATTAAACGACTTTATGAAGCTTAGATCATGATCGATCGACTGATTCTTATATGAAATCAGCAATATTTGTAGATTGATATCTGGGGTTTCCATGTCGGGGTATAGATGGCAATGTAGATTGTTTACACGAATGGCGTGGTTGTTAATTTTATATCGTTTGATCCTTGAAGTCAGTTGTGCTCTTTTACTATATTGAATTGCATTATCAATGAGACTATGGATCGAGTAGTTCTATACTCACAGATGTAAGACGGATGTTCAACATAATATTGTAGGTTTGTCGAAGTGAATTATCGAGTTTTTCTTTTGGCTTATCCTTGACTTTATACTAGTTATTGCACCAATTGTTTAAACAACTTAAAAAGGGCAGGAGGTTACAGAACCTCCAAAAAATAAAAAAAGACATAAAAAAATCCAAAAAAAAAGCACAAAACAATAACGCAACGCAACGTAAATTACATATAACAAAAAAGAGACGCTACATCTGTATGTAGCGTCTCTTTTTTGTGTTATGTATTTTTTTATCAACCTACATCGTTCTACTGCTGGCCAAAAGTCTCTCCCCTAGTCATCCACTCTTCTAGTGAGTTGTCTTCTCCAACCAAGCCCTCGTACACATCGCCAACCATCTCCTTTAAGCTTTTAATATTTGAGGCAACGTATAATAATATATTAATTCCGATGTAAAAAACGTGTAGTGCTATAATATAATAAATATTATATTTATTTATCCATAGAGATTGTACAATTAATTTATTTATTTATTTATTTGTTTATTAACACGTACATTTATTTTTACAGGTAAGACCCAAGGTAACAAATGTAGTCATAAATTGCCAGTTAGCCAATCCCATTAACGGGTCTAGGTAGAGGCACAAGTTACACAGTGGACAACTCACTAAGTGTCACCCTCTGGAATTCCGCCAAAGAGCATGAAAATATGTCCAAACGCAGAGAGACGCTATTCAGTATTCTAACTGCTCGAGTCACTGGTGCAAACTTTAACACGTTAGTGCGGGTTGACGGGACTTTAAACAGCCCCTCCCTCGGTCCTAACCGTAGCCTACTGTTTGGAACGGAATTTGTACATTATAATCAAACATCAAAGCTATGAAATATATGCACAAGAATAAAAAAATGAACAAAAACGACTGAGCTAAGCCCATCCTGTATTTCAGGACACAGATCACTTTCTAGACATTATGGACAATAACAACAGTGGTTAAGTTTACATTATTACTTTATCCATCTACAGCAAGATTACATTTTGACCTCTATAACTCCGTCTCTCACTTACACAGGCAAAATTAAGGTTTTAAGACACCATAGAAGATCCCTGGGGCCCGAAAATTTCATAAACTCTCACAAGACTTAAAACAATCACCAAAGCTCCTAAATTTTTCAGCTCATCCCCAACTTGCGTTTAAACAAGTAATTAAAGCGGCCACAGAATGAAGACGCTAATGGCTGCAAGTCACACGGGAGCGGATCCTGACAGAATGATGGATCAGCCACTCCTCCTAATGACTCCTTATGTTACGAACTGTAAGTCATCGCACTTATAAGATTAGATGTTGTGTGATTACTTGAGTCTTTATAATGTTGGTATTTTAGTTGTTGTTATGATAGGTGAAGGTAAAGTTTACTATAAATCTTCGTTGAGATTGGCTACCGTGGCAGATGCAATATCACTTTTTTGTCTCAGGAAGCATGAACAAGATAAAGATTTAGATATAGCTCTAAGTAGAATGCGAGAAAATGGGTCACTCTTTGATATGTTTAAGCCAAAAAACAAATGACAGACAGTGATATTTTAAAACTCGCTGCTTGCGGCTTGTTATTGAAAATATTTACAAAAGACAAATTAAAACAGTGTGTTGAAAGTAGAACAAAATGTTGTTTAATACATGTTAAGAAAATTACGACCTAGTAGTTAGCTTATTTAAGAAACAAAGTAATTCGAACAAGATAGACTGTTGTGATGGAATAAAAATACATAGTATTGAGTTTCTTACTTCTGAGAATACTAGACCGGTTTATTGCAGAGTAATGTTACCTAATGATCTGCCATTACTTACACAAAAATCTAAAAAATATCAACTATTTAGAATAACATTCTCCACCAGTTAAAACAATAAACCTGTCCATACATCCTGTCTTTCGGCATTTTGGCATTTACTGCCAGCGCGATGCCCGTCATCTGCCAACTATGTCCCGACGATTGACAATCTATTAAACACCTCTGCCCATGCCAATTGGGTGCGAAAGATGCATAGTTTTGTTGTAAATAACAAAGCCGAAATATTTTTAGAAATGTTTTGCGAGGTGGTGACAAAATGAGGGTTAAATAGAAAGTGGGTAATGTCATGTTCAGAGAATAACCGATGGTATTTAGTGCTTGTTGTTGTATAAAAACAGTAACGAAGTAGACTTTTGTAGCGGCGGGACGATGATATCGAACCATAAGAGGAACACTATGGTTAAGACCGGCCAAAAAGAGAAAGAGAGTTATTTGGAGGAGAATTTAGGCAGCCGCAACAAAACAAGGCTATTTTTTTTAAATAATATTCTATTCCGTTTTCAATTAAAATTTGTGGTATGGTTATTAACGTATTGTGATGTGGTCGACGGTGAAGCATGCTTGCCTAGAAGTAACCTATTCAGTCTTGACTTAAAGACCCTTAGGTTGTAGTCATCAGAAAACACAGACTCCGGCAGGGAATGCCACTCCTTAGCTTAGCTCTTCTCTTGGCTTTTTATTGAAATCTAGTCCATCGTTTCTTTGATATTTATGTGTTTAACAGCTGCCGTTAAGTTTGGTTTATCCCAGTTCATGCAAATTAAAGTAAGTGTTAATAATTTAAATTCAGTTTCTGCAATGTTATTTACTAACGAATTTATTTTACGAGTCTCAAGACATTAACTTATTAAATCAATTTCCTTGGAGAAACTAGATGTAGGTTAATTTTACAAAGCTTGAAGCAGGTGGCCATCAATCCTAACTGACAGGGCCACCCAAGGCATAGAAAATAAAACAATAAAAATTAAAAAATCCTGTCGGCATTTGTCACAAAGGATGTACAGAAGAATTTAGCTTTGTCTCGTTTCAAACGCCATAAAAGTGAGGAGTCGATAAAGCAAAAAACTTTCATAAAGCAAAATAAGGACATTAAGTAAGCTAGATAAAAAAGTATTTTGGAAAGGAATATAATGAAATGTTTATTGTTGTTACGGGTGAATCATGTTTGCAACATAAAGGCCATAAAGCTGTATCTAGAATGACAAGATAACATTTAAAAAATTTAAATGAATGCATTGGAATGAATATAGGAAAAGACAAAGTTTTGACATAACTACTGCTCCTGTCACGGAGCACGTTTTATCCATCTGGAATTGTTCTATAGTATCCCGGAGTTTGGATTTGTGCATGGTTGATGGCAATAGGCCCGCCTCCTATTATATGGTATACAGAATATCTTTTAAATTGGTCCAATATTGGAGGAGAAAAGACACGAGAGCCAAACCTCGAATTATGACTTTTTACTAAGGCAATTCAGTCGGCGCTCACTGCCCCCGTTTCCTCTTAAAACATAACTGGTGAAATGCGGGCTTACTAAAGGCAAACCTCTGCCTTACCCTTTGGGCAATATAGGCATGTATTCACATGTGACACACATAAACTGACACTTTTGCCCAAAAAATGATAGAAACTTCAGAACGCTTCGTGCAACGAACCTTAATTAAGTAGTCAAAGAGGATCTTTGTGTCTCTGAAGTTGGCTGCAAGACCTTGCGTAGTAGCTATTTTTGTGTCAATGTTGAAGTGGAGAATAGTATTGTATAACTGTGTCTTTCACTCGCTTACGTTTGTCGCATCGTCCTGTCTCGCTTACTCAATGCAGTATACTCGATGATAAACTGTTTCTTGCGCAATAATTCGCAGAGCCAACTTGAGAGACACAAAGATCCGCTGTGACTGCTATACTACTTTTGTTTCGTTTACTTTCTCACATCTGATGATAATACGCAGTTCGTTGTGAGCACTACGAACCTGAGTTTTCTGAAGAACATCACGAATTTGGCTATGTATGTATATCTTTCTCATAGACGAAAATACACAAAACATCATATTTATAACAATTCGACAAGTTCTATGGCAGTAATTGATATGAACCCGTAATCCGGTTGCGAAGTATACTAAGCCCAACAGGTTTGAACTTTAGTCAAACAACAAATTAATCTCAATGAAGGCAAATAAATGGCACCTGGTTTACAACTGACCCAAATGTTAGTAAGCTGCGTTTATAACCAATAACTTTGTAATAACAGTGTTATTAACATTGTCCTGGTAATATTTGTGGATTCGGTGTTAGAATGTTATGTTGTTAATAATATTTTATTATAAGTTTGGGTTTATCTAACTGTATGGATTCTAGTTTTAGGTGGTTTTTTATGTTATGTGGATCATAAATTATTTACTGAAGATTTTTTTTAAAAAACTGTATTATACGGCCGCATTAAATTAAGCTAGGTGTCGATTGGTCCTCCTCTTTATCATTGTGGTCCCATTATTTTAATTTATTTGAAGTCAACGGTACGAATAAATGTATTATTCGTTCATATTTTCTATGAGTGGACATATCAGCACTCATCTCCTTCCTCGATGTAATATTTACCACAGTCTTCTTTTTTCTAATGATTAGATAGTTTTTAAATAATTTATTTCAATAATGTCAATTGATTGTAATTTATTGTAATTGTAATTTATTTTTGTAAATGGTTGAACGCTGATATCTGCTCTCTTGGAGGTGGGCGCTAATGGCTACAACACCGTTTCACACTAATGTAGCTGTTAACGAACAGTAATAATTTGTAGTCATGTTTAATGTTGTAATAAAATATTTGATTTTAGTCTATCCATCGTTTCTTCACCTACTTTTATCTGAACACTCCAACAACCTGGCTCCAGCTAAACTGGAAAGAGAGTTGGACAAAAAAGAAGAACGCCTGAAAATTTTGGTACTGTTTTCACCAACTTATTCTGAAGGATCGTTGGTTCTATTATACTACAGCTCGTCCATACAACTGAAGGTAATAATTGATTACTTAGAAACTAATTTCTCACAATCATTTTCTAAAGCTCCTCTTGATAACCGGAAAAAGGCGTAAACTTTCACATCCCACAACACATTTTTCATATCACACGCTTCTATTACTATATCACGTCGGCGCACCTCTATTATAATAACGAGTGGGCCATTTATTGCGGCCATTAAAGCCACCAACATGTTAAACGCGCCGTACTCAGCGGGGCATCTTATTATGCCCACTACTGAAATGCTAAGTTCCTTATTGATATCCTTCATGATTGATCGCTTCATGTAACTGACAAAATTGTAGAGTTGTAAATTATTTTTAGGTTTGGTGCGGTGTGGTCTTCGGAGATTGGGGTGGTCTTTTCGGTTCGGAGGATCATTAAAGTATTCATGGGTGGTGTATGGGGATTATGGTTTTGAATACTGATGTGGTTGCACTGCGATCACCTAGAATATTGATTTGATTGACTTGGTGAATACATATCATTATTAAACTGTTAATGGAAATAGTAGAACACGGCTATTCGTTACTAATAACATGATTCTCGTTATTCCCTAAAGGTGAGTATTGACTAGAGCATTTACTTGTAGAAAAACATCGACATTCGCTGTTTTTAAATTTACTCGAACCACACTTCGAACATGACGTTCGATGTTTTGTTACAACCTGATTTTAAAAACCAACTAGGTGAAAACGCAACTGAAACATGGGTTACGTGGAGTGAGGTCAATAAAGAAAGTAAGGTACAAAGAAATGTTACAGGTCTGCGAACGCAGAGTCGAACATTTGCAAAAACATTACATTACATGCGAATGCTTTTAAGGTGGCGACTGACATGAGCATTTGGCCGTAACGACACATTCAAAGCGAGCGTGTTACGTTACGGCATTACCTGACTGACCTGTACCCTTGCTCATGACGAGCATATTGCTCTACTGGGCTTCGCCTTTGGTAATCTCGCTTGGGGTTGTAATGACCTATAATTAAGGCGTAACGTAACACTCAAAGGGATTCGCGAAAATACCGAAAACTGGGTGGAGCACGCGGCGCTCGCAGCAAGCGGATCGGCTCGCTGTACTGACCTGTAACATTTCGTGTTACGTAAATAAAAATGAAATGTAACAGGTCAGTCACCGGCTTTAGGAAACTGAGCATTTGTCTGTATTTCGTAAGAACGTTACATTACATTGAAATGCTCGCGAAAATGCTCTAGTGTATACTCACCTTTAGGATTAGCAGAACGTTAGTATACTCACATTTCGTCAGTTGTACTTGAGCCCCTATAACGATATTATTGGACGAGGATATTGCCATTGAACAGGCGCCAATCCAGTCTCCAGATTATTACTGAGATATTCTTGGAACTCCCCAATCTGGAAATTGAACTCAGGACCTCGTCATAGGTAGGTCCATATTTTTTTTGTTTCCGTGTTCATGTGTCATCAGAAGGGATGCCGACGTCGTTGCGGCCGTTGGGGCCGAAAAGTTCTGGAGTGGCGACCGCGAACCGAAAAAACCTATGACGAGATCCTGAGTTCAATTTCCAGATCGGTGAGTACCTACTACGTAATGTAAGTACTTAAAGCAGCAGATTCATTATTCACGTGCCTTCACAATTTAATAAATATGTAGGTCCGAATCAAACTCAGGCACAGAACTAACAACACAACCAGAGAGCAAACTGCGTTTGAAGGATAATCTCATTCGCTTACAGTTAACGATCACTGATTACAGGAATCGTGTCAATTGACTGTAATAATGACACAAAATTATACACAATGTAATGACAGTCACCGACATTAGGAATACAACAAATTGCTGCCATAAAGACGTTTGTGTCGCTCTGTAATTGGTCGGAGTTGTGAATTCTTCATGTGTTCGTGAGGCTAATTTGTGGCGTGTGATGCAGGTGTTTTGTGTGTCAAATTGACGAGAACTGGAATTGGGAATTTCCAACGTGGAATATAATTCTCTTAGGAAACTTTTATCCGAGCAATAACTTAGGCGGTTTAACCGCCTTATTATATAAAATTATTTATTATTCTTCAGATGAAATTCACTTTTGAAATCAGCTCTTATTCAATTAAATAGTGGGTCGCTGCAGGCACAATCTAGTTCGATGGGGGTACTCCAATGACCCACAGTGCGATTGCGGAGCCACGTCCCAAACAATGCCTCACCTTTTGTCTTGCTCTCTGTGCAAAAACACCTGCACCTTAAAAGACCTTTGTGAGGCAAATGACAACGCTGTTGGCGTGGCTGAATTCTGGTCAAAATATATTTAATTTTGAAATCATCGATACGACGAAGAAGAAGAATTCAATCAACTACAGTTATTATTGCTGACTCTATCAGGTCTACTCTCAGAATGAGTGCGTCACATCAGTCGGATCTTCGGCGCCCGCATCATGTATTTTGTTCCTTGTGTTTCTGTCAATTTGTTTATAATATTCTGTCATTAAACACATGATTTGATTGAAAATGGTTTTTAGGTTAACACTTTACTGCTGTTAATCTATTTTTAGGTTTACAACAGATCATTATATCTCCCAGCCTCGCACACCTCTTTATAATGTTGTACATATACAACTGGATCCATTAACCAGATATGCGACAAGAGTCTGTAGACAAAGTGATAATCTATGAACAAAGCGTCGTGAAAGCGATTGGTAGAATGTCAAATATGGATGGGATTGACAATTGCTATCGATAAGTCACGTGATACACCCTTACATTTTGGCATTTCGATAATCGCCATCACTGATTGATTGTGTGTAGACCCACTGGGTCTATATTTTATTCTACACAACAATTAAGCTCGTCGAACAGATAAACGGGCCTCATAAACAAATACATTTAGTTATAAATCGCGCACATAATAGCTACTCTTTGAGTACGCTTTAACTCAGCGGAGCGGGGCCGACCGGGCCCTATCGCTTTCGCTTCGAATAATTTATGTGTATTGTCGAAGCGAACGGTGTCGATTATTCATATTTATGCCGCTAGTGTGGGCACTGTGAAATATTGAGCCGAGGAAATTACTTTGCACGCCTGAGGTGCGGTTGGGTGGGGTCTGTCTTGGAGCGAATGACGGGAGCAATATTTCTTGAAAATCGTCAGTTGCAATCTCGTGCTCGAGCCTAAAAAATAATAGCCGCACGGATCCCTCTTCAAGAGTCAGAAATGCTTGCCAAGGTCTGTCCGTGGATGGGTGATCTTTATTTTATTTCATAGCCAGTTATGTTCCCACTGCTGGGACAGAGAGAGGGCATGGGCCGTGGGCGGGTCCAGTGTGGGTTGGTAGTGATCGCAGCGTTACGTATAGTTAGAAGCTTTCAACTGACACCAGTCTTACCAATGGGTATCATTTCTCAGCGGGGCGATCGAAACCGTCTGACCTTTGCTCCGCACATAACTTACTAACTCATTCTAAAAGGTAATCTTAAATCGTGTCCTACTATTAAATTCAATAACGTTCCCGTAAATAGGAAGCAGTCCGTGTGCTATCTTGGTATGTTACATATAAGAGAGGAATTTTGCATTTATAGATCATTTTAAAATAGTCGGTGAAAAAGCAAAAAAGAACTTCTATGCCTTAACGAGAATATCTAAATCTACGTGGGGTCTGTCTTTTTAACTTTAAAGACTATTTATGGGGCTACTTACTTGGGTTGTATGTGCTACGGCGCACCTGTTTGTGTGGTGTGTATCCCATAGTGGCCCTATCGGCCCAAACAGGTGCACCTGTTTGGGCCGATAGAGACACTATGGGGTGGTACGACGTAAATTACTAGCAGCGTTAGCTTTGATATTCTTATGCAAAGCATCTATGACGGTTAGTACTGAGGCCTTACCGGTATTTGCTGGCGTACTTTCGAACGATCTTGAAGTGCAGCGATGTGCTGCAGTGTATTATTCCGCACAAGAGACCATGCATGGACGCGGACTTTTTAACGCGGAGTAACAGTGTGTAAAAAATCTCTAGATTATTTAAACCACATACGACGTCTGGGAGGAAATTTTATCCGAATGGCAATGTAGGTGGGATAATTCCATCTAGGGCCGACACCTCCACCAATTATTTCTTTCTTTTCGTGAGCGGCTAGCTCATTGTGAGGTGGATGACTGTGTTGCCCAATTTCTCACAGGACAAGGTAACTTTAAAAGTAAATTATTTTCCTTCAAGCTTGATGCCCCTCCTCTTGTTCTACATCTGACTGAGGATATGTACGATTTTCACATCATATCTTATGGGAATGTATTCTTTGACAGAATGGACGCAATATTATGCCGGATAATGTACAGGCTGCAGCTAGTTATTTTCTATACAGACCTTGTAGAAACTAGAACAATTTTTTTATTTTTTTATTCGTGTTGGGTTCTAGTCTAGGTCAGAGGTGAAAGAGACAAAGTATTAATTAATTAATTATTAATTTACGTGCGTTCAAGCGTTTTTTACATATTATCGCGGGTATATTATTATCACGGATAATTTGAATGAGGCTTGAGGCTGTGTATCCCAGTTGAGAACGACCATTTGTGCCTATTGACCTTGTTTGTTCTGTCTGGAGTTCTGTATGGAGGGATATGGAAATTATGTTTGTTTTCCTACTCCTCCGTTATTCTTTTCAGATAAATTTCTTTGCGGGATCCAAGACAGTTAAATTCATTTGCCAGGACTTCGTCTTTTCTGGTGGTCACCGCTGTAGATTCTGGCTTTCAGAAGTTGCATTGGTTTGGGATTACCAAGGAGTATCGTGTTACCCAGTTACTGGGTTGTGGAGGTCAGATTGGCAGTCGCTCCATGTAAAATACTAGGACTCAGCTGAATCCGGGTAGACTGTAAGCCGACCCCAACATAGGGAGGTAAAAGGCTAGGCAGATCATTAATTGCCAGTTGCAATCTCAATAGATACGAATTTTAAAGACTGGCAATCTTCGAAAGTAGAAACCAAATAACAATAAAATCATAAATCAAACTATAACAAACCTGTGAAAAGCTATGGCATGATAAAAATTTAATATGTTCATGCCATCAAACGATTGTACTTTTTTTTGCACACGCAAATGCCATCGATCATAATTTATTTGTTCGATACATATCTTTAGTATAATTGATTAATCAATGCAAAATATCTCGAAATTAATATCTGTGTTTTTCCCCATCTTTGAAAATTACTTATATCCTTCAATCTTGCTACGGATAATAAATATGTATGATGAATATCTCAAAGAATATTAATGTGTGCAAGAATAATATCTTTGAGACATAAATATAAATTAAAGTCTGCAACAATGTTCAGTAATGGTGATTTGTAAGGCTATCGCTTGCAGGCATGCTTATGCATTTCTAGATGCACGACAATACAATCATAACATTGTTTCAGTTGAGGGAATTAGAATAAATTGTTACCCACGTAATGTTTATGTACAGAACAACCAATATTTACTTTACGAGCGTATAGATATGGCATAATTATCGAGATTTAGAAATGAACTAGCTTCTAGAGCTTAGCTCGCGTGAAAAGATTTTATTATCCCAAGGTAACATTATACCGGGATATATGTGCCTATGTGCTATTGTAGACTATAATCTATCTCTGTGCCAAATTTCATCCAAATCTGTTGAACCAGTCTGGCGTGATAGAGTAACAAACATTCTTCCACACATTCAAACCTTCGCTTTATAAAAGCGTACATTAGTTAGACTATTTTAAATAACTGAGATGATGTTTTCCACAACACTTTCTTCTTTTCAACTACAGACATTTAACGTATTACTGTTTTGAACATAAAATCGAAACTACGTAGGTAAAATTACTTGGTTGTATCTGAGGTAAGGTGAGGTGAGGTAATCTGTCTGAATGATACGATTAAACAATTCTTTTCACCGACGAAAGCTACATTATCGTTGTGCATGATAGGCTACATTATCGTTGTGTTTCAAATTCAATTTATTGCATCCATAGTGTACCTACAAGTGGTAAATATTACTTATTTATTATTTATTTATTTAGGAATAACCAACAGTTACACATTTAAAACTTATGGCTAATACTATAAGAACATGATATAAAAGCGCAACTCACACCGTTATCCACTTCAAATATAAATTACAGAAACAATTATGAACCCTGTCGGGCACAGCAACATTCTAGATACAGGCAGTGAAGAGGAATAGCGCTCAATATTATCCTAATCTATTCATTCATTCATACTACATTTTAGTTATCTATTCCCTTTCTATTTGTTTTTATTTGGTTTATACCTTTTTACTTCCATGTCAAATTCTATATTATTCTAAAATATTAGTTATTCGTTTGAGTTTTTATATTACAATACGTATATTTGATTTACATAGTCTATATTTAATGAAATTAACATGCAATTAAAATTAAAATGTCCATATTATATTTTGAGTCAATTATTTATTAATGCCATTATCCTTATCGAGTTAACAGTTGTCATTATTTTTAATTGAAATTATCCGTCAGATACTCGTCAATTGTGTTATAGCTTTTACTAATTAAGAATTGTTTTAATTTATAAATCAAAATATTGGTTTTACTTACTTGTTTTATGTATTCCGGTAATTTGTTACATATTTTTATCGACATAGCATGCGGACTAGAAAATTGTAATTTGAGGCGGGAGGAGGGTAGATCTAGTCTGTTTTTGTGAATATTTTTTTGCATGTCTTCCCGTGTTTGTAAGACTCTGGGTATTTGCGGACTAGTTAACATTATTCAAAAAGATAAATATTAACTAAGGTGAGGATTTCATGTTTCTGAAAGCAAGGCTTGCAACTATCTGTTTGTTCTATGTTAATAATTATTCGTATCAGCTTTTTTTGTAGAATAAATAGGGAGCGTCCTTGCTATATCGTGCTATATTATCGTTGTGTTTGATAGGCTACATTATGGTTATGTTTGATAAGCTACATTATCGTTGTGTTTGATAGGCTACATTATCGTTGTGTTTGATAGGCTACATTATCGTTGTGTTTGACAGGCTACATTATCTTTGTGTTTGATAGACTACATTATCGTTGTGTTTGATAGGCTACATTATCGTTGAGTTTGATAAGCTACACTTTCATTATGTTTGATAGGCTACATTATCTTTGTGTTTGATAGACTATATTATCGTTGTGTTTGATAGGCTACATTATCGTTGTGTTTGACAGGCTACATTATATTTGTGTTTGATAGACTACATTGTCGTTGTGTTTGATAGGTTACATTATCGTTGTGTTTGATAGGCTACATTATCTTTGTGTTTGATAGACTATATTATCGTTGTGTTTGATAGGCTACATTATCGTTGTGTTTGACAGGCTACATTATCTTTGTGTTTGATAGACTACATTATCGTTGTGTTTGATAGGCTACATTATCGTTGTGTTTGACAGGCTACATTATCTTTGTGTTTGATAGACTACATTATCGTTGTGTTTGATAGGCTACATTATCGTTCAGTTTGATAAGCTACACTATCATTTTGTTTGATAAGCTACATTATCGTTGTGTTTGATAGACTACATTATCGTTGTGTTTGATAGGCTACATTATCTTTGATTTGATAGCAGGGACTGAATTACCCAAAAATTAAGGTACCTTTAAATTTCGGTATGACGTCATACCGTTAAATAAGGGTTACCGAAATATTTTGATACCGTTATTTTTTTCAGTAGCGGAATTTTGAGGTTGGAAATGCATACCGGTATATTTCAGTAGAAGTACCTTAACCTTTATAAATGTATCGGTAGCGGTACCTAACCCTTACTAAATAGGGGTTTTCTTTGACGCACCGCCTCGCCACTCTGTCTGTCGACCTGTCGTGTTATTATAACTCAGTCGGTATTGTTTTTATTTCCGATCGGAAGGACACGATTGTGGCCGGACTAAGTTAAGTACCTACCTAAGGAAGAAAGAAGACTGGTGTTGTGGAAAAATGTTACCTCATAAAGGTAAAGAGCATAATATACGCAAACTTAAGTACCTAAAAGTCTGTGAAGTTTCATTAGGTTACATTATTATAACTTATTTGAGACCAACAAAGTTAGTAAATTTTTGTAACCTTTCAAAATAGTGTTCGTTATCCCAACTGGAAAGTGGCTCCTAGAATGATATGAGTGGAACGTATAATTAGTGCGTAATCTGCTGTGAATGTGCGCTACATAAAAAATGCGGTTGCGTTTTGTCGTTTTTGACAAATACGATTCCTGCTGGAGTAACGTTGTTCCAGCAGAAAAATCTAAACGAATTACCAGAGTGAGAAATATTGTGCATGGACAAAGAACTTATAGTTGTGCATGAATGTGCGCCTAAAATGTAATTGGTGTGTCATCAGGTTGTCTAGATATTGCATTTCCTTCTGGAGTACCTAACGTTTTGCAGAAATGTGTGTCTCTAAAACCATTGTATGTGCACCTGTAGAATAAACATACACGAGTAACTCTTGATATTTGCGTATTTGTGCCGGAATTAGATTAAAGAACATATTTATAACTAGCTGTCCCACACGGCTTCGCTCCCGTCAACTGGCTACCTACCTACCCTACATACAGCTTACCTATCATAAGTTCGAAAAACGTTTGACCGAATTTCATTTCCCCTAAAACTTTTCAACTATTATCGTTTGGTTTTTTTTTACTTCATCGAAGTCACGTCTGCCACTGTCTCAGTTAACCTATTTTCAATTCGATTTTTTTCGTTACTCCGACGTTTCATTTGGTCTTTAAAACTTTTTACCGATGTTACACATAGCCGAAATAATATTTGTTCGAAGTATTTATTTTTATATGCATAACAAAATACTAAATAAGAGAGAAACAGTGGACGAATACAAATATTTAAAACATCGACTTGAAAAAAAAATCTGCGCCGGGCACAACAGATGACGGGTTCGCTCGCCCCCTTCGAACCTAACCTATCCGTGTCGGGGTGCCCTAAAAGCCCGAGCTCGCTTCGCTCGCTCTTGGACTAATTTTTTGAAATGATTAAAATGTCTGATGCATGACAGCTATTAATAAATCGTTTGCATGAAAATACAAAATAAATACGTAAACACAGACAAGACTGCGTGAAGTCCATTTTGCAGCGATTCGTTTCTGTCACTAAATTTTGTAGCACAATAATATTGACTTTTTATGAAACTATTTCAATTTTAAATTGAAAATGCTACCAAGTAACCAGCTATATATTTATGACCAAACAATATTCCGTAAAATGATGTTTCAGTGTGGAGAAAATATGGCAAATGAAAAAAATTTAAAAGAGCCTTCGATGAAATGAAAATATGTCAAATAATGCATATGGCAAAAAAGACGTCGGTCAATAGTTTTCGGTAAAATGAAATTCAAACAAAAAAAATCGGATTGGTGATCGGTTCCCAATAAATACCTACTACAAAAAAGAACCTACAGATACAGTTATAAAAAAAGCCAATTAACACAGTAGTAATAAAGACAAAGTAGGGTATGTACATACTTTGATTTAAACCGAAGGTTAGAGAAATTAACATTGAGTTTTTCATCATTAATAGAACATTCCCTAATATTATAAGGTTTGTAATTTGATCTGTGATTTGATCCCATAATTACTTTAAGAATAAAAATTAGAGAATAAAAATGATAATTTCTACATCAACAAGCTCTTTCATTTGTTATGGTCACAAGATACATTTAATGTCTAAAAATGCCAAAAAATATCCAATAAACAAAGAAGGTCATCGATATGTATGAATCCGTCGCTTTTTCGTAGTCATTCGATTTTGGTGGGATAACCAGCCGTTGTTTACATGTTTAGTTTTTTGTTTATAATAATAATAATAAATAATGATAATAAAAATTATTTATTTATCTCGACATCAAAATACAGTGACTATCATAATACATAACCTTTTATGGAGAAGGGTGTCTGAGATAGGTAAGGCCCTGTGTTACAGATCACCCATTTTACATAAACTATGAAATAATTTGTGTGTAGTAGGTATTTCTCTTTACAAAATCGAAGTTTAAGATTAAAGAAGAATACAATTAAATTAAATTTAAATCTACGTAATGCGAAACATTCCAAGCTGAATATTTTCACTATATAATTTTGACTAAACGCACTTACTTGTACTGTGTGTACTTATGTGTACCGAAGATATCCCGGACGTCAGCCTGTACGAGATTAGGATGGCTCTGAAACAGCTTAAAAACAATAAGGCGCCGGGTGATGACGGAATCACGGCTGAACTCCTGAAGGCGGGTGGAAAACCGGTCCTTAAGGCCCTTCAGTAGCTGTTTGATTCCGTCATACTCAAGGGCAAAACGCCACAGGCATGGTGCAGGGGTGTGGTGGTACTCTTCTTCAAGAAGGGCGACAGTGCCCGGCTGAAGAACTATAGGCCCATCTCACTTCTTAGCCATGTCTACAAGTTGTTTTCAAGAGTCATCACGAATCATCTCGCGCGCAGGTTTGACGATTTCCAGCCTCCCGGACAAGCCGGATTCCGAAAAATCTTTAGCACCGTAGACCACATACATACGCTGCAGCAGGTTATACAGAAGATCGAAGAGTATAACCTGCCTCTCTGTTTAGCGTTTGTGGACTACGAGAAAGCTTTCGATTCGATCGAGACTTGGGCTGTACTGCAGTCTCTCCAACGGTGCCAAATCGTCTACCGGTACATTGAGGTGTTGTAGTGTTTTTACAAAAGCGCCACCATGTCAGTCCATCTTCAAGATCAGACCCCGAAACCAATCCTTCTCCAGCGCGGCGTGAGACAGTGAGACGTCATTTCTCCGAAACTGTTCACTGCTCCGCTGGAGGATGTCTTCAAGGTTCTGGGTTGGAGAGGGCTTGGCATCAACGTTAATGGCGAGTACATCACTCACCTTCGGTTTGCCGACGACACAGTGGTCATGGCTGAGACCATGGAGAGCCTTAGTAAAATGCTCGATGACCTCAGTAGTTTCCAAAAGAGTGGGTCTTAAAATGAACATGGACAAAACCAAGGTCATGGTAAATGCCCATGTAACACCCACTCCTATCAAGGTTGGAGACTCTACACTCGAAGTTGTGAGCGACTATGTCTACCTGGGATAAACGATCCAATTGGGTAGAGCCAACTTCGAGAAAGAGGTCAACCATCGAATCCGACTCGGCTGGGCAGCGTTCGGGAAGTTGCGCGGTATCTTCTCATCCAACTTACCGCAGTGTCTCAAGACGAAAGTCTATGACATATGGCTCTGAGACGTGGTCGCTTACAATGGGCCTTATCAGGAAGCTTACAGTCACTCAAAGGGCAATGGAGAGGGCTATACTCGGAGTTTCCTTGCGTGATCGAATCAGAAATGTGGAGATTCGCAAGAGAACCAGGGTTACCGACATAGCCCGAAGAATTGCCAAACTTAAGTGGCAGTGGGCAGGGCACATTGCTCGCAGAACGGATGGCTGATGTGGCCGAAAAGTTCTGGAATGGCGACCGCGAACCGGAAGACGATACGTTGGAAGGCCTCCCACTAGGTGGACCGATGACCTGGTTAAGGTTGCGTAAAGGCGCTGGATGCGAGGCGCACGGGATCGGTCAATGTGGCGAGGCCTATATCCAGCAGTGGACGTCTTTCGGCTGAGATGATGATGACTTACTTGTGGTTAACCTATCTTGAGTTGAGCCGGTTTCTTGTATTTTGCCGTCAAAGTTATGACACCGTCGTTTCGACTTTTAGCAATATTATTCGATAACGCAAGCATGTATACTTTTGAAACTTTTTATGGTTAATACAAGCGTCGAAATGGACTGAATACAGTTTTCAGCGAGCTTATACGTTTTCTCATTTAGGCACTGCGAAGTTTTTTCGGGTTTTCAAAAAAGCGTGATTACTTGCAAATTATAAATATTTTCTCAAATACGCACATATCAAGAGCTACTCGTATATGTTTATTCTACAGGCGTACATACAATGGTTTTAGAGATACACAATTCTGCAAAACGTTACTCCACCAGATTACGCAATAATTATACATTCCACTCATATCACTCTAGGAGCCACTTTCCTGTTGGGGGAACGTACACATTCTTAATTCGGGCCCCGAACGAATCATCCGTCCGTAGGTGATACGTAGTAGCAAACGACCGTAATAAAACTACGGGCACCCCAAAACTGTAGTAGGATATTAATGAGATGTGTCCGAAGCAGGAGTTTCGTTTCTATACAAAGTATTATTTATTTTTCTATGATATAATCTAGGGTCTCCCTTTATTTATGTGTTTTTATTAATTAATTAATTTAAGGATTTGAGGGAGGTATCTGTCCAGCAGTGGAATAATATAGGATAATTTATATAATATAAAAAAATATGTAATGATAATGTGTATTAAATTTGTATGGTCTATGTTTGAAATACAATTAATTGAATATATATAAATTACTTAAAATATTCCCGGTATATACAGTGGTCGATAAAATAAAAACATATTGCGCGGCACACAGTCGGCAACGAACAAAGAGTTGAATAAAAGAGTAGGTAGAGCAAACAAATTGTACGTGTTCTGCAACCCCGCGCACCCGCACCGCGCCGTCTCGCATCTTTTTCGGTACCGAAATAGTGTAAAGGTTAAATAACGGTATAGCCCAACCTTTATTTATAAAGGTACCGGTATAGCTCAACCTTTATTTTAAACCGGTACCGATATTCTTTTGAGGTATCTTAACCTTTAACCGTAACCGCTTTCAGTCCCTGTTTGATAGACTACATTATCGTTGTGTTTGATAGGCTACATTATCGTTGTGTTTGACAGGCTACATTATCTTTGTGTTTGATAGACTACATTATCGTTGTGTTTGATAGGCTACATTATCGTTGAGTTTGATAAGCTACACTATCATTATGTTTGATAAGCTACATTATCGTTGTGTTTGATAGGCTACATTATCGTTGTGTTTGACAGGCTACATTATCTTTGTGTTTGATAGACTACATTATCGTTGTGTTTGATATGCTACATTATCGTTGAGTTTGATAAGCTACACTATCATTATGTTTGATAAGCTACATTATCGTTGTGTTTGATAGACTACATTATCGTTGTGTTTGATAGACTACATTATCGTTGTGCTTGATAGACTACATTATCGTTGTGTTTGATAGGCTACATTATCGTTGAGTTTGATAAGCTACACTATCATTATGTTTGATAAGCTACATTATCGTTGTGTTTGATAGACTACATTATCGTTGTGTTTGATAGACTACATTATCGTTGTGCTTGATAGACTACATTATCGTTGTGTTTGATAGGCTACATTATCTTTGTGTTTGATAGGCTACATTTTATTCCAAAAAATGCACGGTTCGTAAAGCTAGTAAATTTGGCACTAAAAGTCTTCGTTAGTTTCAAACAATAAAATTTGATTGACAAACATTTATTTACTAGCCAATTATTATGTTTATCAATAGAATAACCTTGATATCCAATTGATACTCATTTTCCCTTTCCAATGACGTGGAGCGTTGAGCAGAAACAGTTATCTGCCAAGAAAATCTTAAACCTAACCATGTCTGATTGTGATTGATATAAATTAATGATGATTAATTGGTGATTATCTTCTGTTTGGAAAGCGATAATCATTTTAATAATTATTTGATTATCTATGACAAGTAGCTTTGAGTGATGATTAATAAAACTATAATTACCTCCAAGTATCTAAGTACGTAAATTATAGTTATAAATCTATTGTATTTTATCTAGACTGAAATTATGGGTGTTGTCACTTGATGATGTAAGGTAATCAGCTTTAATCAAATGGATTTCTAAGTATATTAATCTAATTTTATTCACAATTTTTTTTTCATATAAATTATCATCATTACTGATTTACTTGCGAACCTCTAATTTATATTTACTCATTTTTAGGTTTCCGTACCCGAAGGGTCCAAACGGAGCCCTATTGCTTTCACTCACGTGTCTGTCTGTCCATCGTCTGTCACACAGATTTTACAGCCAAACGGTTTGGAACTCCAGTCTTCAAATTTTTATTTTTATAAGCATTTTGTCGACCCAAAGCCATACAAATTGACAAATAATATTTTTGAATGTTTCTTCCCATACCTGCAGATAAAGGGCGAAATAAAATTTTTGACCTACCCCGTCTTTAGACATATCGTTGTTTAGAGCTCGTTGAATAAATGAATGCTGTATTTTCGTTTTATAAAATATTGGAAGACAAAGGAATGAGATGCCACCCAAGTCAGCTTTTATAAAAAAAAAATGTTCCGAAGATTTTTTAACTTTCCTATGACCTATAAACTTGAAATTTGGTGATATTGTTAACTATTACGTATATTTTACTAACAAATACCAATACATTGATTTTTCTTTGAAATTCCCTCATTTTTCCTATTACAT
Source organism: Orthosia incerta (assembly GCA_948252205.1). Lineage (NCBI taxonomy): Eukaryota > Metazoa > Arthropoda > Insecta > Lepidoptera > Noctuidae > Orthosia > Orthosia incerta. The sequence continues at coordinate 1,971,030 of OX411748.1, read as the reverse complement.
CCAACTTGAGTTTGCAGTTTGATGCGGAACCCTAAACGTGCGAAGTCCGACATGCACTTGACTGGTTTTTTTATGCTTTCATTTGAGAAAAATCTTCAAATAAAATTCCAAAAAAATTTGTTCTTCAAACTTTGCTTTTGGCGACTAATGAGACATACTCACCTTGCAAAATGGAGCGTCTATAAAAATTACATCAAACTGGAAAATATTTTTATTGTCTCTCGCGATCACTGTGACCCCACCCTTCCCTCACTCGATGAATTGTTTCATAATGTTAGTGCTTTAACTGAAAACTTTATGTTAATCGCCTCAACGTTAGCATTACGACGTGTTCCACCTAAGTGGACTTTAACGGTCTACGACTGATGGCTGCAATACCAGCCTACATGGCAACACGGACCTATTCCAACTTACTCGTACTACTATTAGAGAAAAATTGTTTATTGTTTTGAACTCTAGATTTTTATTGCCAGTCTGGATTTCTACAGCTATTGGGCAAGTTTTTTTTTTTTTATTGTATAGAGCGTCGCGCTTGAGCACTATCTCACCTGATGGTGAGCGATGATCTGGTCAACGGTGTAGCACGCTTGCCTAGAATTAACCTAGTCACTCTTGACTTAAAGACCCCGAGGTTGTAGCTATCGGGCAACACAGACTCCGGCAGGGAATTCCACTCCTTAGCTGTACGCATAATGAAAGTATTTTCAAAACGTTTAGTGCGTTTGAGTAGGATATCAACCATTTACCGATGGCGCATCACCGTACGTCTTTTAGTCCAATGATGAAACGGGCTAGGTGGAATTAGATCAAGCAATTACTCACAGTCTTCCCGAAATGCAACCGATAAAAAACCGACAAGCTGTCAACTCGGTGACGGTGTTTAAGGGAGCTATGACTCGACCAGTGCTTTATCGACGCTGAGCCTCTTGGTTCATTTTTCGATCGACTCTAGTGCATCAAGCTGGTATTTGGCAGATCCGATCCAGAGATAAGAACGGTATTCCATGCAAGATCGAACTTGCGCTCGATAAAACCTATGCAGCTGTTCTGGCGTGAAATACCGTCCCACCTTCACAAGGATAAACTTTTTAATAAATAATTATCATCTATCTTCAATTATCAGTCTGCTGCTGGTGAAAGGCCATTCCAGTCGCACATCGTTTGTTTTGATACCCCGCAACTCTCATCCAGCTGCTACCAGCAACCTTGGGAAGATAATCACTCTTCCTTGCTTAAGGGAGTCCCACATTACGTTTACCAGTTCGCGTTATCCACTCAAAAATATGTCTACCCCAACGTAAGTATAAGGCTAATATGGCCGGCCCATTGCCAATTTGGAATAGTTGTCTGGCTTCTGACTTCCTGTAAGGACCGTTAAGGGTTTATACCTAACAGCCAGGATCAATTGCTTAGGAAGCTTTTCGAAATACGGAGGGACCTCGATATGAAAACCAAATATAAGGTGCAGTAATCATCGTTCGCGCATGTCAGTGTTAAATTACTTCTTTTGGTGTTGGATTATATAAACTTATTTGTAAAATATCAAGAACGCAGAGACGGTAACCCTAAATCCTCTAATGACTGTTCAAGATAGAAAGGCCCAGACAGACGGATACATCATCATTTACTAAAGTCTTACTCTTGACAGCTACACAATAGAATATTAAAACCTAACAAACATTACCTTCATTAACTCTACGGTGCTCTGAAGGCAATCCATCAATCACAATTTTCACCCACACACACACACTCAGATATTCACGCAAACATTTACATAAGTCTTCTTCGGACATCTAGCTGCAGCCTACGGCTTTGCGTCTTCTCACAAAAATATTTTTTTATGATTTGTTTGTTGATGACTTACAGCGACACAAATTATCCTAATTGTATAAATTATCTTCTTATGGCACTAATAATATATTCTTTATCTTTACAGAAGAAACTTTGTCTGGCAATCTCAACTGAAAATAACAGCTGCTGATGACTTGAGATAATTACTTGATGGAGCAACATTATGGAGCTTGGAGATTCGGTTTAGAGTCTATTCAGAAACGCCAATCTTTGTATGAAGAAGTGCCTTTGAACCTTAATCTTTACAGCCAAAACAAATGATAACAATATATCCAGCCAATGTCTATATCGATATACTCATCAAGAAAGATTCCAAAATGATCTAATTGACTGACTAAAAGTACTTCAGAAAATACTAACAGACGTTAAGACAATTCTTGTCTTCAGTTAACACAGTATAACGACATATCAATCACGATAACCCAACTAAATGTGGGCGTCACTCTATTGTCTCAGGCCGCACACACCGCGGCACTTTTAAAAACGGGAGCATTAATCTTCAGGTCCTAAGGGCCATCAATTATATGCCCACGTGAAGGTGGCTGATTTGTTGAGGTTTCGGATTGTCTGTGAGTTTTAATTTATAAGTTTTTTTTGGTCCGTTAATAGAGTCACGGGTCGGTACTCTTATTGTGATCATTAATTTATGAGGAGCAGATTACTTTACTAAACAAAAATACACATTTATCCATTATTTTTAGGGTTTCATACCCAAAGGGTAAAAACGGGACCCTATTACTAAGGCAATTTGATCAGGCGCGGGCGTCGAAATGGCGCGTCATAACCACGCCCGAGCAAAGACATACCGTGTGTCATAAATTGCCCTTTATTTCCATGCATTTTGTATGAAATTTGAATGGAACAGGAAACCGCCCGTGCAATGTCCGCGCCCGACGCCATTTCTATGTGGCCTGCGCCTAAGACTCCACTGTCCGTCTGCCTGTCAGTCATCAGGCTGTATCTCATGAACCGTAATAACTAGACAGTTGAATTTCACTGATAGTGTATTTCTTTTGCCGCTATAACAAAAAATACTAAAAATAGAATAAAATAAATATTTAAGTGGGTCTCCCATACAAAAAACGTGATTTTTTTGCCGTTTTTTACGATGATGGTACGGAACCCATCGTACGAGAGTCTGACTCGCACTTGGCTGGTTGGTGAAGATACCGTCGGTGCTTTTTCAAATCTACAGACGCAGGAAAATTCTTTAAAAATATTGCGCTCTGGGAATAACCACGTTTACATCATCAAAGCAAAGCGGTCAATGAGTAATCCGCAATGATTTTTATTACCACTATAAAGTCACCATATTTTTCTAACTGCAATCACCAAAGAATACATAATGAACGAAACCACATTCTATGACTCAAAGTATCAACTCGTGTAGACGATCAAGCATACATAAATTCATTAGTCTAAACCCCAACGCAACGGCAATAATTTGTACCATTTAGTAGAACCGTGTGCCTGTACCTTAACGCATCCAAGAATCAATTAAATTCAAATTTAGAATTCATTCAACACCACAACAAACGCTTTTAAATGAACGGAACGAGTGAATGATCACTTTCATATCCCGCTTATTAGAATCGACTGAATGAATATGAATTCTTTATTTGAAATTCAAGCTAATGTATTTTGCCTTTTGTCACGTCAAATTAACTTCGGAATTAATTTCATTTTGCATTTTATTATTCTGTTAGGGTGACTGCACACTGGGATATTAATTGTTGGAAGAATGCCACGACTTTTAGGAAAAAAACTTGGTTTGAATTATTTAAGATCACGATTTGAAAGTGGTGACATAAATCACATTCACTCAAAAGATTTGTGATAATTTTATGCGCAGAATTTGAGGCAGTTTGAACATTTTCTGGTGATAGGAACTGTCAAATCAAAAACATAATGAGGGACATCCCTCGATCTGTGCAATGCCGTAGGCTTGCTATTGACGAATCCAGACCATTATAAATGGTTTCTTCTTCAGAGTTTCCATACATTCATTCAGTTAAAAAGTTCATAAAAAATAGAACAATTCGCCTTATATCAGCCAGAATTTAATACCACAACCTCATAATAAACTTTTATATAACAAAAAATAAAATGCACTTTTCACGAACGTCAGTCCCCTGCATCAAACCAGCTAATAAATTTAATTTTATACTCTTCCTCTACACCTATAGCATAATAATAAGCAATTATCTTTTACGAGGCTAACACAAGACATAATAACGACGGATTAGCATTTTAATATGGCCATAATATAGAACAGGCTGGGTTTGCATCTTAATGTGAACTTCAGATGACAATCTAAGGAGATTTAGGTATAGTGTTGGTGGAATTGTAATGTGATGTCATTGTTCTGAGTAACTGTAGGTGTTTGTATGCAATGTTTATTGTGTCTCGGTGTACGAAAGGTGGAGTAACATCTGTCACAATTTTTACATTACAAACTAAAAGAGTGGCAGTGGGCTTGGCACATTGCTCGCAGAACGGATGGCCGATGGGGCAGAAAGGTTCTGGAGTGGCGAACGCGAACCGGAAGACGTTGCTTTAGAAGGCTTCCCACTAGGTGGACCGATAACCTGGTGAAGGTTGCGGGGATCCTCTGGATGCGAGACGCACGGGACCGATCAATGTGGCGACACTTGGGAGAGGCATATGTCCAGCAGTGGACGTCTTTCGGCTGATATGATGATGATAAAACTAAAAGAGAAGAGAAGAATATCTCGTTGGTGAATTGGTCGCAAGCACTAATATAAGGCATGGGTTCGATCTCCGAGAAGAGGAAAGTGTAATAGATTTGTCATTAGTGAATTCAGAAGCCCGGAATTCGGATTCAGACGGAGCTTTTTTTTTGTAGTCTATGGACAAAGGACTCCTCCATTATCTTTGCAACCAACTTTAACACGGATTTTACTTTGCAGAATGTTTTAATCTGTGTTTCAAAAATTATTGGAGTGTCTTACCAGTCTACAGTCTCAAAAATTTTGTGGAACTAGTGTTGATTTTATATTTTCAATACTTATAGAAGGTTTACGTCGCTATAGGTTGGCCAACTTAAGATCGGCTTTATATCCTGTCGACGTTGGACAACATTGCAAGTTAATCACTAAATAACATTAACCACTAGTACTTACCGGTCATAAACTTAAACACAAGTCATAAACATGCATAAAACATCAAGTAATCAGTATTTACAATCAATAAACCGTATGTTACGTGGTAAGCAGTATTTTGCAACGAATAGTAGCGTTGTGTGTACGGAGCCTTATTATTTATGGTTGATTGTGATTTGTGCTTTATTAATCACGCAATAAAGGGAGAAGAGACTCGTGGCTCAATAGAACACAACAGATTTATTGATATGAGAGGTCAAGCAGTGTATACTGCGGTAGACTTGGATGGGTAATCTTTTATGAAGTGACTTCTGAAGTGACTTCTGTGAGACTGGAAACTGTCAAAAAAAAACAAAAAACCCGGTGTTACGTTGACATCAACCCTCAACTTCGGTCCATTCATTGAGGCGAAAACTAAGTTAGCTGCAAAAAAGTTGGGGATTCTTGCTAAGGTGAGACGGTACTTGTATAAAGCTGGGAGTACTGCTCTCACCTCTGGGATGGATCTGCCAAATACCAGCTTGATGTACTTGAGTCGATCGACAGACGGGCCAAAAGGCTTATTGGCAACGATGCACTGGTCGCCTCAAAGCTCCAGAACCTCGAACATCGACGCCGAGTTGCCAGCCTGTCGGTTTTTTATCGGTTACATTTCGGGAAGTGTGCGACGGAACTGCACAATTTGATTCCACCTAGCCCTTTCCATCATCGGACTACAAGACGTACGGCGCCATCGGTACATGGTGGACATCTCTCACATACGCACAAAGCGTTTTGCTTAATACTTTCATGGTGCGCACAGCTAAGGAGTGGAATTCCCTTCCGGGGTCTTTGTTCCCTGATAGCTACAACCCTGGGGTCTTTAAGTCAAGAGTGAATAGGTTTCTTCTAGGTAAGCGTGCTTCACCGTAGACCACATCATCGCTTAACATCAGGCAAGATAGTGGTCAAACGCGAGCCTATAGATTATAAAAAAAACCCGACTGCTTTAGAAGCGAACTAAAAAGACGTAAACGAGAAGAAAATCATGCTTTGCAGTCTGAGGATACATATATGTATGTGAGCTGGCTGACCAAAACCAGATGTATTCTCCGACTGCACAGCATGATTTTCTTCTTGTTTAAGTCTTTTTAGTTCGCTTCTTATGCAGTCGGCTTATTTGATTTTGTGAATTAACTTTTTATTTGTAACTTTTTAATCAACATACAAGTGTTATATATTTTTGAAACCACCTCTTGAAATCCTTTATTTAGATACACGAGGCGTCCAAAACCCGCCATTTTCTATTTTCCAATTTTAATATAGACAGTGACACTCGCACTCGATTGACTTAAGAATCATCAAAATCTGCCGACACGTTTGGTCTCCAGAAAGCCACATAGGAACAAACATACATACATTCATAGACATATAAACACATTACCCTCCTTCGGCAGTCGGGTAAAAATGGTAAGCAGTTGGATTTAATCATTCTGCTTTAGCGAGATTTTTCAAGCTTGATGGTGATGTGATATAACGTGTAATTGGGTGTATAAAGTTAAATGTATAATTTATTTATTCAATTTATACTAACCCATGATGGAAGGCATTACAAGAATAGGCGATATAAACATGCATGGCTCTGGCATATGTATTACAATAGTGACACCTCTAACACGGCGAATATTGCACTAAATCACGCTGTCAGCACTACTATTATAAGAACCTCCACACACTGACACAGTCGCGCGATTATTATAATAGTATGTGATATAAACATGCATGGCTCTGGCATATGTATCACAACAGCAACTTCTCTGACACAGCGACTATTGTACTAAATCACGCTGTCGTGTCGGCGCTACTATTTTGTTACTATGTCTAAGGCATAGCACGCACTGCGATTTTTATTCGTGTGAATTTTTTAGTACTATTTGAGCGCGTTATTTTTTCCGCAATGCGTGCAGCTTCATACATTTCCATAGATCATTGAGAGGGCGCAATAAATTCGCGCAAATAAAAATCGCAGTGCGTGCTATGCCTAAGACCCCTACAGATGAAGCCAGACCACAACATTTCTACAAGATAGACCGAATAGAATGACAATTTAGGTACTCTAAACACTTTATTATTGTTATTAAAAGTTAAAAGTACCCATTCATATAATTGTATTTTTTTTTAATAATTTGTATGTCAATTGGCAAAACATAGCGCACTAACTAATTTTTAAGATCTTGCATGTCATTAATACCTATGTTTTACAAATAAACGATTTTGATTTTGATTTGATTTTGATTGTTAGTGATTAAATACAGAACTATATACAAGAAAGCAATATAAAATACTACCAACTCAATCGATTGTCAACAATAACCAGGTACTAAATAAAGCATGCAATAACAAGAATGAACACAGAAGAAATAAAATGAAACTGACCAGTGAATAAAGCAGTCCATTTCAATATACTTGCATGACACTAAGTAGAAGTTAAATGTTTCATTATAAGTGAATGTTTGTTACAGTCCGTGGCGGGCTAAATCAACGCAACACATTGGAAAATGATTTTGCTTGCGTTGCTGGGTTCTACATTTGGGTGAAGTCACAATCGGAATCAAGCAATACAAGTACAAAGCACTTTAAAAAATCAGATGACATCACATCAGATAGTGAAAAACACTAATAACTCTAAGTGCACAACACTCAATCATATTAATCCGTCGGATTTTCAACTAACAATTAAAAATACGATAATTGATTTGATAAAGATTTTCTGAATCAATCATCGTTATAAAACTAAGAATTTGACATCATTAGTGCGAAAATCCAAGAATCGCAAAAAAAAATCAAAGAGAATGCCAGCTCTTGTCCCGCGGCTTCGCGGTTAAAATTTAACAAATTTAATTTAATTAAGTTTTGGGAGAAAAATAAACCAATGACACACCGATAGAGCCGTTTTATATCACATCACATCATCAGCCTATTAATGTTCACACTGCTGGGACACAGGCCTCCTCTTTGTGAGAGGGGATGGGCCATAATCCACCACGCGGGCCCAGTGCGGATTGGTGGATGTCACATGTCTTCGAATTTTTGGTTCTAGGACATGCCGGTTTCCTCACGATGTTTTCCTTCACCGTTTTTGAGATCAGTGGTGATTAAATAATTTACACAAAGTAAAGCGCCTGCCTGGGTTCGAACCCACGACCTACAACTTGTAAGTTGCGGCCGATACCACTGGGCCACCACTGCACCACTCACACTCACTCCACTCACTGCTGTTTTATATCAGTGATAGAATTGCCATAATCGCTTTAGTTCTTTCAGAGATTATCTTTTACAAATACAAACACAATTTAACCACTTTTCTTCTTTAATAAATTCAGAAAAAAAACCGACTTCTAAAGCAAAACACTACAAAGCAAAAAATTACTTTCTTTTCGGAAGTCGGTGTCTTTGTTACAATTTATTTTTGATACCGACTTGCGAAAACAAAGTTGTTTTTGCTTAGTAGTGTTATGGTAGTATTATATTATCTGTGGTAGTGTTTCGCTTTAGAAGTCGTTTATCTTTTTTTTGTTTTGTTCTCGTTTTAGTTTTGGTACCATATATAACCACGAAAATGTGCATTATTTAAGCTAACTTAAAACTACTCGTCAGATCTTGATCAAATTTAAATGGGACCACACGAGAAGCACCAGCTTTCAAATAAAAAATGAATTTCCTAAATCAGTACATACATGGCGGATTAATTGCATAAAAAAACACAAAGTCGAATTGAGAAGCTCCTTTTTGAAGACGGTTGAAACATTTACTAATGACACTCAACGATAGTGTAGTTTTCTATCAGTGATAGAATTTTTTTGATCGGTTTAGCTCGTGTAGATATTACCCATTACAAAATAACAACACAATTTTAACACTTTAAAACATCAGAAAAAAAAACATTCATCGTAACACAACTTAGAAGTTCATATCATTAGTTCGTAGCGTAGCATCGCGCGTCCCGCACGACGTCTGACGCACCTTAACACAAGCTCCCACACGGGCAGACGCAGCATCGCGACATAAATCTAGACTGTAATCGCGCACAATCTGACAGCCAGCCTGTTGAAATGAATATTCGAGATAAATCAATGTTAGCCACCGTGTGGGGAGTGGATGCTGGCATTTATATTTTGGTTTCCATGTTTATTGGGACATGAGGAATATTTGAGAAAATTAACGACGACTTGCATAGTTTGTCTTGTGAGTTACTGTTTGCTTTATAGCGTCTAGCGGAACCAATTACTTAATCACCTGTTACGGAGTTTATTACTATAAGCGAAAACATTGTGAAGTGATAGTTCTATTATCCTCATATTCAGTGACTGTTTTCAGCAGTTCAAACTTGTGTTTACCTAACCTTTGTATTTATCCACCAACATGCTTCTTCTTATTTTCTACATACAGTCGTCAGTGTCAGGCTTTTTTTTATCAAGTTCCTCCTTTTATTCCGTTACAAATAATCATTATCAATGCCTGCCGACAACTGCCATAAGACCGCGATTGAAGCCATAAAATTACCAATAAATAAGCTGTATTAAAATGTTGGCGTACAATAAAGTCTAAAAACTCGTAAATGTATTGATGATAAACCAATTCCATAATAGCATATATCTTCATTTCCCTATTATCTTACAATTACATTCGTCACACAACTCCACAGCTTCCTTATTCTCAATACAACTACAATCTCCGTCCATTATTATGTCACATTAATTATCATTTTATTACATACTCGACCCTTGTATTGGCACTTCTGTTTACAATGTTGTAAACTTGATGATATTTTCTATAATTTATAATTAAGTTTATAGAGAAGCTGGAGGGGCTCTCTCTTTGCTATATTAGAAATGGTGAGATCATGAAGGTTCATAGATCTACTATCCCAAAGAAGGATCGATAAACATGAAAGATTTCGCTACTACGCTAGCCAAATTGGTTTTAATCGAGAGCATGGAGGCGCGACTCAGCCTTCACCTTGCTTGATATAGAAAATCAAAAGCTTTTTTACAAAAAAATATAATTTGGAAGTCCAAATAAAAACACTAAAAAGTAAAAAATAACTTCAATATAGGAAGTCGGTGTTCCTGTTTTTGTTTCTTCGTTTTTTGCCACCGACTTCCGAAATTTAAGTTATTTTTCTCTTTGTAGTGTTTATTATTTGGAACTCGGATGTAATTATTGTAAAATGTTTTTTATTTTCACTTTTTAGCGATACATAATGGACAAGTTATAAATTATTATTAAGGTATAATGCCCATAGTGATGTCATGATAGATTATCCGAATAACACATAACTTAAACATAACCGGTGGAATGAGAGGGTACCAGGGTGAACTGTACACATCTGCGTACCCGTCTAGAACGTACTGGCGTGATGGTATGTTATGAAATGGTGTAAACAATAAACAGACATGCGAATGCAGCAAAACCGAGAGATTTGCCGTCATTTATTGAAGAGTTCTGTTGTATATCTCCTAAGTTCTTCATCAGATATTTACCAAATTGAAATGGGATTATTGCAGCATTAATTTATTTCGAATAAAAGAAGAATTTTGCAAACACGTTTGTATATGACGGAGTAGTGCCCAACATTAAAAAAAATGAACTTCCGAATTGAGAAACTTCCCCTTTTTGGGAACACGTTTAAAAAATAGGGGTTTAGCTTAAGTCAAACGGTAAAAATGCCAACGATTCATTTTTGTCAAGTTATAGAGATATATTATAGAATCTATTCTACACTACTTCTTGAAATCATAGCTGGTTTTGATAGACGTACAGCTATGACAGATAACATAAACTAAAAAGAAACTTAAAGTAAGAAGTAAAATATTTATGGCATCCCAGTCTTTTCTAGTGCCATTACATATCCGTAAAAGAAAGGCAATAACTTTAGCTGGCCAGTAAAATTGGTAGCAGAAATAACAGCCAAACATACCTTAGTATTGATAACCACAATTAACGTGAAGTATATATCAGTAAATATGAAAAGCTAATTATTAATTTGTAATTCAATTAAGAGCGGGATTTCAATACGGATGCTGTGCTTTATTTACGAGATATTTTGCGATGATTATACAGAATATTGTGGTATTCGGTCTGCGGTCTTTAAACTGAGTAAATATTATGTCGTGTATGGAATTAAGTGAATGCATGTTTACAATAGTTATTTTAAATATTCATAGCATAATACTTAAATTACTACCGAACCGGAATAAGTTGAGTTGGGCCTCCCACCAGGTGGACCGATGACCTGGTGAAGGTTGCGGGGATCCGCTGGTTACGAGACGCACGGGACCGGTCAATGTGGCGACGCTTGGGGCAGGCCTTTGTCCAGCAGTGGACGTCTTTCGGCTGATATGATGATGGTGATGATGAATATTTAAATTGAGGCATTATATTTTTCAGGGATATATTACAATAAATTATGCTACTGGTTCTAGCAGACTATACACGTGAAGAAGGTTGAAAAATACCGATTTAATTTAATCATCTTGCTGCTGAACTAAGGCATCTTCTAGGCTAGGTGAGTACATAATGGAAGACTCATTATTAGATGACAAGATGGATCGAAGATCTAGTGAGTGCAGCGAGAATCTACTTGATGCCAGAAGCTCCTTATTTTTAAACTAGTGAGAAAAAACAACGTGAACAAATTCCCATAGCAATTTTATCCGAAGGATCTAGCCGGACCCAACGGCACAATTTACACAAATAAATATTAAAAGATTAATAATTAAGCACGAAATAAAAATGACTCAATACATAAAACAAGCGATATAATCAATTATATACGACACAAACATAATAAATCACAGGTTTATTATACATCCGCGTTATAAATTAATATTATAGTACTGGTTATTATTCATGATTAATAATAAATTAATCTTATAGTTGAACCGTCGGATGCCACATTTATAATCTGCATATCTAGAGACATGGTAGTTTGTCAGCCAAGTTCAGTGAAGAAAAACGGGCAGTGGCCCTTTTGCTTCGCGAAATTGGCTGCCAACTTAAGTATGCCGAAATAGTTAGTGCAATATAATCCACACACGAACCATTTCGGCTTACTTCCGAATCCACCATAACTTTAAATCTATTAGACCTACACTTTTGTGAGTCTAGAAAGACCCCATTTAATTTAACCAAATAACAATAAAAAACCCCTTTCATTAAGAGATAATGATATCAAAATATCGCTTTTTTTATCTTAATCACTTACTCATCAAAAGTTAAGATTACTTCCAGTCTCAATATTTTATCAGCAAACCCATTGTCAAGAACTTGGCTTTCTTTCACATTCATGTTTTGGATATTTTAATTATAGGAGCTAAGTGAGTGATTTGCAAGTGAGGTGAGATTCGTCTGTTATCTCGAAGTTTTAAGAGAAAGTTTTTAAGTGTGAAGGTCGTTAGTTTAATTTATGGTTTACCTTATAATCATGGGAATGGGGTCAGAACTATGTATCTTAATTTAATTGTAGATTTTAAGTGAAAAGTTTTTGCTTGTTGGTAGTTTTAAGTGGTTATATTGTGATAGATATTGTCTTAAATATTGTAATTTTATTCTTACACAGATCGCAGGCCATCGCCTGAAACCCAAATTACGTAAATTAATCAACCATATACTGACTGACTCCATCGAGTCAGTCAGTATATGGTTGATTAATTTACGTAATTTGGGTTTCTACATGATTAGCCCTAAGTTCTGGAGTGGCGACTGCGAAACGGAAGAGGCAACGTTGGAAGGCCTCCCTCTAGGTAAACCGACGACCTGGTTAAGACTGCGGGAATCCTGTGGATCCAAGACGTACAGGACCCATCAGTTTGGCGACGATTGGGAGAGGCCTATGGGCTCCCACACATAACTTCGAATTCGCAACGCATCGCAAATATCTACGAGCTCGCACGAATGCACCGCAAGAACTTCCGATCTGATTCGCATCGCGCATTCCTGCGATTTTATATCACACTTGTTGACGCCACGTTTAGTCCGCTCTGAGACTAGGCTTGTTCTTACTCGGACACTGAACGGCACGCTCCTAACTGAAAAACTATTTAAATGAAGATATGCTCATTCTAAAACAATAAAAAAAAATATCTTCTTCTATTCTCAAAGCATAATATTTTCGAGTAAAATAGTTCCCATCAGCGTTCATAATCGTAATGAATGGATGAACCCAAAATCTTCTGATTCTTCTATATCTTATTACCAATAATAACAGTGCAACAATCTTTTTGCGATCCATGTCACTATTCCTAAAAACACGTCCAATACGGCTAACTACCGTTGAGGGTTGAAGGTATGGTCACCTGAACCAACGCTTTGCCGGACGAAATCGTATCGCAGCATTTTGCATCGCAAGTTTCTGCGATGCGGCGTCGTATCGCATCGCATAGCAGTTATGTGTGGGAGCCCTATGTTCAGCAGTGGACGTCTTTGTGACGAGTGTTCCTGCAAAAAGTAGGTCCTACTTGCCATTCAACGTGGCAATGTTACTAGTCTTTTTGACACGTTTCCTGATACCAACGATGTGAAGGAGTACTTCGACGCCTAAGTGTATTTTGTTTTTTTTAATGAACTAAGTTAGGTTCAATAATAATGTTGTTATTTGAATAAACAATCTGCCAAGGTTGCTGCATTATTTATAATCATAAGTTCCAGACAGCTGTTCAACTGTCAGAAAGCCAATCAAATTACAATCAATTTCTATGCAAATATTGACGTCACCTAAGACAGTCAGTGGGCGATATCCTTTACATTATTTCGCGATAGCATAATCGACTAATACCCTATTAATTCTCAGATCAGTAAACAGTAATAAATCAATAACGCATTAAAACGGCTTAGACTAGAATTTTCTTTAACACGATTACTTTTATCTGTAGGAAAATCCCTTACTACGTCTAGCAAACAAATAAGTACAAAAACTAAAACCCAACTGCTGAAAAATCACGCTCTACAAAGTATGAAACAAGAAAATACTCTCATTGTTATGTACAAACTATTCGATATGTATCGGGTATTAAATAAACAACTTACATGTAATCAATATTTTATTGTATTTCAAACACATTCATAGTGGTGTTCAGAGGATAACCGTGATCGTATGCCACTTTGCAGAATGTATAGTTTTGTTACGGTGCTTAATTATAAAAAAAATCCGTGCATTACAAAACAACACATTCTGTCTAGATAATGCATAATGTACAAGAGTGGATTTTGCGACGCCTTAGTCGGGTAAAACATTAGTTTTTATGACTTTGACGGTATATACCTCGCAAACGGTACGCTTGACAAAAATATCAAGTACCAAACCCTACCTTCATTTTAAAATCCCTGTTCAACGATACCACACATGACAGGGTGAGGCAAAACATTTTTTTCTTCTTGAATTCGTGCCCCCAAGAGGGCGCCATATTTAATTTATTGTGACGTTAACATAGCCTATAACCAGCGGACAAACAAGACGCTTCCAACGACACCTGTACGCACTTTACCACATTTGTCAAATTATGATAAGTAGTTTAGAAGTTATAAGGGAACAGATGAACATAAAGACACACATACCGGCCAAAAATATAACCCTCCCTTTAGCTTTGCCGTAGTCGGGTAAAAAGAACATCTAATTTTGGATTTTGTGATCCTAAAAATAAAGTTGTATTTGTTTTGGTGTTGTTTCAGTCATAGAAATGATTTAAATAAAACAATATAGCAATAATCCAAGCGTCCAAAGAAATATAATTTATAATAGATGTTATCTGTATTATAAAATCAAGTGGTATCATAATTCTTATGGCACGATGATAGCAAAGTCTATTCGAAAAACCCAGTTATTTATAATGTGCTAACAATTGGAGAAACCCAAAGGATTAAGGGATTAAGTACACAGCATAATTTATTTGGTCGTAATATTGTTTGACACAAAGATAATAATTTATAATAATCAGAATAGCTGTTTCGCCACGGTACTTAGTCTTTCATAAGCCTTGATTTATCTACCACTGTGGT
Organism: Orthosia incerta; assembly: GCA_948252205.1. Taxonomy (NCBI): domain Eukaryota; kingdom Metazoa; phylum Arthropoda; class Insecta; order Lepidoptera; family Noctuidae; genus Orthosia; species Orthosia incerta. Next base: position 1,956,022 of record OX411748.1, on the reverse strand, counting down.
TAGTGTCAATATTGACAACACAATTGACACATAAAATCTTTATTGACGACCTGAAGAGAAATTTTCGTATTTTAAGGAACATTTACATGGTAATAATAACCTCTAACTCTTGACGATTTGAAAGAATGCGAATGTAATGTGAATATGTTCGCTCACTCACTCACTCGTTCACTCTTCTAAAGCCGAGACTTTGGATCTGTAGTAAACTCAACCAATGGTTAAAATTTTTCGGTAAAACGAGTTTCGGTCACAATGGGCCTCATCAGAAGGCTTTACCCATAGGGCAATGGAGAGATCTTTGCGCGGAGTTATCAAAAATGAAGACATCTGCAAGAGAACTAAGGTTATCGACATAGCCCGTAGAATTTTCAAACTTAAGTGGCAGTGGGCAGGGCACATTGCTCGCAGAAAGGATGGCCAATGGGGCCGAAAAGTTCTGAAATGGCGACTAGGTACCGGAACACGCAGCGTTGGAAGGCCTTCCTCTAGGTGGAGCGACGTCTTGGTCAAGGCTGCGGGCGTCCGGTGGATGCGAAACGCAGGACGGATCAGTGTGGCGACGCTTGGGGGAGGTTCAGCAGTGGACGTCTTTCGGCTGAAATTAGATGCGTTCATTTATCAATTGTTTGTCTAAGAACCTAATTGATTCTCCAACTGATTATATGACAATTTGCGAGGCTAACAGTTGGCGAAATCACAGATTTTACCGGGATTTGAAACCATTGGTTAGCATATTTGACCTATGGTTGTTGGCACAAATCTTTCTTTACTCCTCCATTCCCTCAATCATTGTCACCTCATGCAATGTGCAATAAACGCATATGCATGGATGTACTAAACCATCTCCCTGCCCTTGTCCCATATTTCTTGGGGTCGGCGCAACACGTTTTCTTCTTCCATACCGTCCTGTCCCCCGTCACGCTTTTCATTCATATCACTCCTCACATAGTCCATCCATCTTTTCTATGGCCATCCCCTCCCTCTCCATCCATCCACATTTATATTCATAACTCTTTTAGTAACATACGTTTCATCCCTCCTCATCACATGACCATACCAGGACAAACGGTTTGGATTTACTATATTTGCATGGATGTACTACATAGGAGCTAATTACTCTGAACTGCAATTTACATGTTAATTGTAACGTACTTTACGTTATGTAATTACTAAGAAATAGAGTACTAAAGGTTTGTTTTCATCAATAAACGGTTCTGTCCTACTGTTGGGCAAACGCGGAATTTTCGCGTGCCTTTTTCCTTCTTTTGCTCGTCCCGATAGGCGTCCAGCTCGTCCCACCATCGTCGTGTGGGTTTTCGACGATGTCGCCGGCGAATATATTTTTTTAGAACCCACGTTGTGGTTGATTTAGCCCATGAACCGTTCGACATGCGGCAGGCATGTCCGATCCAGTCCAATTTTAACGAGTAAACAGTGGATTTTAAATAGTGATTAACGCAGAGTTTCTTACAGTCTTCATGGAACATCTAACATTCCTTTCTTATATTTTATAGAAAATGATACGTAAGGCTTATAAATATGTTGATATTATTATTTTTATTCCGTCTTTGCGTGTGTGTGATCCTCAATGTAAGTGCCGTGTCTCTGTGCAGAATATGACACCCAAATGCCAATTCACCTACGGTGGATCTAATGAACACCACTGACGCTGTAATTAACGTGGTCATCTACTGAGCCCAAAATAATTGATGTGTTTTCTATCAACTCGAAATAAAAACTTCTGAGACTCAGACTGTTGAAGTATTCCTTTGATATATTCTTAGTTCTAGTTAATTTTCAAGTACTACATTGAGTCATACTTCTGCAAACAATTCCCTTCATTTAATTACGATCATAAATCAACAGCAACTAGTCATTTTCTACCCATTATACGTACCTACAAAGTATACACCTAGCTGTTTAGTATGCAAATACATGTTCTTGTAACATTAACTAGTTGTAAACGATTTAAAAGTATAGGCCACTAAAGGTATTGGCTGGTATTAATTTATGTAACAAATTGTATGGGTTTAATCTATACCAATATTATAAAGAGGAAAGATTATTTTGTTTGTTTGTTTGTAGCGAATAGGATCCAAAACTACTGGACCGATTTAAAAAATTCTTTCACCAATAGAAAGCTACATTACTCCTGAGTGACAGGCTATTTTGTAATCCCGAAATGGGTCCTGTGGGGTGGTCCACGGGAGCGAAGTCGCGGGGAACAGCTAGTATTTTAATATAATAATAAAATACTTATTATGGTCTCATGGTTATGCATTTGGTTATTTAAAATGTGTGGAAATATAGCGGGTTTTAAGATGTGTGCGTGAAGTGGAATAAAAACAGACTTGGCCTAGCATTATTCAGTACTTAATACAATTATTTGTTTTCTGTTTTCCATGTTGAAAATCGAATAATAACCGAATCACATCATCTTCACATCATCAGCCTATCAATGTTCCCACTGCTGGGACACAGGCCTCCTCTCTGTGAGAGGGAATGGGCCGTAATCCACCATGCGGGCCCAATGCGGGTTGGTGGATGTCACATGTCTTCGAAATTTTATTTAGGCCACCACTGCTCTTTAAAAACCGAATGGAGACTGATAATTACCTTTTATAGCGCCTGTGAAATTAGTGGTTTTGCTAAAACCTGCAATCTACGAGTAGGTACGCAAACACAAAATTGATTGTTGGACGCACACCATATATTAAAATGATATTTTGAAGAAGAACGAATAACTTAGCAAAGAGTTTTAGGAAGTTACAAAATATGAGGTACAAAATGCCATGAAGCAGTGTTATTTCTGGCTGGTCTCGGCAAGAATGAAAAATGTGTTCTTCGTGCCAAGCAATTTCATTACGAACCCTTTTAGCATTGGCAGTATAAACAGTACCATGATTAACTTCACCTTTAAACAAGTACCAATCACACGCACTGCCTGTAAATATTACTTTTAATTCCCATTTTATTTTGCCGACCGTACAAAACCATCAATAAGTCAAATGAAGCGGTAATCTTGTGCGGTTAACTGCTCATTGTGTTCCCGAATGATTTATTTTACGACCGTACTTTCACTGCGTCTGCAATCGGTTGTTTTGCTGACCGTACTGCCGTCCTATAGCTAGTGTCGTTATCTGACAAAATCATATTTTGAGTTAAGGGCGAAAAACAAAAACCTCGAAATAGGTGCTGTATAACAACTATAAGTCATATGCATGCGTTTCCGGTGTCAACAAAAAGATCGAATTGCGTACGTTTCATTAGTGAATAGGCACATTGTTAGTTTAAATCAATTACTAAACCTTACCAAGAATACGTTTTTGAAAATAAACCAATTAAATTTTTTATCCGGAATCTATTGATAGTAGAAAAATACTGTTAAGAGAAATTGTTATCTAATAACAGAGGTAATAACGAGTTAAAAACGGCCAAATGTCAGATAGTGATACTCGACTTATAGACGGCAGTATAGGGTACCCAGTACTCGTTGTTTACGGTTTGGAAATTGCTAGTTTCAGGAATTTGCTGGCGGTACTTAGCCAAGTACCGCGTATGGAACGGCGAGTTGCATCACTAAGGTTGCAGCCGTTTCTCACGTGAGATCGTGTTACTGAGACAATTTATTGGGTATGATTGCAGTCGGAGTTATGGCCTTATCCGTGAAAAAAGCATCAGCGGCAATCGATATTATTTGTGTCTTCACAAATGGCTTGAAAAATATGTCAGAGGAAAAAATAAGGATAAGAATGTATCATGTAACTATTCATTGAATTTCACACCGAAACTACAAGTATAGTGCCTTTTCGAAGAATATTCCAAGTAGGAAAAATGTATTGTGTTATAGAGAGTTCTTGTTCGAACTAAACTTCTTTTTCTTTTCTTGCAAATTACAAGTAGTTTAGATTTAATTAAGAAATTTTATTGTAACGTAATATCACGGTTATAACATGAACAGCAATAAATGTAAACGGAACGAAGGAGCCTGGATCTCACGACACAAGGAATCCTAGTGAAATTACATTCAAATGCGTTGCTTCCAGGACTCATCCTGGAAGCAACGCATTTGAATGTAATTTCTTAACAATAAATAATAATTATTATTATTCTTATGAGAAGAGGCTATTGCCCTGCACTGGGACAGTAATGAGCATGTATCAAATTGAATCAAATTGATTGAACTATGGCCAATAATCCTAAAATGATAGGAATGATAGGTTAATAAGTCTTGAATCGGTGACGGCCTCATAATCAATTGCAACTGCACAAGTCTAAGGCCAATCAGTGTTACCAAGCTGGTAGCTTTGGTAATCTTCCTATCTTTATAAATTTGACGGATAAACCTTGAACCGGTGACGACCACACAATCACTTGAAACTTAAACAAGCTGTAACTCTCAAGCCTGCAGCCAAAACCGTTTTACATGTACACAATCCATCACTCAAAATATCTCAATAAAATCATCAGAAGTTAATGGAAAACATTCAATATCCAGTAACCGCGCGTAATTTATAATTTAATATTTCATTGCCGTCCGCCGCCAACCAGCAATTATCGGCAATACATCGTTCGGCAACCAGCATCCAAACAATAACGGGTTGGGTCAATTAACTTCAGCTCGGTTTATGAACGGGGCAATGTTTATGGGGCAAAGATGGGGAATTATGGGTACTTCGACATTATGAAGAGTTATCGGTGTATTTGCCGGGTGGTATAGGGATCCTACAAAATGGGATTATAGGCACATGCATAACTAAAGTAGTGGTGGCACCTTGGTTACAGCTCCAGCTTTGAGTTGAAGATCCAGGGTTTGAATTCAGACAGGCGCTTCACTTTGTGTAATTTATATAACTCCACTACATATATATCATACACTAGCTGTTCTTGTTCTCCGCGGCTTCGCTCCCGTGGATCACCCTACAAGACCGGGTTCCGGGATTAAAAAATATCCTATGTCACTCAGGAATAATGTAGCTTCCTATTGGTGCAAGAATTTTTTAAATCGGTCCAGTAGTTTCGGCGCCTATTCGGTACAAACAAACAAACAAGTCTTTCCTCTTTATAATATTATATATAGTAGATTAGTATTAGTTTATAAGTATTAGTATAGATAAACTCATGCTTCTTTCGCATAGGAGTAGGCAAACTACCACTGCACTTACGGGCCTACAACTGCTTTAGTGCCGTAAAACGTTAACTTTCTAAATCGTACTCCTTAGTAACTGCTAGGTTAAAAGGTTTGAAAAAAAAATATTTCTTATTGATTCATCTACATTATTTGTGAAACATGTTGTTTTCGTATAACAAATACTTTTGCTTTAAAAAAATAATTAACAACATAATATTTTTATCTACTTTCTGATACTCCTCCAAAACGACTTTTAAATTTAAAAATATTTGTACACAGAAAATTTGATGGCTAGAATCTCTTCATAACTGAAATAGCATTTATAAATATAAGAATATTTTGCAAACAAAACTGGCCAAAAGGAGGTTTGATATTGATAATCTGGTTCCGAGCGGGCGCACGGCCAGTACTGCGTTAACATTGGGGAATATATACGCCTTAACGAAAATAAAATTTGAAGACATTTGTGTCATCTATCTATACGTAAACTCATAAGATTATATTCAGTAAGTTATAAACCATTTAACAGGGGCACAATTCCTAGAATCGTAACACCAAATCCATATCACACTTTCTATCTCATCAGAGGGTTTTTTAATTTCCAAGACACTTCTTCATTACACTTGAAAAAATCAGCTTGACATCGTAAGTAACGCAATTAATGATCTTGAATTATCAAATTGGCGGCACTGCCACTCTTTCTCTACATCTAGTCATATTGTTTGTGCCCAGTAGGTTGCGACGTTTATTGCAGCGTCAGAGACGTTGTTCAGGTCATGATGGGTGCATGTGAATGGACACTTACACTCCTTGCTTTGATTGTGTGTTATGCAATTATTTCGCAGATTCCAACTATGTCTTTGCAGCTGAAATATGATTCGTTGATGGCATTTTCATAGAAACACAAAATATACGAAACTTCATGTTATTTTATGGTAGTTAAATGCGTGGTTTTCTTTTAAAGCTTCATGCAGATTGTGGTATTTACTGGAATTTACTAGCTTTTATAAATCTTAGTTCTTTATAGTCATGACGATCATGGCAGTTTTATTGACCATGATCGTTTTACGCACATGCAAAATTACAATGTATTGAGTAATGACATGACAATAGCCATTGGTCATATTTTAATAGCAATCAGTTTATGCCTTGAAACAATTATTCAAATAAAGTTAGGCGTCTACAACGCTTATAGGTACATTTTTGAAGGATGAAACAACTACTTTGCTTAATGGCAAATTTATCATCAAATTATAATACTATTATGAACTATTCCGAAAAACAATAAAAGAATGATCTCAATCTTACGATTTAGAGTGTGTTAGAATAGCCGTAATGTTGTGATTTAGAGTGGGTTAGCTTAAAATTAAACCGTATAATGAAGTGTATAATAATTTAATATGTAGTTAAAACCAAGAGAAAAAAAAACAGTGTCATTCCTAAAAACAAAATAAATATATTTTTATAAACTAATTTTCTGTGAATTTTATAAAAAATATAATTTAAAACTTAGAAGGATAACTTTAACATCTCTTTTACTTGACGTTAAAAAAACTTAATTTTCTTCCTCGAATTATTAACAGGCGCCACGATATATACAGTTATAAAATACAAACATTTTACGGCACAATATCATAACCCAACCAGTTTATAACCAGGAATATAAATGAAAATCGATAAAAACAGCGAATCGAAACTCTAAAGGATATCCCGATACTTCGGAACGATAAAAAGTAATGTTTGGCGCAAATCGAGAAACAATAGTGAGTCTGTAAACTGCATATGTGAAACCTCATAGGAAAAGGAACTCTACCAACCAAGTTTAGGGTTTAAACTTGCATAGATATGTGAATTCAATAAAGTTTTCTGTGGGCGCTCATGGCCCACGCGGTATCGGATTTATTGTCGGTTTATAAGAGTAGTATTGATGACTGAACTCACATAAAACATATGGACTTACTTGGTCTTAATTTTTGCATCTATGTGCCATGTCTAATGTTAACGATGACTGAAGGAAGAGGTAAGATACTAGAAGATGAGGATAGTCTCATAAACTAAGAATAAAAAGTAATAGTGAAATCAAAGATGACAATAGAATCGAAGTACAGTCACTAACAGTTCACGACTATTTAGCAAATTCCTACTAGCTGGCAGCAGATTATCTCATATGCCATTATGGAGGAAAAAGGAAATAACAGATTGTGAAATTCCAGTAGTATTCCTCGAAGGTTTAGGCAGAAGTGTATCTAAAGCACATCCACAAGAAATTCTAGTTGCAAGCATAAAATTTGAAACCTCAGTAAGCAAACCTGATGATCAACGTTCACATGATCTAACCAAGTTTTTGTCTGGACTTTAAAAGAGACTGTGACCGCTGAGTTTGTTTCGGCCTTTCTTCTCAGAGTAGTCAGATAGGAAACGCCGACCTCATCTAGTTTTAAAAAATATGATCGACATGTAAAAGTGTTTGTACAAACCAACTTACAGAAAATAAATTATTTATTATTTATCATACCTTCTCTATATGAGAAGCAAAAGTATCCAAAAGTACCGGTATAACGACATGAATAATGCAATAAGCACTCAGTGAAATACTGTCTGCAGGAAGCAACAATAACACTATTTATCAAGACATAATACTGTAGAGTGGTGACAATATTACGCAGTCCGTGTGAGTTCCGCCATATTGACTTGAAGGGACAGTCCTTACATAAACCTTGCAACTAAGAATAAGCCAGGCAATGTCTTGATCGTAAAGCGATTATCGATTACCAGGCGTGCAGGTGCTCGATTGATTGAATGATTAATATTAATCGTTCATAATCGGTGATTGCATTAAATTTGTTTAGCTCCAAGTTGTTTTATGTTGCAGTTTCTGAATAATGGACGTTGTTTATTGTTCTGTCTGCGTTTATTATCTATGAAGTTGATCTAGTCGGCTGATTTAATTTGCAAAGAGATCGATGGATTTGACAAGACCTACTTTTCTGTTCTTGTCTGTATTTTCCAATCTTGTAAATTTATCGAACATTGATTGAATATGCGGTTTTAACTTTATGAATTGGTTTTGATTTGCCGAAATTATAGTGTATTGCTTTATTAGCCAAAAATTAAACTAGTGATAATGTTAAGTGAATAGCTAATAATAGTTTATCTTTCAACAATTTGATGAAGTGTTGGTCGGGCTTCAGCGGGACTGGCCGACGAAATTAAATTGATGCCATCTCAGGTAGAACCTAGGTAAGATTGGTACGAGAAAATAAAGGTGTATGCTCAGAAGTGAGTGAAGTCTGTAGATGTTGATACTGGTAATGAATTTGAAACCATTTTTCAGTCAGGCAGTGAACAGTTAGTAGGTATGCTTCCTGCAATGATGCCAGTATTTAATAAAATAAAATAATTTACGATACTAAAAATGTCTATTAAATTTATTTTCCTGTTCATGACCTTCACACCTGGGAAGGAAAACGTGTTTTTATCAGATGCTAATATTCCTATAGTTGCAATAAAATAAAAGACCATTCTTGAGAACCACGTTTGATATTACCACCTGTTTCCTTGAACGATTATTTACAAGCGCAACATTGTAGTAGGTATTGTGCAAAATAGTATAATTGAAACATTTATTGTTGAGGTACATAAAATAACTGCCACGTGTGATAGAACCGACTTAAGTGCGTCATGGTATTCTGGGGCATCATGCCATGCAATCTAGAAGGTCAGTGCGCTAACTGACTGAAAACGGCTAGGGGAGGATAAATACTCATAAAAAACCTTTAGGAAGGACTTGTTCCTTGTCGGTTTATTGTTTAATTTATATCCTTGTTGATTCTACGTATACTCCATTATAATTTAATTGGCGATTTAGGACCCTACAGAGATCTACATTGATTTAGTTCATACAATTATTCGTTCTCTTTCGCTGTTGTAGTGTTTAGGAAATAATTCTTACAGCGGATACAGTTGGGCTGATCGAAGCTTTAATAGAAAATGATGTGACGAATCAATACCGTTACCCAAAGCTGAGATTCTCACAGAAACGTAGTAGAATCTTTTCTACCATCCTCTCAGTTACCGTCCTAGCAATACTTTTATTAAAAATAATTGTGAAGAATCTAAAACCTAGACGTGGTATTCACAGAAGCATATTATCCTGTCTGTCTGTCTTATTTATAGCATTAACACAATCATTGCGAATAACCACTACATGAAATCACGACCAACCAACCCATCAATATAGCGTTAACTTCAAAACCGCAGAACGTGACAAGAATCTACCCGATTCGTTGTCAGTTGATAGCATTATCGATAACACAGTACAGACATTATGCGATGTAAATCATCGGCTGTCAATCAGTAGGATCTAGATGTTAATCGATTTCATAAGAAGTCTGGCTGTTGGCTGTACGATGTATGTTGTATGAGAAAAGTGGCTCTTGCGCAAGGAATGGTTAATGGTTTTGGATTTAATCAGTTCTTCGCGGATTTATGACATCTCAATTCGATTTATGCAAGTTAACCGGATTTATGGAGGACCAACCCCGACAAAGCCTGAAGAATTGCTAAACTTAAGTGTCAGTGGCCAGGGGACCAATTACTTACAAAACAGATGGTCGACGAGCTTATAAAAAAGCTTTGGAAGACCTTCGGGCAGGTGGACCAATAGCCTGATTAAAGTGAATGAAATGGCGATGATGACGATGAAGTAGACGAACCTCAAGACTTGAATCGACCAACGAATTAATTCTGTAATCTTATATAACCAAGTTGATTCCTGTCTTCTCTAAAACCAGATAGTTTCACAGGCAGCTGTTGACACATTAAATAGCAGAATCAATTTAATTACATATGTTTATTATTTTATATTTATTAAAAGTATTCTGCTGGTACGCCGTTAGCCAGGCATATATAGTTACTTAGGTACTTCATTGAAATTTTTTATAATGTATTTAACTTGGGACACATATTTCATATTCTGGCAGCACATAATTATTGCCCACAACACTGCCATCAACGAAATATTTCAAAAAAATCTATAAAACTTGCAAACCCGCCTCCACTATAAAAGCCTACTAATGTTATAGATATGAAAGTCTGTATGTTTGTTTGTGATTCAAGTACACCTGAGCCTCTAGGAGCAGTGGTGGCCCAGTGGTATCGGCCGCGACTTACAAGTTGTAGGTCGTGGGTTCGAGCCCAGGCAGTCGCTTTACTTTGTGTAAATTATTTCATCACCACTGCTCTCAAAACGGTGAAGGAAAATATCGTGAGGAAACCGGCATGTCCTAGAACCAAAAATTCGAAGACATGTGACATCCACCAAACCGCACTGGGCCCGCGTGGGTGATTACGGCTCATTCCCTCTCACAGAGAGGAGGCCTGTGCCCCAGCAGTGGGAACATTAATAGGCTGATGATGTGTGTATGATGTGAGCCTTTAGACAAAATTTTATTTCATCAGTGGGCAAAAATGAGGGATTAGTCACGTGATATTTCACTGCGCTTGTCAATGCCAAACATTTTTGACGTTTTGCCAATCACTATCGCGACGCTTGACCCCCAACAAGTCGAGCAAACAAAAGTACAGCGGCCGCGGTGGCGGGAATTTTCGACCCCCTGTAATTTTTTCGTTATGGATAAAGCTAGAAGCCACAATAATGTTGACCCCTTATGTGAAACCAAGTCAGTAAACTTGTTTGTTACGTACTGAATATATTATCCGACTTGATTTTACATTCGATCTCACAACTTTTTGTGGTAGAGGAACTGCTTTACGAGACTTGTGTTATATACATGTTATGTTTTGATGGGATATCACTTGTCACTTGGGATTCACTAAACAGCTGAACCAATTCGGATGAAATTGGAAATGGAACACGGGTAACCATGTTCTGAATTACGACATAGGTTAATTTTAATGCTGATACTGTGGTCTCTTCATCATCATCATCATATCAGCCGAAAGACGTCCTCTGCTGGACATAGGTCTTCCCACGTGTCGCCACATTGATCGGTCCCATGCGTCTCAATCCAGCGGATCCCCGCAATCTTCCACTCTGGTCCCTTGTATAAACATAATTAATAATTTTCATAATTTCCGTTTTTCAAGCGAAGCCGCTGGCACAAGTTAGTTATAAATAATACGTTTACATTAGCATGCCTGAACACGACTTATGAATTTTAAAATAATATCGATCGTAAGTAATTACCGCCAACGTTAACAAGCGGTTATAACGCAATAAATTCTACCTAGACCTGTTAATAACTATGTTTTTTGTATTGCTATTAACTCGGCTCGTTGAAAGGGAAGGAAACTTTGAAGTAATTTGTATAGTAGTTGTAGTTATTGCTGCTTTATAAGTGGTGGGTGACGAAGGTACTGGCTTTACAGACGTTGTTGCTCGACAATTTTCTCATTGATCTCGGTGTGAGATAAGTTACAAGAATAATGTAAGTTATCTATGTATTACCATAAATGTTTATATTACCATCGTGTGCTCTAAGGAATGATGTTATTCAGTTTAACATTCTAAAGAAAGCTCCAAAAAATTACAGAATTTTTAACAGACAAAGAGTAGCAACATAATTGTGTCTTGGATGCTCCATAATAGAAAGTTATCACTGAATATCTATTTAAATTCTACATGGAAAAAATTAATTCTGAATCTGGTAAACTGTTTAAACTAATCATATTATTTAAAAAAAGTAAGTATGTATATTATTGAAGCACATAGGTATTAAAGAAAATATCAGGCAGACAAAAATCTTAATAGCAGATTAAAAACAATAGCCTATCATTACACTTTAATCACTGTACCAAATCAGCAATAAATCTTAATATTCCTTATCCATCTGTATACAACGGTATACAAATAAATATTCGGAGCCATAACTCTCGGCAGCCATACGTTAGCACATCTCAATCGTATATCTCAGGTACAATTAAATTTCAATGGCTGGGGGCTGAATGCTCAACGCATGTTAAGGCGTAGTGTTGCTAGGGTTGAGAAACTTGAGGTTCCGAAAGATATTGGATAAATGAATTAAGATTGGATATAAGTCTTTAGATGGAAATCAAAATTTAATGAAGTGTATATATTGGAAGATATATATTCAAAAACGCAAATACAAGCCATGGTGACTATAGGTCACCATCTTGTATTTGCGTTTTTTTGTTTGCTTTGCTGCTTAGCAAAGCGTATCATCAGTTGTAAATTTATTAGTATTGACTGGAAATCGTGACGGTGGTACAAAACCTTGCAGCTTTTGCCAAACAGTTCATGATTTAAGCATGAATAAGAATTTAATTTTGTTTTTTTTTTCATTATATATATATTCATCTTGTTTCTTATCCTGAAAGTTTAGTTATTGTTCTAAGGTAGCAATGACGACATCCTATCAGCCAATGTTCTCAAATTTATTCATCATTGAATGACAAGTCGTGTTCCTATCACATGTAACCCAATATGGTTGACATCCAATAAAGCAAGCGGTAGTACCAGCCGTACCATTTATATTAAACCGAAGGGTTGTTTCCAATATACGGGACCGCTTGTAAACATCCAAAGCCGGTGTCTAGACATAAATGTTTGCACTTCGATGGAGTTGAATAAAAGCTCGAGCAAACTCTCAAATGTAAACATATTTTAGGAACGTGCTGTAAACGCTGTTGGAATTCAGCCTTAACAAGTCTCTTAAATTTTTCAAATGGTTGAACATAGACCTCCTGCATTGAGAATGTATCTCTTAAAGAAAACAGATCTCAGAATGTTCATAAATATATCGATGATAATGAAGAGACTACACATAAATCATAATGTCAAAAGAATAGACGATTAGATTCTGTAAGAAATGATTTGGCGGAAAAGGACCCTTCATAAAATAAATAACCCCGACACTACATTGAAGCTAGCAACCCTCTATCAGTCCACCCACATTGAGGTCTCAAGGCGTTACTGAATGTATATGAAAGAAAAAGGGTTCTAAGCATGACAATCAACAGGACGGAACGGAAGAAGAAAACCAATTACACCGACACGAAATAACATTGAACTAGAGCAAGAAGATGATGGTGTTGCAGTAAAGTAAAGCAATGCTAGACCTTCTCAGTAGCTTTCCACTAGATTAGAAGACGATACGAACGTTACCAACTTTCTGCTAAGACCAGTACAACAGCATAAATCCAAGGCCCTTCATAAAACAAATAACCCCGACACTACATTGGAGCTAGCAACCCCACTATCAGTCCACCCATATTGAGATCTAAAGGCGTAACTGAATGTAAATTTACGTGGCGGCGTGGCATAAATAATGTGTGGAGCCATTAAATATGATAATCTTGTAGCTGCATCGGCGGATGAATGGTCTTTGTTCGGGCCAGGGTGAACAGATCTCGATAGCATTGTACGGCCTCAGATTCGCTCGTAAATACTACCGTTCAATACTTTGTGTGTTTGTTTGTGCAGTGATTAGTGAGAATTTGGGGTTGCTGGATTAGTTGAATTGAATTCTTTAAATATATATAATCGGATTTTGTTCTATCGTCTTGTATCATAGTTATATTTGCACTGTAGAAGACTGCAGCAGTTTAGTAGTAACATAATTCGTAATTCCATTCAGCAAGAAGTCAGAGTTTCTTACCTCAATCAAAATTTACTTTGATAGTTTTATAACTTCTTAAGTCTACAAACCAGGAAACCCAATAAAGTTTGAAGCTATTTTCTTGAATTTTTAAATATTTGAATTGTTTTGTGATAGTTTATAAAATCTTCTAGAATTTGTTAGTGGCAAACAGTATTCCAAAGTTGTATAAATTACATAACAGGTTGAAAAAGAGTCGGATACCTACAAACTGCAACAAGACCAAATATCAAAATAGAGTTGTCTATGTTCATGGGATACTAATAGATCAAAGTAGTCGGTAAAAAAGACTAGTACAATAAATCGATAAAAAAACACCAAATTGAAATCGACATCGAGACGCAATAGTAGCGGCTACACTATCACGTTATAATTTATCGCCCAAAGGAAGGCGTAAATCATACGCCGGATCACGCCCTCGTAAATCCAATAATATTATCCTGTGCCGTTTGGGGGTCGGCGATAATGTGCCCGTGGTTTATGACCAGATATGGCCCATGGTGACGTGTTAATGGGAAGGTTTTGACGGGGCCTTATCTGGTGTGCTGATTTTTCATGATGATGAAAGGGCTTGTACAGTCGAAGACAGTAAGATCTGGTATCATGGTAATAGTTTAAATTAAAGGTTTTCATTTCTCGATCGCTGACATATATACGACGGTCTACAACGGACTCAAAAATAATCTTTAAAATTCCTCATAATGTTTAATGCTCATCCCAATATTGCAACGTCTCTTTAACTTTACATAAAACATTTCAAAAGCCTACATTTTCACATTCCCTTCAGACTCAAGTCCCATATAAGTCAGAATCGTAGGCTCCACAATAAAATATCTAGAGGTAGTTCCAGACTCTACAAACAGTGTATAACATTTTAAAGCTTGTACATACCTTAAGTTTGAGTTTATCACACAATAAGTAATAAGGAAAAAGATTAAACACCATCGAGACGAACCTAAAATATTTCAGAGCAAATGATAGGAGAGTCTTCTCACCACCTCACCGTAACATAAACATCAACACAGACCAATTTAAATTTACACCTTCGTGTAGACACTATCTGCAGACAATCCAACTATCTTCGATACGAAAAACATACGCATCTTCCTCCCATTGTTACCTCTAACCAAAGTATTACGTAGGAGGCATTTCAACCCCAACACAGAAAGACAGTAAAGTACACAGTGTCACTATTTTCACAGTATAAGTTGGAGCAAAGGTGAACAGTGTCATGAAGTTGGAAAACAAGCCCAGGAGATAAAATGACGGTATCAAGCAGACCCATTGAGGCTTCAATAGGTATGGAAATAGGCCATCAGTGGTGCACATGCAGTATCGGTTATATGCTATTCCCTATCTGTAATAGCCACTTAAGTGCGAGCCGTGAAGATATCGTATCTGTATGTCTCTATTGCTGGAATGGGTACATTCAGTGTATTTTATAGACGTGAGGAAGTTTTTCAATGGAGTTGTGTCGGGTTTTATTTGTTGATAGCAGTTTGTGGAGCTGATAGTTTTAAGTTATGGAGACGAGAACTGGTTGGGAGGTAACCCGATGGCGAGTGCTTTGAGCGTTTTGTTTTTTGACTGTAGTAGTCAAGAATATTCTTGTTTCAATTAACTGTATTTATTATAAAAGAAGTGTCCTGAAAAATTACTGCTCAAGTAATCATTTGTTGTAGATAAATATCTGACTTATGTCATCATCCATTGAGATCTAAAGCTTTGGGTATTAAAATGATAACGATATATTTAAGCATCTTTACTGTTCTCAACTTCCTCTTGAGAAAACAATAAGAATAAGAAATTTAATTTGCTCAATCCATTGCACTTACAAATAACTTATCCGCTGCTCATTCACAAAATCTGCAGTATGATAAATCTACAGTCTGTAATTCCCACAATAACTCCAACCATTGCCAACACGACAAAAATCCTTCCAACACAATCTTAGAACCATAACTCTTGCACAACATCTAGAAATAACATTAAACAACAACAAAAGACGGTCGCAGAGAAGGCTAAACAATAAAAAAGATACACGCGCCAACAAAAAGGCCTTAGAACTTGTAACATAAAGGGGAAAATTATGGGGCTTTCAGCAGCACATTTAAACGGGACATATTTCAAAAGTTTCAGCGTATTAAGCAACATTTATTTTGGCAGTGACTCGACCATTACGCAGCCGTACGACCCAGTCTGAATGTTATGAAAAACATTGCGGGTACTATGTGTTTCTCGATGGTGTTTGGGAAATTATATTATTTGGGGTAACACACTAAAGAATGAATGTGAAAAACTATTGAATAGCAAAACTGTCTCTAGGGAAATTTACGTAACGAGAGGCATTAATATAGTAAAGTCAGATTTATAATCACTGATCTAATAGAAATGTTCTTAAGACTTGCAATTGGAGTTCAACTCACAATTGATATCCTCTAATAGCTATATCTGTATTTGTTTATACTTAAAGATACGTCAAAAATTTATTAGTTCACTCCATTCAGTTTGAACATCGAGATCGAGATGGCGTAAAGTAAAAAACGATAATTTAATACAGATTAACAAAGTACAGAATAAAGCAGTGCAGTTTACTCCATGTAAATAAATACTTTAATCAAAATAACCAAATAATCATAATAAAAAGCAGAATAAGTAAAAGCTGACGTCAACATACATACGGAGTTGGAAAAAAGCTTAACAGACGGTGATGTTAGACATAAACTCGAAAGCGAAAAAGAATCTAAAACCAATGATAATCAGCATCTCAAGCCATAAAAGTGGCTGTCTTGTTACATCTTAGATTCATGCCTAGGCCGAACGCCAGCGTTTTATTATTTAGACTGGGCACACGATACTTGACGATACCCGCCAGCATTTTCTTCCAAATTATATCTGCACTTCATCTTGAGAACATGGGAATGTATGGCTATTTTATTTGGCCATGAATTGAGGTCTTGGATAAGTAGGCAATGTTCATAAGGGTTATGTTGGGAAGAACTGTTTTCTTGGAAGAGGCATTATTTTCAGCAGTGGGTTGTTTTGAGATTGAGAATGATGGTAAGCTTAGTTTTAATATGTAATTTTCATGGTGAAGCTGACTTAAGCAAATTATTATTACCCTACCCATATTAAGATTGTGAAATTGTTGCAACTTGACATCATGAATCAGAGAACGAAACTGATTGCGTTGATTAATAACGGGTTCAAACTACAAAAAAGCAATGACAAATAAAACTGTTTTTATTATTCAGTTTTATTTATCTTAGTATAACCCTCACTACTACTCTCGTATGACCTGAGGCTCTAGACAAGTGTCTTTCGATGTTAACGATGGCGATGCTCGAAATTCCAAAATGTAAAGATAAATTACGTGCTATTTCGATAGCGTTTGACGTGCCTATATATTTTAGAATTTTTCCAATCGCTATCGTCACACTTTCATCAACATTAACTCAAAAACTTTCGCGTTTTTTAACATTACCTTGTTTTGTGCAGTCGGCGAACTTACAGAATAAGGATACGGTCAGTGTTGTGTGTAGAAATGTGAGAGTAGAGAAAGAATTTTCTGCCCCAACGGAGCCAGTACACCAAGACACCAGTCTACCCGGGACCACGGTCGTTGCAACACGGCCGAAACGTTGGGTTAAATAGGTAAATAAATAATCGAAATCATCACGTTAAATTCCCGTGATATATTGTTTATTACACTTTAATCAATTTCACTTGGATAAATGTCAAGCGCTATCGAAATTGTTAAACCTTCTTGGTTACTTTGGTTACAATGCCAACACCCTGGCCATAGAAAGTATTATTTGATGTAAGGTTCAAACTACTGTCACCTGTTAAAAGAAAAAGGAGAAACAGCTGATTACATGTCACTAACATCAAACACTGCGTTTTACTTAAATCTACAAATTGAGTATATAATAAGTGGTTATGGTCGACTCAGCGATGGAAAAATCAACATCTAGTTCGTTAACGTTCAAAAAGTTGACGGGGAACAATTTCCCTAACTGGATCTTCAGCGTTGAATGCATGTTAGTTGAACTCGACTTATGGGACGTGGTCATCAGCAAGGAGCTAGACCTCACGGATCCTATCATCAAGCGGAAAGATGAAAGAGCAAAAGCAAAAATTTGCCTAGCGTGCGATGAGTCGGTTTATCCAGTAATCAGATCTGCGAAAACAGCCTATGAAACTATGAATTGCTTAAAAACAGCGTATGCTAATAGTGGTTTGATGAGAAGACTTACGCTTATGAAAAAGCTTCTTAGCAATGAACTAAATAAGTCATCAGGTATGCAAGAGTACGTCAACAATACCCTGGCCATTCAACAACAGTTGACTGCTATTGGAGCAGGAGTGGAAGACGAGTTTGTGGCGATCATATTACTCACTGGACTACCTGATAAGTACAACTCGTTAGTTATGGCACTAGAACATTCCCCTGAAGCAAAATTGACCACAGAGTCAGTCGTAGCAGCCTTATTGAAGGAAGATCTTCGTTCCTCAGGACCTATATCTTCCGTGAACACGGCGCTTTACAATAAGAACTCGAATAAGAAGTTTTGCTCATATTGTAAAAAGTTAGGACATTTAGTCTCAGAATGTAGAAACAAAAAGAAAGTTTCGGCAAAGAACCCAAAAAATGTTTTGACTGAAAATAATTGTACAAATTATACATCACAGTTCACACTTTCATCATGTTTCATTAATGTCCTTCCTCCTTACAGTTCACATGAGTGGTTCATAGATTCTGGTGCAAGTTGCCACATGAGCAACAGGAAAGAGTGGTATGAGAATATGTATTCCTACGTCTCGCCGATAACAGTTGCTAATAAAGAGCAGCTGTTGAGTGAAGGCAAAGGTACTGTTCATGTAAATATTTCTGATAGTGTCAATAAAATCAGCGATGTACTATACGTTCCAAACCTAGCTACCAACCTATTATCTGTTAGCAATATGGTAAAAAAAGGTTTCGATGTTTTATTTACATCGAAAGGTGCTCAAATCTTTGAAAGCAGCGGTTGTCAAGTGACAGGAAATGTCATTGCTACAGCTTCAAACCATAAAGGCATGTATAGACTTGACATGAGTTCACATGCCCTGTGTACAACCACTAAAGAGTCTGCTATGCTATGGCATAGGCGCCTTGGCCATCTAAATGCAAAAAGTATGCATATCCTTAAAAATAAAGGTATAGAAATAGATTTCAGTGCCTCTTACACTGAAACTTGCGTACCATGTTTACAAGGCAAACTTGCGAGAAAACCTTTAGTAAAATCGAAAAGTAGATCGAGTCAAGTCTTAGAATTAATTCATTCGGACTTATGCGGACCTATGAGTACGCACTCGTGGGGTGGAGCTCTTTATTTACTTACTTTTACAGACGATTTTAGTCGCAAAACTTTTGGATATCTTTTAAAATCAAAGGCCGATGTTTTTACAAAGTTTGTTGAATTTAAGCATTTAGTTGAAAATCAAACGGGCAAACGGATAAAAATCTTACGTCCCGATAATGGTCGCGAATATGTAAACAGAGACATGACTACATTTCTCAAGGAAAACGGTATAATCTACCAAACTACGATTCCGTACTCACCCCAGCAGAATGGAGTTTCTGAACGCGCAAACCGTACTATTATTGAAAAAGCCAGATCAATGCTTAAAGACTCCAACTTCCTTTAGCATATTGGGGAGAAGCCGTAAATACAGCAATTTATTTAAAGAATCGTGTACCGACACAATCTTTAAATAACAAGATTCCAGAGGAACTGTGGACCAAGCAGAAAATCGACCTCTCACATTTAAGAGTGTTTGGTTGTCAAGCTCACGTTCTTTTGCCTAAAGAAAAACGGACAAAACTAGAATCAAAAACCCAGTCATGCATTTTTGTGGGCTATGCTACTGAAAGTAAAGGATATCGCCTTATAGATCCAAAAAATCCTCGGACAATTATAATTGCGAGAGATGTTGTCTTCATAGAAGACAAAATGCATACAGAATCTAAGAATTCTGATAGTAGCACGCAAGACTCACTTCTAGATGAAGTAGTTATACCATTTGTTGACGAGCAACCATCTTCATTGGATCAAGAACTTGTTTCACAACAGCAACGTCAGCCACCACTGGACACTTCTGAGATACCACAAACATCGTCAACGGAGTATTTATCAGCTTCTGAAGATATTGTGATACCGGAAGTATCTCCTTCTGATTCTGAACCAACTGTAGAGCCATCTCATGAACCGAATACGAGATATCCTACTCGATCGAGGCGTCCTGCTGAGAGACTAGAATACTCGAACATGGTAGAACTGGAACCAGAATCATATAAAGAAGTAACTGTCCACCCAAATAAAGAAAAGTAGATCGAGGCAATGCAAGCGGAATATAATTCATTGTCGAAACATGGAACTTGGGTTCTCGTTGACAGGCCTGCTGGCAGAAAAACAACAAAATGTAAATGGGTCTTCAAGATCAAAAAGGACATAAGTGGTCAAGTTACCAAGTATAAGGCTAGATTAGTAGCTAAAGGCTTCACCCAGGTAGCAGGAGTTGATTACGGGGAAACTTTCTCACCAGTTGCCAGACTATCTTCAGTACGTCTTTTGATAGCTTTTGCTGCGCATCGAGGGTTACAGGTTGACCATCTTGATGTAGAAACCGCATTCCTAAATGGAGATCTTGAAGAAGAAATCTACATGCAGCAACCAGAGGGTTTCTCTACTGACCCAAAGAACAAAGTATGTCTGCTCAAAAAGGCTCTTTACGGCCTCAAACAGGCTCCACGACAGTGGAATATTAAGGTGTGCGATGCTATGCGCAAACTGTCGTTAACACAAACAGCAACCGAACATTGTCTCTATTTTAGACGAGAAGCAAATGATCTGCTTCTGGTAGCTGTATTTGTAGATGATTTTTACATCGTAAGCACACACGACACGTTAAAGAGAAACTTCAAAAAGGAACTCCAGAAACAATTTATTGTAAAAGACCTTGGCATTCTAAAGGATTGTCTAGGAATGAGAGTTACACATAATGACGACTCCATTTCTCTCGATCAAACTAAATACATAGATAAACTTTTACACAAATATTACATGACAGACGCAATTACTGTCTCAACACCCCTGGAACCAGGACTAAAGCTTTCTCTTCCTGAAAAAGAAGAACCGAAAGCTGAAGTTCCTTATCAAGAACTTATCGGCTCTTTAATGTACATTGCCATTTGTACAAGACCTGACATTGCTCACTCGGTCTCGTACCTTTCCCAGTTCAATGCACATTACGGGGAGGTACACTGGAGGGCCGCTAAGCGAGTTCTTCGCTACCTGAAAGGTACTAAGGAACTTAAACTTAGTTACAATAAGACAAGTCTGTTTTATCCTACTTGTTACGTAGATGCAGACTATGGAAACAATATGGTGGATCGGAAATCATTTACTGGATACGTTTTCATAATGAGCGGAGGACCTATTTCGTGGGAAGCTCGCAAGCAGCGAACAGTTGCTCTTTCCACAACGGAAGCTGAATACATGGCTCTAGCTGAAGCTTGCAAAGAAGCCATTTATCTAAGAACCCTCATTAATGAACTTCTTCTCATCCCCACTCATTACATAGTCATATACTCAGACAATCAAAGCTCCATAAAATTAGCTCATAATGACACGTATCATTCACGCACTAAACATATAGATATAAAGCATCACTTCATACGAGATACAGTAACACATCAACACATTGAAATTAAATTTATACCTACACAGTCAATGATTGCTGATGTTCTAACTAAGCCTTTGGCGAAACTTAAGCACGCAAAATGTGTGCAATCCTTAGGTTTAATTTAGATGTTATTTGATAGTTTTTTTTTTATACAACCTTGTTAGTGATGGACTTTTGTGTGTTTGTGTGTGTTGTTATAGTTATTTTAATTACTTTGATATATACTTTTGTCTTATACAGGATGTTCGCATTGCGGGGAGGTGTTAAACCTTCTTGGTTACTTTGGTTACAATGCCAACACCCTGGCCATAGAAAGTATTATTTGATGTAAGGTTCAAACTACTGTCACCTGTTAAAAGAAAAAGGAGAAACAGCTGATTAGATGTCACTAACATCAAACACTGCGTTTTACTTAAATCTACAAATTGAGTATATAATAAGTGAAATGTTACGTGTTCAATCCATTTTGGCATTTCTATAATCGCCATAGACTGTCTACAGCCTAAGGAGCATTATTCAATTCACCAAAACAAAAAATTCTTCATCTCAAACAAAACCTCAGAACAGAAACATCTCCCTACTCCACAGACATAGCAATATCACACAAAATAGAAACATTGCAGTGATAACATTCCGAGGATCCTTGCGATTCTCCTGAGAATAAAGTAATGCGTTTCTTTCAGTCGCTTCTTGCTATTTCATTTCGTATAAC
Source organism: Orthosia incerta (assembly GCA_948252205.1). Lineage (NCBI taxonomy): Eukaryota > Metazoa > Arthropoda > Insecta > Lepidoptera > Noctuidae > Orthosia > Orthosia incerta. The sequence continues at coordinate 1,933,812 of OX411748.1, read as the reverse complement.
TTATTTGTCTCTCAGTCTGTTATAGTTTGCTTTGTGTTTCAATATTTGAATGAGAATGCATTTGTTGTTGTCTCTGAAATGAATTGATTAAGATTCTACAACTATTTGGCCTTATTTGTTTCAGTATACCACTACAAAATAAAGGTTCACCTATGACTAGGTAATTAGCAGACATGCAACTACTTTTGTAAAATTATGTATTGTAAGTTAGAGATTAAAATACTGTTATTGAACTGCATCCGATTGGACTGGAAGTCAACCTCAACAATAATAGGGATAAGGTTTGTTAAAATTATTCTTTTTTTTAGGGTTCCGTACCCAAAGGGTAAAAACGGGGCCCTATAAGAGTCCGCGGTCCATCTGTCTGTATGTCTGTCTGTCCGTCTATCACCAGGCTGTATCCCATGAACCGTGATAGCTAGACAGTTGTTCACAGATGATGTATCTGTTGCCGCTATAACAACAAACACTAAAAATAGAATTAATTAATTATTTAAGTGGGGCTCCCATACAACAAACGTGATTTTTTTGCAGTATTTTGCGATAATGGTATGGCACCCATCGTGCGCGAGTCCGACTCGAACTTGGCCAGTTTTCGAATTTAGCTACGCCAACAGGGTCAGCATTTGCCTCTTAAAGATCTTTAAGAGTGCAGGTATTGTTGATAATGATGATAAAAATAGTTTAAATTAAAAAAAGTTAAAAATATATACACTTATATGTTTAAATGTACTAATTCGAAAAAAAGTTACTTAATTCAAACATTCAAAAATCCGACGGCTTGAAAAGCGAACTAAAAGATGTAAACAAGAAGAAAATCATGCTGTGCAGTCGGAGGATACATCTGGTTTTGGTCAGCCAGCTCTCGAATATGTATCCTCCGAGTCCTCCGACTTTTCGAATTAGTACATTTAAACATATAAGTGTCATATATTTTTTAAATCACCTCTTAAATTCCATTATTTTGATACCCCACATTTGGGCAGAATATGGCGCCCAAAATCCGCAATTTTTATATTTTCTTATTTTAATTTAGTTATTGACACTCGCAAAGTTAAGACTGATCAATTGACGTAAGAATCATCAAAACCAGTCAATGCGTTTGGTCTCTAGAAAGCCACAGGAACAAACATACATACATAGACTGATAAACACATTACCGGTCTTCGGCAGTTGGGTAAAAAGTCGGCTGTATACCTAAATCAAAGTAATTCAAACTCATGAGGCGTGAACACATCCCACAACGCACCTAAATTATTTCCAACAACAAACAAAGTCCAGCCATCAATAAAACCACATCGCACTACAAGAATAAACACCAACAATATTTTCAAACAAACACCGTCAAATCTATTCAGTACATTCCTTTAAACACTACCCCCTACAGGTTCAAACAATGCTGTATAGAACACATTGAAGCTTGTCAAAGGTGACGGAGCTATTGTCGTGAGTTTGGGGCGGCAGTGTATAATTTGTCGTAGAAGGCGGGATGACACGCCTTCTTGTCACTCCGGGAGGCCTGTTAAGGGAAATGCTGTGCTGTGTGATTGAGTTTCTGGGAATGTTTGTGTTCGAGGAATTGGTTTTGGAGTTGAGGAGATTGCAGCTGTATTTTAGAAGATGGAAATGACTTCCTGAATAAAAGTGACCGTTGGCTACCAAACAGATATTATTAAAATAGTCATACTCCGTTCATCCGTTGATACCGTCTGTTTGAGTATTTTCAAGACGTGCATTGTCATTTATCACGATTGTCTCTTAAAATATGATTACCTAAACTAGAAAAATAAAGCAATTCTGATTTATTTCCAACCATTGTAGTTTTATTTGCTTCTAATTAAAAATCTTCATCTCTTCATTAAAAATGTCAACCTTTGCTGATGTTTCTTTACTTGTCTTTTATAAGATATACCCCAATATCTGCATTCATAATTTAAATTGATTCGTAACGTTCTTAACTCATAATACTCGATTCAGAAATTGGCTCACATTCTGTCCCGTATGTTATGTCGAACGTGTAATATTTTTCAATAAAGTCAATAAAGTATATTCTATTCTATTCTATGTTATTGTTTACTCGCTATATTTTTTCGGTATTATCCTTTCTCGTTAAAATAAATAAAAAAAATCCCCAGTCATACTTTATTTAAATAAAAACTCACTAGTGTTGTGCCGCCCCGCCCATCACTAACGAGCCCCTCGTCACAACGACTCTCCACCGTTTCACAATTCACTAATAGCTATATAAACAAGTGTTATATACTTATTTATTTGTTGTGTGTGTATTTAGCGAAGTCCTTTGTTATGACTGGCGGGATAAGTATAGAAAAGAGTTAAGGTTACACTAGTCGAAAATTCTTCCATACAAACGTAGTCTAGGGATTATTCCACTGTTTGACGATTTACGTTCAAAATAAAAAGTGATATCAATTTCTCTCATCGTTATCTAGCCCTGTATGGAAGCAAAAAAGTAAAAAAAGAAAATATTTGAAAGTTATGAGCGTCGAAAGTTCCACATTAATTTTAACGCATTTTTGGGCGAATACGATAAGAAGACGGAAAATTGCAAAACAGTCTCCATACAGGGATAGATTAGTAGTCATCAATTCAAATAATTTGATCAGATAGATTTAGTAGTTTTTTCATGATACGAGTATCTAGACTGCCAAAGGTCTGTTTATAAAATTTCGCGCGCTCGGTTTCGTTCTAAATCATTATCCATTTCGCAAAAAATTTGCAAAAGTGTGTATTCGTACGCGAACTAGCTTCCTACTGCCCATCACAGCATCTATATCTTCAGCACGTGTTGTCGGTTGATATAAAATGCATCCTGCGCACAAAATAGTTCGTGCTGTCGACTAGTGTACCCTTAAACTAGTGTTATACTAATTGTACTTATAGCAATTTCTTCTTACAGGATCGTAATTTTGTGCGTACAGCTTAGGAGTGGCATTCTCTGCCGGAGTCTGAGTCTCGAGTTTCCTGAAAGCTACAACCTGAGACCCTTTTAGTCAAGAGTGAATAGATTACTTCTAGGCAAGCGTGTTTCATCCTTGACCACAAAATCGCTTACCATTAGGTGAGATAGTGGTCAAAAGCGAGTCTGTCGTTAATATAGAGTCGGACTCGCGCACGAAAGGTTCCGTACCATTATCGCAAAAAACGGCAAAAAGATCACGTTTGTTGTATGGGAGCCCCACTTCAATATTTATTTTAATCTGTTTTAGTATCTGTTTGTTGTTATAGCGGCAACAGAAATACATCAACTGTGAAAATTTCAACTGTCTAGCTATCACGGTTCATGAGATACAGTCTGGTGACAGACAGACGAACAGTGGAGTCTTAGTGATAGGATCCCGTTTTTACCCTTTGGGTACGGAACCCTAAAAAAGAACATTTAATAGATCAAAATACTTTTTAACGAAAAAATTAAATACTACAGCGCGCGAAATCCATTCAATTTCGGAAGTCGCTGTCAAAAAACGAAGAAACGATAGCAGGAACCGACTGCCGAAATTGAAGTTATTTTACTCTTCGTAAAGTTTTTATATGGAAGTCGGTTTTTATTTTTTGTATAACAGTTTTATTATTATAGGTCATTTCAGTTACTTTCAATTATGGCCCAATTCACCTAAGGACCACGTGACAATCAGGCCACGCCCCCTACTAACTACAGGAGCACTCAACATTATTTCAAGTCACCACTCAGGATTCATCAGAGCCAACTTATTGTTACCATTATTTTGATTTTATACAACCTTATGTTGCAAGAAATAGAGGTGGTGTAAGGCGAATAGATGGTTTGGTCCGGAATACGGCGCCTGTTCTTAAGAGTTGCCGTAATTAAAGATTAAGAGGATACTCGTGCATAGAGTTAAGAAAAATACCAAGTCTATTTGATTAAAAATATTAGCATCTGTGTTGATTCAGTTACTGAATTACTATGATTACAAATCTCAGCGATTTTAACTAAACGACACGGCGTCGTAACGTAAGCGTATCGTAATACTTGCGTAGGACGAGAGCAATACGAGCATGTAACATGTTTAAACAAGTCTGCATACGAAGCGATGCATGCTGTAGCGAATCATGTGAGATTTTTATAATCACAACAATAGTCATAGCATACTGGCCTAAAAAATCAAGTGTCAAAAATACTTTTTATGAAAAATAGTAACTTATAATCTCTGATTGATTTTTCTGATCTGATTAAGTGTTGTATCCTGAACGAACCAGTTTCAAATATGTTGCTTTCTACTTCTGACATAGTCAAACAATAAAAAATCTTCTTCGTCTGAAGATCATCAATAAATCCATCAAAAATCTGGTTCTAGTGACACCATGATTTCAACTAATGAGATTCGCTTACAAAACGATACGTCTACGCGACGATTCGTTTGTAGAACTCTGCACTTGAAGTTTTCGTAGAAAATAAGCACGCGATACCGCTTATCGCAATTTAAATTGCGACGCACCTTCAGGAAGGTCACTTAGGATCCATCCAGTTATTAACAATGTACAAGAACATGAAGCAATCTAGATTTGTTATCCTAAAATTGCCACTACCACTTAGGTAAGTATCGAAAAGGCATGGTGTTCGTTCAATGCAACGATCATTTTCTGCATGCGAAACAAGCCTGCAATGAGGCAAGGGAAGTCTCACACTTTTAGGCTTTTAATAGGTACAATGTAAACCATGCCCTATCTATCAAAATCACACTCTACCTCCTACTAAATTTCCGTCTCCGATGGGCGGAGATTCGAAGCATCCTTGTAGCTCCAACGCGACAATTTCAACGCCTATTTGTCAAATTAACAGAGCTGAGGGGAGACTTTACCATCTTAATCACGTACGAAGATTTTAATAAGCGGCCCGGCATGTAAATTATGTATGTACTTTGATTTGGATGGGAAAGAGGGGGGAGGTTGAAGAGTAAATTAATAAAATTAAGGTGGGCTTTGTGAGTTTGAAGAGAGCTTTAAGTAGTTTTTTTTTTCTGTGATTTTATGTTTCTACTAGCTTCTGCTAGCGGCTTCGCCCGCGTGAATATCGTAGTTTTTTTATATTTGGAAGTCGGTAGTATTTTTAGCAAAAAAGTTTTTAAATTTTTCACTTTTTAGTTGTACCTTAATAGACAACTAGTTAAGTAAGCTTTAATGCCAGAATACCATGAAACTGAACATAACCGGTGAAATGATAGTGTACCAAGGTGATCTGTACACATCTGCGTACCCCTTTAGAGCGTACTGGCGTGATGTTATATTATGAAATGGTATAAACAATAAACAGACATGCAGCAATCCCGAGAGATTTGCCGTTATTTATTGAATAGTTCTGTTGTATATCTCCGAAGTCCTTCATCAGATCTTCACCAAATGAATGGGACCAATTTCAGAATCGATCCATAATTGACGGAGATATCTGTGAACAAACACAAAAAAAAGACATACCTACACAATATCGAACATAGAACCTCCTCCTTTTTGGTAATTCGGTTAAAAAGTGGTTATATTGTCAAAAGTGCCTTAGCCACCTCTGATGGCATAAACTGCTCATAATGCCATCCTTGGGTTGAAGCTTGGCATAAGGAATCCCACTCCTAAATCTACAAGACTATCATGCCACTTTCACTGGTAACCTAAGCTACTGCCTACCCCTGTACAAGCATATCATTGCGACGTTAATGGCTTTGTAGCCAGCGCGTGCGCCGATAATCTGCGGCTCGGTAAATCACAACGTGACCCGTGCTATCGCACATCGGTGTACAGGGCTGCCACTGTATGCTGGTGATAGCAGGGTACTATCACCATCGGAGACATTAGTTAGGTAAAGCTTGGCTGTTTGAATGTTTTGGAATTGTTGAACGCACCTGTAAACATGCAAATAAGCCTTTGGCGATTTTAAGCGATGATAAAGGTGTAAAATAGGCAGCTTTTTGATGCCTAAATATTTTTCGAGTTGGGATGGAGAATTCTGATTAAAAACTACTTAGGCATAATGATCAGACTTTTTTTTTGACAATTATCAGGCTTATTTAATCTGCCTAGCCTTTGACTTAGGTTTATCTAAAAAAAAAGTACTTACGGCTACCGCTACGGTAATCAGTAACCAAGGCTATTGTGTCTAATTATGTCTTCAGGCTCCAATAAATACATGACAACAGTTAAACACAAATGGTGCTACATTGAGATGGGTTTATAAAATTTTATCGGTCTAACTAAACACGAACTAGTTGCATATTAGTTGATTCCATACCTATATGACAAATTTAAAATCCTGCTATAACAGGATAAAACCTGCCTGACCACATCAATCGGATAAAACTCACTTCGACAAAAACAAACATATGTTCAACCAGCCAACCCTACGCACCTGCGGGTCATGAGCTTTATTGAATTTAGCATATTTCGCTCATATCGAGACATCGAGCTCGCATTGTCCCAACACTACCGCATGTGTACGGTTACGATATGTTGCTGTACTTGCTCGAAACCAGAGTTATGCATTTGTCGACGTGAGCTTCAGAACATATGCTTCATAATATTTGTAGACAAGCAGCAGTATGATAAATGTAAGGAGGACATGATTCCTCAGACTTTTATCATACTGACGAGATGCTTTGGACGCATACCATGAGGGCTGGCTCGAGACAGCATGGGTGAAGAATGTCTGGAAGTACTTGGGAGAAGCGTTTGCCCAGCACTTTCACCATTTGAAAGTGCAATTCTGATTAGCAATAAACTATATACTTGGAACTGTAGTGGCCTAGCTATGGGCCGATTTCTAAATTGAATTATTTGGCATTAAGAACGTGCCAAACCCTACTTTAGTGCTAAATTTTGACAGGTTTAAGTAAATACTCAACTTCAAATGCTTAATTCAGAAATCGGGGGAAAGTTGGCCTCAGCAATGAAAAAAGAAGAATGAAAATAAGGGATCGTTAAAAAGATCTGCATTTGTCATACACAATTGCATAGTTATGTAGTCCTTTGCATGAACCACTTTGCCAGCGATTTTCGTCCTGAACTTCTGAGATGAAAAATTGGCTGTTGTTACCTATATTGCATCTTATCACAAACTTAACCTATTGAATGACATAAATACCAAATCAATTATAAAGCCACTATTTTTCACGTGGATCTGTGTTTCCGGCAGCCAATAGTTTAATGATCATCATAGCCCATTTTCGTTGCCAGATTAAGGAGCCAGGATTGTGCACTGAGCTTCGGGCCCTTTGAATCTAAAGTTCACCCAAAAAGTTTAAGGAAATTGCGCAACAGATTTTTTATTTTTTATTTTTTTTAAAACGTTGCCCCACACTAGGAATTTCTCCTGTATCGTGGATGCGTTTACAAACATATAAACTCACATACACAAATACCCAGAGCCGGAACAACTATTTGTAGATCATACAAATAATTGTTCCGTGCGGGCATCGAACCCGCGACACGCAGCGCAGCAGTCAATCGCTCAACCACTGCGCCAACCGTGCGCCCGATGCTTCCAAAAATTTGCGTCGATGCTTCCAAAAGTTCAGCACATTTACAGCGACATGCACAAATGTATTCTGTGTAACTGTGTGTGCATGCAATCGTGCGTGATTTAGTGCGGTAACGAACGGCTGAGCAAACTGTGCGAATAGTTTGGTTACTAACCTAATGGTACAGTCATGTTGTTTGTTTATACTTCTGTGAGGTTGGCAGTGGTCGTTGGTAATGTGATGGGTAACGACAACGACAATCCTATAACTATCCTCGTCGACCACATCATCACTTACCATCAGGTGAGATAGTGGTCAAGCGCGAGCCTATCAATAATAAAAATAAAAAAAAACTGACTAGACATTACCACATCTTGCAGTGTGAAGTATAAAGTGGGGTTTAAAGCGAACAGATGGGAGCATGACAGAATAGATTGAAAAAGGTTTTGAAAATATGGTTATGAGTAAATGGTAGATTTACAGTTGGTACATAGTACTCACATATGTGCTGTGCAGTTATATAATACTAAAATAAATTGAGTTTATACAACACAAATATATTCATACAGTCTTCAGAAGGTCCAACAATACTTCAGAAATTTTCTGCTTATCACTTGTTTTTGTGCTCTAGTGGCTGTGGAGCAGGACTAGCGTTGAGCCAAGCATTTTTATCAGCGATGTAATCCCGCAACCAATAATATGCCTGCCTGCATAGTGTGCGTTTTATACAAGTTTTGAACTTCGCCTCATTCAGTTCTAGAATGTGGGGAGGTATTTTATTGTAACATTTTATACAGTACCCCATAAAAGATGACGCAACTATAGCCAGCCTGAAACCTGGTTGAATTTATTGGTCCCTATTTCTAGTAACATAACTATGTCGATCGCTGTTTTTACTAAAAATATGTATATTCTTTCTAACGTACATGATGTTTTCGTAAATATATTGTAGCGTGATTCCATTTGTTTTATTGACATTCATACAAAACAGAAATGCTCGCTGGCGCATCAAACGATTCCATTCACACATGTCACGAGAGCAAAATGAAATCATCAACCATGCTATAATCATCAATTCAACACCTGAATCATGTCACTGACGCCATTACACATAAATTACTAATAATATGTTTGTGTAGCAGTCTCATATTGTCTGGCTGAGCTCTAAATTACTGTTGCAAATCACTGTAACAAATCATTGTTGGTCGGCCCGGTGATTTCGGTACGACATAATGCATTCCGTGTTTGATAATGATGTCAAATACCTTTGTGTTATCGTTCATCAAATTGTGTTTATGAGTAAAGGGTGTGGGTTTTGTAGTGACAAAGTATTTCCGGACATTAGATGTTATATTGATGAGTTGATTTGACGCAGAGTTATAATTCTTGATACGATTTTTGAAACTTTTTACTTAGCTGTCACAAAGTTTAGTATTTTTGCAGATAAATGTATGTCTGAGCTAAAAAGATTCAGCTGTTAATGATTTTATCACTCACAAAGAACAAACCAGACTTAACATGATACCAAATCTCTTTGTAACCAGCAATATATTTCATAAAACATTCCCCAAGCTAAAATAATGAACACCACCTTGCAGCCGAACTAAATCATACTATAACAGAACTAAAATCGAAATTAAATTACCATCTTTCGTTGTATCTGGAGGCAGTAGGCGCTACGGGCAGGGTACTCTCACGACCCGATATTTACGAGTTCGGCCGATACCGAACATTATTTATGTCTCTGTTTCCCCATTTTTGTAACAATATTTATTGTGCTCGAATATATCAAATGTGGAATCTTTAACAGTGGCTTCTGTTTTGTAAAGGTTTTCTGATATTTTTTCTGTGGAAATATTTTAGGAGGTTAGACCGGGTTGGCTATCACCCTATACTATATAATACTCGTAAAATAATGTTATAAATTCGACAGTAACTCTGTCTGTATCTCTGTGTGTGAAATTGGTTTTGGCGTTGAGACGTGCAAAAGTTATTTTGCACGTCTCAACGTAATGACATATGGCTCTGAGACGTGGTCGCTAACAATGGGCCTTATCAGAAAGCTTACAGTCACTCAAAGGGCAATGGAGAGGGCTATGCTCGGCGTTTCCTTGCGTGATCGTATCAGAAATGTTGAGATCCGTAAGAGAACCAGGGTTACCGACATAGCCCGAAGAATTGCCAAACTTAAGTGGCAGTGGGCAGGGCACATTGCTCGCAGAACGGATGGCCGATGGGGCAGAAAGGTTCTGGAGTGGCGACCGCGAACCGGAAGACGTTGCGTTGGAAGGCCTCCCACCAGGTGGACCGATGACCTGGTGAAGATTGCAGGAATCCGCTGGTTGCGGGACGCACGGGACCGGTCAATGTGGCGACGCTTGGGGGAGGCCTATGTCCAGCAGTGGACGTCTTTCGGCTGATATGATGATGATGATGATGACGTCTCAACGCCTAAACCAATTTCTATGAAATTCGGCACACAGATAGACCATGTCCTGGGTTAGGACATACGATACTTTTTATTTCAGGAGTACGTGACCTTATGATAATGTTTACGCAGGCGAAGACGCTGGCGGAAGCTAGTATGATTTAATTCTTACTAAGGCACCGTTGTTTCTATGATCTGTGCTAACGCATTAGATATGCTTGTGCCTAACAGGACGCTTGTCTTTAGCTTGGGTTGTTTCTTTGTAATTCTTTAGCTATTTAAGAGGTAATATGGGCAGAGAGCGCCGACTGAATTTCCTTAGTAAAAAGTCATAACTCGAGGTTTGGCTCTCGTCTCTTTCCTCCTTCAATATTGGACCAATTTAAAAGATATTCCATAAACTGGTAAAGTGCGATATATACTATTTTCCTATGTTTTCCTTTTTTCATTTATATTTGTCAAATTTGTACACTAAGTCTCCGTTGACAGCGCAATTTTGAGTATTTTTTGTGGGCCCTAGTGCTTCTAAAGTTAATGTATCATCAAAAAGGAAAACATAAAAACATAGGAACAAAGTATATATCTTTAATTTGTAGGAGGAAACAGACGAGAGCCAAACCTCGAATTATGACTTTTTACTAAGGAAATTCAGTCGGCGCTCTCTGCCCCCGTTTCCTCTTAATAACTTCTCTGACAGCATCACACTTAATTACAACAGCTTCATCATCCTCAACTACGAGAAGAGAAAAAAGATTACTATACTACTATACTGTCTGGTATTTCTAGAATCACTAGTATTAACTCCGTCCCATGGGCAGGCTAGTTGGAAGTGCTGATATATTCTTCAACACGTCGGATCAGACACAAAGGGGTGCGTCGGACGTCAAACGTTATGTTCACATGTGAACGAAACATTTGTATAATTTTGTGCACAGAGACACAACGAGAGCGATAGTAAAAGACCCTGTCAGTGAGAAAAGATAAAACATTAGAACATCAACTGAGACATCACTGTGTACTAAAAATGTCAATATCATTGGTTAGCTTCTCTTAAAACTTTGAAATTGTCACATTACTGTGTGTGTTGCCAGCGATTACTTACGGGACAGAGACGTGTTCGCTCACAATGGGCCTCATCAGAAAGTTTAAAGTCACCCAAAGGGTAATGGAGCAAATGGCTATGCTCGGATTGTGTGAACCCTTGCGTGATCGCACATCCGTCTTCATTTCTGATTCGACAAGAGAAACAAGGCTACTGATATAGCCCGAAGAATTGCCGAACTTAAGTGGCAGTGGGCAGAGCACATTGCACACAGAACGGATGGCCGTTGGAGCCGAAAAGTTCTCGAGTGGCGACCGCGTACCGGAAGGCGTAGCTTTGATGGCCTCCCTCTAGGTGGAGCGACCTGGTCAAGACCGCGGGAGTCCATTGGATGCGAAAAGCACAGGACCGATCAATGTGGCCACACTTGGGGAGGCCTGTGTCCAGCAGAATACGTCTTTCGGCTGAATTGATGATGATGTTTAACATTTAGTGCCAACTCAATATCATATGGATTTCCAAGCTGCACATTTATTATTCTGACCTGAAAATTCTTGCAGCTACTGCTTATTATATGTATTGAGCTGATTATTTTTGTGGCATGGGTTCGCTCAGTAGTAGTTTCAAATGCTTGTGAATGTGTCTTATTAGAAAGGTACTGGATTTCTGCTTCTTATTCTTATGCTTGTACCACTCTACTGCCTCTACTGCCACATTGCCCTGTTTAAATAAACACCTTTATTTTTATTCCTCAAATCACCTACATAATATTCTTCATACCCAACCTGAGATCCTAAATCATAATTTCCATAAACATAATAATTTATATCGTTAAAAAACCCTCTCGTTGTACCACGCGACTGCTTATTCGCCGGCCAGCCGCAACGCCTCTTTCATGTCGAGAATCAGATACGCGTCGATTTATAGCAGCCCGCCTTAATTGTGGCCCGATCAGCCGGCCGCATCAATTCAATTTGTTATTATGAACACTTGATGTGAACATGGGGATTTTGTGAGGAAGGAAATTTGTAGAAACGGCGTGATTTTGGGATTGAGTTGGGGCTTAGAGTGTCCTTTGGGCTTAGGGTTCGAAATAGGCTAAATTTTAGCTCCAACAGCAAAGCTTTTAATGTGGCCGGATATTAAGTGTCTGTTAGACATCTTGGAAAGCCGATGAAGATGCGAGACGCACGGGACCGGTTCTATGTTCAACAGTGGAGGGTATTCGGCTAAAATGATGATGAGGAGATAATATATCAAAATTACTGTTTTTCTTATTTTTTGCCGTTTTATTGCTTGGTTTAAAGCTCGATTTTTAGCTTAATCCTTCTTCACCACACAGTCTATCCTCTGAAAAGCGTCTAAATTTAAAGGAATTATGCTACCGTTATCTGCTTACTGGAGTCCACAGCTGGATATATCCTATAGCCCTAGACTCCTGCTGAGGGTCATGATTATCCCGACTGACATTCTCGACGATCTCCCTCAATTATCCATCTTTGATCTGATCTAATAGAGAGAATAACTCCAACATAAATACTAACAGGAGAAACGGAAACAAACAACCACACATCTTATTTACCACATTTAAAATATTTCCTTTAAAGGCCCAAAGCACCTAAGAAACCTAAAAGCGTGTGGACTAACATTTTTATAGAGCTATAAAGTAGGTTGAGCGCCATTCGCAGACCACCTATCGCAGAGCTATCGCAACAAATTGCGCGTGATGTATCGCCCGCTATAATGGTGGGCCGCATTGTTTTTAGAATAGGGGGACAGTCCTGGTTTCGAAGTACAAAGGTAGAGTAATGTGTCGTAGATAAAAAGGTAAGTCTTGACCCAGGTAATATAGATTTACTTGTTAAAAATGAGAAAGATATCGCTAAATAAGATAAAGCTTTGCTCCCTTGATCGGAACGCACAACGTTGCGGTATGCGGTATCGGACACAAAATCATATGAAAATTGTCTAGAATAGTATTTTGTTCCATAGCAGTAAGCGTCAGTGGTGTATACCGCAGCGTTGTGCGTTCCGATCAAGAGGCCAAACCACCACGTGAAATCTTTTAAGCTAAACAAATACAAAAAGTCTGCCCTAATGACAGCACTAACAACAAGAGGCCTAGACAAAATGACATTTTATAAACAATAACAATTTTTGAAATCCTCACTCATCCTGTTACATAAAAGGGATTCATATCAAAAGCCATACAACCAACCACTTACCTAACTCAAAAAACCGGAACAATATCCCAGTTCTGAACAAAAACAAACAATCCCTACCACCATTACGTTCGCCGGCCGCTCGCTCGCCACCAGCTAGATTTTATCGCTCCTTCGAACCATTAAAACGGCCATAATGAAGTTTCCCCACGGATAATGCACTGGAGCATTACGCCATGATTTACAAGGCCAGCAATAAAAAGAATTTAAGGGATGACCCAGGATAGTAAAAATAGCGGGCTTGGGGCGAATCGACATCGTAAAGATGAGAAATGTGCGCTAGTGTGTTTTATGTTGGCAATTTTATTATATCATATTACATGTATTGCGACTGGAGAGCATTTTATTGCGTATAGTGAGGTGCTGGGAAGTACATTTTTCTACGTAATACACGTTTAATTATTTGGAGTGGATTAATGTCAAATTCCTTCACCGTTAGAAGAAAAATAAAGTATTTATTGTCACAGAAACTGATTTGCCTATAAATTATGCAATGGATAGAAAACTTTTATAAATTAAATTATAAACCAAATGTGTGTATTGAATAAAGTGACATTTTTTTTGGAAAATCTCTATCCTCATCATCAACTTCCTACTCTTGTCCTACAGTTTCTTCTTCCAATTATTATCTTCAAACACACGTTACGCTATCATTCACTCTCTTTTCTCAAACGGTTATCTTTTCTTGGGCCTTACATCAAATACAAAGCCCTGGCAGTCTGCTTTTAAAATATTCACAAAATTATAATTTATTTCAATCAATCGCTTGAATTCAGGACCCCCGTGTATAAACCTCATTCCCTTCACAGTTGCCTGCCAACAAAATTCAAAATCATCAGAAAATCATTATGTTTCAAAGAGGAACTTATTCCGCATAAAAAGATTGTGTAAAACCATTGAATACAATTCAATCTTAATAACAAAGGGACCAAATACTTAATACGGCTATTGAACGAAACCAAATTTTGTATCAATTTCAAATCATGGTAGGATTATTTTTGACCTCCTGTTGAGAGAGACCCCTTTCTGTTGAACCCTGAAAGTGTTGCATAGATTAAATCAATGGGAGCAGATGTGCCAGTAGCGCATTCAATTTTACCCTTCGGGGAAGAAGTCAGTAATCCTATCAAAAATATCATTACTAATCCCTCATTATGTACCTAAAGTTGTGAGATATCATGTAGAGCCTTTGCTTTTGGTTTTAATTTATTCATGTGATCGGTTCTCAGCCTGTTTTACTGGCTATATACTGGGAAAAGACCGATGCCTTCACCTTTTACCACAATGTATCAAGGTGATGTTAACTTCAGCTAGATGTTGTTGTAAAAATCAATGCATCTCACCAGTTTTCTTTTCAACTGCCGACGGAAAAAGAATGGTGTTATAAGTGTGTATTTGTGAATCTGTCTATGGCATCATAGCTCCTAAACTGATAAACTTTTGACGTAGTTTTTTTGTTGTTTGAAATATGACTTTGTCCAGAATGTTTTTATCTATGTTTGATGACAATCGGTTCAGTCGTTCAAAAATTATGCACATTTTAGTATCTGAATCGGGGCATTTCCACAAGATATCGTTTTATAGTTACGTGTTTCGATGGATTATCGATCGAAGCATGTCTACTTCTAGATACATTTATTATGTAAGTAGGTAGTTTAAAACACATGTGTTGATAAGCCTCGGGGGTTTATTTTTTATATTTAATCTTGTTGAGGTATCAAGATCCTACCAATAAATTATGTTATGTTTGTAATTCGATGATACTTAAACGGATTTAGATATGACTGTGGACCACGGGGTACGTATAAGGGTAGATGATAACCTAGATTGGTACTTAGAAAGCCCTGTTTACGTTTTCTTAGCATTATTTTAGACTTTTAGAGGGAATTTTGAAGGCATTTTGCTTTATCTTCATATTACTCTTATATTCTTCTAGACTGCAGCTATGGAAAAATCCGATCTATTTCTAAACTCTAATCTATGACCCGTAATACCCGGGACCCCTGGACGGCTCCCCGCGGGATCCGAACCCGCTACACACCGTATTAAAGCCGACGTTACACTCGATATTAGGCGTAATGATGAAGCGGCTCCCATTACTGATTACTTACTGCATGACGAGGGGGTTTAGTTTCTTTTTTCGTTGGATATAAATTATTAATTCAGATTTTTAGGTAAAGGTAAGGTGATATGGCTTAACTCAGTCATGGGTGTAATTAAATGCATAGAGGTATCAGTATCCGTTTTGTTTGTTAGAACATACAAGAGTTAGACCGTCTGATGGCTTTTCTAGTCGTCACTTTTGTTGATGTTTGACTGTTGATAATAATCATCAATCAGTATACAGTCAGCGGATGTTGTACAGGAGACAAATATTGTCGACGATACTGTACCCACCACTAGGACTGCAACAGCTCGTAGGAAATGGAGTAATGAAATGAACAAATTTATCCTACGCACTTACCTTCACCTCACTAATATGGATACAGACAAAAACGCATACCTTCCATCACTTCACACGAAGTTTTTAGAAAAATACCCAACTATGCAAGTTAGCCGACAAAGAATAGGTGACCAGCGAAGAGCAATAGTACAAAAGAAGTTATTATCACAAGACACAATAGATCAGATATATCAGGAAGTTAGGGCTGAACTACAAACGGTTCACACACAAATACAGCAACACTCCACACAATCTAATACACAGTCCGGCCAGCGCATGAGGTGGACTAACGAATACAATGAAACACTTATTAGGATATATTTTACTGTAACACAGTTAGAGACAAATAAAACAGCCTATAGAAAATATTTACACGAAGCATTCATAAATATTTATCCAGAATTATCACATATAAGTGAGCAAAGATTATCTGACCAAGTGAGAGCGATAACAAATAACGGATTTATAGACGCAAACAGATTAGAAGAAATAAAAAACCAGGTAGCTGTAGAATTGAGGAGTAGCAACACCAACACACAAAATTTTGAAGACCTAAATAACGATCTCTTTACCACAAAATCGCAGGATGACTCCCTTCCAACTGACCCAAATACTTATAACATCATAGATACTAACATCGTTCCTCAGACATTCGTAAATACAGATGATAACAATTTCTTGAACCACATAGAGATTGGTCAATTTGAGCCAACGGAAACTAATGTAGATGCTATTAACCCTGAAATTGAAGCCATATTTCAACAGGCTCAACTAAATTTTACTGACACACATCCCACTAATAGACCATACATTCCCAAGCAAAAGACATCTAGAAAGTTTTCTGCTATAGTTACATATATAAATACTGTTATTCTTCCTAAGCACGTAAATGTCGACACCGAATTCATAAAACTGCAAACAATAATTTACTGTGCAGCGTGGACGGCAGCCACATGCAATGGATGTAAAATATTAGACTTTATACAAAATGAGCGCCGCACATATAAACAGAGAAAACCAAAGTGGCAAATCAGATTAGAAAATAAAATCGGTAATCTAAGAGCAAACATTGGGAGGCTAACACAATTCATTAATGGTAGGAGAAGTCTAAAATTAATAGCCGCAGTCGAACAAATAAAAATAAAATACCAACTTCACGCACAACACGAGAATTCAAATATACAATTAGAACACTTTTTGGACACTTTAAAACAAAAATTAAATGCAGCATCTAGTAGGCTTAAAAGATATATCACATGCACAAATCGCAAACAGCAAAACACAAAATTTTGTAACAACGAAAGAATATTTTACCGAAATCTTACGTCCAATAACACCACTAGCATACCGCTAGAGACACCTTCGCCTGAAGTATTACGGGAATTTTGGGCAAATATATGGGAAAACCCAGTAAACCATAAAAATCATGCAAACTGGATCAATGACGCAACACCAGAAATCCCTGAAATGGAGTTCGAACTCATACCAATAAGCACTTTTATAGAAGTCTTAACACGCACACACAACTGGAAATCTCCAGGCACAGACAATATTCATAACTATTGGTATAAGAAATTCACTAGTATCCACCCATTCATATATAATCACCTAAATGAATTCATTAAATCGCCACAGTTGCTCCCAACATACTTAACACAAGGAGTGACGTATATGATACCTAAAGACACAAATAATACCACAGATCCAGCTAAATACAGACCAATTACTTGCTTGCAAACCCTTTATAAAATCCTAACAGCCTGTATAAGTGAACTAGTCTACGATCACTTAAATAAGCATAACATTCTTGCAGAACAACAAAAGGGATGTCGTAAAAACAGCCAAGGATGTAAGGAACAACTAACTATAGATGCAGTTGCTATGAACAGCGCGGTCAAAAGCAAACAAGATATCCATACCATGTTCATCGATTACCAAAAGGCATTTGATTCAGTCCCACATAGCTGGTTGTTACATGTCCTCAACATCTATAATATTCACCCCACAATTAAATTATTCCTAGATTCTACTATGCAAAGTTGGCAAACTGTACTTAAAATAAATCAAGCATCCACGAATTTAGCCACTGAACCAATTCAAATTAAACGTGGTATTTTCCAAGGCGATGCTCTCAGTCCTTTATGGTTCTGCATGGCACTCAATCCACTATCACACCTACTGGATAAAACTAACAAAGGGTTTCCAATAATAAAAGATAACACGCAATTCACCTTAACACACCTGATGTATATGGATGACATAAAGTTATACGCAGCAGATAAACAATCACTTTTCCATTTAGCAGATACCACACAAGAATTTTCTAATGACATCAATATGCAATTCGGGGTAGATAAATGCAAAATTCTATCAATTGTAAAAGGAAAAATTCAAAATAACAGCTACGTGCTCGGAACAGGTGAAACTATAGAGCCAATGGATGAACACACTTCATACAAATACCTAGGTTTCAAACAATCGAGACAGATAGAACACAAGATGACAAAACAAGAATTGATGAAAAAGTTTACATATCGCCTAAATCTAATTCTTAAAACTAACCTTAACTCCAGAAACACAATTAAAGCTGTCAACACATTCGCAATACCCATTCTCACGTACTCTTTCGGGATCATACGATGGTCAAAAACAGATATAAAAAAAATGCAGCGAACTATCAATACTCTCTTTACTAAGCATAGAAAACACCACCCAAAATCATGCATACAGCGACTTACGTTACCACGACAAGAAGGAGGGAGGGGTTTGATAGACGTACAAAATCTGCACAACAAGCAGATCCTTTCACTCAGATCTTACTTCCATAACAAATCAGATCAATCGCCGCTACATAAACACGTAACAGAGTCAGATAAAAAACTCACACCACTCAACTTGCAAAATAGAAACACCCAAATCAATGAAAACATCGTAAGCACACAGCAAAAAATTGCAGCATGGGCTGGAAAAGCTCTACATGGAAGACATCGAGCCAGCCTGAGCCAGCCACACGTCGATAAAATTAAGTCGAACGAATGGCTCAAACGAGGCGAACTGTTTCCCGAAACTGAAGGCTTCATGCTTGCAATCCAGGATCAAATAATAGTAACACGTAATTACAGAAAATATATAATGAAAGACTCCAATCAGCCGACTGACACATGCCGACATTGCAACAGCGCTTCTGAGACCATACAGCACATAACAGGGGCCTGTAAATCTCTCGCACAGACTGATTACAAACACCGACATGACCAAGTTGCAGCAATCATACACCAACACCTCGCATACAAATATAATTTCATAGGTGAGATGATTCCGTATTATAAATATAAACCAGAAATCATTTTGGAAAATAGTAATAAAAAAATCTATTGGGACCGAACAATAATTACAGACAAAACAATACATTATAATAGACCCGATATCACTGTACACGACAAAATAAATAAAATAGTGTACCTAATCGATATAGCTATACCTAATTCACACAACATCCAAACTACAATATCCGAAAAACTTAGTAAGTACCAAGAACTCGCCATAGAAATGAAAACCCAGTGGAAAGCGCAAACCGTTCACATCGTCCCAATAGTACTTTCATCTACCGGTGTAGTGCCAAAGGCTCTCACACAAAGTCTTAATACTCTACACATGCCTTCTCACACACTGTACATGCTCCAAAAAGCCACCATACTCAATACCTGTCGCATAACGCGAAAGTTTCTGACTGCCTCTACATTATCATCCACCTTTTCAATTTAAATTCCCGCCTTCACACTTGGCTCCGGCCCGTGTGTAAGGTCGTATACTCTCTCAAAAGAGAAGCAAAACAAAGAACTCGAAAATAATAATAATAATAATAAATAATAAATCGTTTATTTCGGACCAAACATTTGTACATACATTATAAACCTACCAAACTGCGTGACAGTTTGTCGGCAGGATTAGCGCTCGTCTTATTAACATTTGGTATCAATTATAAACATCTAAGTAGGTAGATACAACTATTAATAGACGGTAAGAATGTTAACATTAGCATTTCAGCAGCCGCGCGGGCCGCCGCCGTCGGCACTCACACCGGCGACGGCTCGCGCCGCGCATGCTGTTTCAGAATACAATGCAACAAGATGCTCAATGACATTGCCGCAACACGCGACAACAATTAACAACTCAATATTATCAACTACTGCCGCACGACGCAGCAACGTCATTAAGCAGTTCAGTTTTTAATTTAATTTTTAGTGTTCGCTCACTAATACCACCACTATCTTTTCTCAGCCAGTCGATATTATTATAAATCGTAGGGGTCAAATACTTGTTGGTTCTTTTGCCATAGTAATTTTTAACTGGTGCTCTAACGAATTTACGTTCTCTAACGCTCCTAGTATTGTAAGTGTTTTGCACTTGTACTTTAAATTGGTCGTTATAGAACTGCTCCAGAACCATCAAGTACTTGACCTTCTCATGTACGGGAAGCACCTCACATACAACAAAAGTCTATCATAATTTTCTTTACACTCAGGTTTTAGTTTTGGGTTAACCAGGTATTTCATAAATCGAACTTGGAGTGATTTTATACTGTTCAGGTAGGTTTTGAATGTACGGCCATAAGTATTTAAACCATAGCTCAGCAGAGACTCGGCGAGAGCGAAATAAATCACACGCAGCGTTTTCCTACTCAAAGGTGCCTTCAGGATATAGAATTTACTTAACTGATGTTAGGGGCTTCCATTGAATCGTCTTAAGCATAAATATAGCATCACTAGCCAGCGGCTGCGCCCGCGTGAATGTCGAAAATTATCCCATGGGAACATATTCCCGGGATAAAAAGTATCTCATTTGCTATTTAGACTATGATCTATCTCTATTCTAAATTTCATCCAGATCCGTAAAGCCGTTTGAGCATGAAGAAGTAACAAACACACACACTAACTCTTAAACTTTCACCTTTATAATATTAGTGTGATCATCATTATCAGCATCAGTCCGATATATACCCGTCCACTGGTGGACATAAACCTCTAAATCACACGCCATTTGTCTCGATTTTCGGTAGCCCTCATCCAGCTGCTACAAGACACACTGCGAAGATCGTTGCTCCACCTAATGACATAACCAGCGTATAATGTTCCAACTGTTGGGACACAGGCCTCTTCTCTATGACAGGCAATGGGCTGTAATCCAACACGCTGGCCCAGAATATTTTAAAATAATATACATTTTAAGTCACGGACAAAATGCTACTAAATTCCTATTCATAATAACGCTAAACTAAGACCTGACATTGGCATTCTAGATAATTTTTGTATGTAAACAAAGAAATTTCATGAAAAGTGGCTGTCAAAGTGACCAGGCACGACATTGGCACTAAACATTTTGTCAGCAAATTCATAATATAACAAACAAAACATGCCTTTGGTCTGTTCCCATGTTAACGCAATAAAACATTGTCCTCAATTAAACCACTACCCAATTTACAAAAGCAACTAGTCCCCATTACGAATTCAATCCTATCGCTAGCCTACCAGCCACGAGCCACGAGCCCACGAAACCAATACAAACGAAGCCATACATCACTCTTATAGCGTGTCCGCAGAACATTAGTCTAACCGAATCAATGAGCCATTGTCGGGTTAGTACATTAAATTCTGTGCCATAACTCATGGTGTGCCATAATTTCGTTCACAAAAGACCGCCTGGACGGCCGTGATTAATGTAGGTGGAGGAAAATGAAATGAGATGTCGCGAAGGTTTTGAGCTGGTTTGGGAGGTTCTTGTTTGGGAAGACAGTGTTGTTATAAAGATTTTTGATTTTAAAAGATTGGGCAAACATTGTAAATAACTACTTTATTATCAAAAAGAGAATTTGTATGAGTTTGTGCAGCATATTGCTTATCAGCAAAAATGTGACTTGCTTTTTTCTTGTCTGAGCTTTTTCATTTGTTCTGGATTCGGTAATTTGTCTCTAGACCAAGTGGTGTAACTTTGTCATGGTAAGTAAAATTAATGGATATTGTCAAACGAGTTATTACTATAGATCATTCGCGTTAAGAAAATAGTGAGTCATCGTTGTGAGCCGATCCCTCGACCAATCGGGTCGCAAGCTTTCTAATTTGTTGCGATCCAAACGATGACTCACTATTTTCTTAACGCGTATGAACTATACCAATCTCGTAACAAATGCATCGTGGAAATGCAATAAACTGCAATGACAGTTCTCAGAAAAACTGCCTATTATCTCTAGTTCTCTGTCTCGCCAGTTCGTGATACACACACATAATCAGCCTATTAATGTTCCCACTGCTGGGACACAGGCCTCCTCTCTGTGAGAGGGAAACAAACATAGCAATTAAATACTTATTCAAAGAAAAAATATTCTAGAATCTCTATTATCTAATGCACCTTTTTGCAATATAGGTAAATAAGACATTAAGTAATTATGACCTAGTAATTTAGTTCTATGTTTATAGTTTTAAGTAAATTGAAATTAATTTTCAAAATTATACAATCTTGCCACTATTTTTAGACTTCTTATGTTAAATATTGTTCAAATTCTGTTGTCCTACGATAAGCATATTTTTAGAGCTCCTACAGCCTGTGATACAGGATTACCTAGTACAGGCATCTTACATTATTACACCTACATTAGTTATCTAAGATTGAAACTGTGTTTTTACCTTTTATAATTTCTGAATAAAGATTTATTATTATTTATTATTATTACCTAGTTGTTATGCTCAGGTCTGAGTTTTAAGATTTAGGAATCTTTATTATTGCATCGAAACTCTTAAAACAATTTACCTATCCGCCTCAAAACGCAGCAGCTACCTCTGCCAAATAAAATATCTCCATTTAGTAGTAACCCAATCTGTCCGCGGCGCGTGTAGCGCTGATCCAATAGAAAACTAATCACTACAATTCGGTGGACAGCCATCGACAACACGTGTCGATACCGTGTCGATTGGTGTATGTCGATATAATTGGTCAAGGATATTGACAGGTTGCAAGAGTATGATGTGAGGGGAAGGCTGATTGTACTCGGATAAGATGACAATTATCCGAGCTGAAGTGATCTAACTGTAGTTCTGCCCCACTTTCTCGCAACTATGATAGAGTTAGTTTTATTTCACGCTGGATAGAACAACAATATTTAAACGAAGTTTTTTTAATGAGCCTACTGCTGGTACGCAGGCTTTCTATCAGGGAGAGGGATTAGGCCGTAACCCACCACGCAAGCGATGTCAAGTACAAGTACGGGATGTCATATGTCTTCTAATTTGTGGTTCTAGAACATGCCGGTTTCCTCAGAATGTTTTCCAACACCATTTTGAGAGCATTGGTAATTAAATAAAGTACACAAAGAATATTGCCGGCCTGGGTTCGAACCTACGTTCTACTCGACTCGTAAGCTCGCCTTTACCACCACTGCTCTTGAATACACATGAATTATCGTCAATTCGTCAATTTTTTTTTCTATGAAAAAACACCGAACAGGTTATGAAACAGAATTGAAGGAAACGAATGTATGCCAACTTTTATGATGCAGAATTATATCGGTTTGATTGTAGAAAATGGAACTGGAATTGTTTGGACTCGATATGCATCTTCCATCAGCGAGCTTAGCAGATTCAACTGGGTTTCATGCCTTGTCTGCTTGATTAGGTATAATTTGAACCTTTCAGGCCCGTTTTCCACCAAAGAAGAGACGAAACGAGAGGAGACGAGATCTGTTATAAGCAACCAATAGCATTTCATGATTTACACGTCTCTTCTTCGATCAGCTTCAGTGGAAATGGTTAATCAGAGCGGAGAAGATATGTGCGGTGTTTCCATACAAAATACGTCACTCTAGCAGGACGGAGTGGAGCTGCAATAACCTGGCCGCTATGCCGCTTGTCTCCGCACATCTCGTTTTATCTCCGCTTTAGTGGAAAACGGGCCTTAAGCAGCTAAAATTTAATTCCACTTCTACCTTTATCTAGCCACCTTTTCATACCGTATCGACACTTCCTCATCTCTACGTGCACCGCCGCGGGTTTTCGCATCAACTAGCAGGTCGGATTAGCGGTCGCCGGTCGGTCCGAGCGCGTTCCGGTTGCACCCTTTGTGAATGTGACGCCGCCGGCGATGCACGGCCTGGATGGTTCGTACATGAGTGTGGTGGTAGGTACAGGAGGTTTACATGACGGGTTGTATGTGGGTGCATGGAGGTGGATTATTTTAGCGATGAATAACATGATAAGGTTGTTTTCGTCGATGGAATAGACAGGTATGTATAGGCAGTGCATAGGCACTCTCGCTTTGCCAGTTATGTAAATCACATGTTAGGGTAAGTATATTGGTAAGTTCAATAACGTACCTAAGTTTAGCCTAAAATACCTGTTAAAAATTGGTAACTTCATATTCTCAGTAAAGAAATCGGCCCTATCTATCTTAACTTCCAAAACGAAATCCATATCGTCAAACATTTTCCACTGTATGCTTCCTGCCACATCTGCAACACTTACCAGCTCACTGCTTCCAATCACCCATGGTGTCACCGTGAGCAGTCGCGCCACTGATCTGGAACGCTCAGCGGGGTATCATTGTGCCTATTTTTGTATAACTGATAGGTTAGCGATACAAAAAAAAAACATGCAGTGTTAGAAATTTTATTTTTTTATCATTAAAAAGAAAGAGAAGAATTTGTCAAATCGCGCATTATTAAAAATGTCTTTACCTAACAAGAAAAAGAGTGATCCTGAACTCTTGAATAATCATGAGATAGATCAGTTAATCAGGCAATATTAGCTATGCTGTAACTTTATTTTAGCTTCCCATGAAAAGAAACTCAAAAGTCTATCGTTCTGAGCAACCATATTTTTATTATAGACAAAGACAAAGACAAAGATATTTTATTTCAAGTAGGCCACCAAGCGGCACTTTTGAACGTTAAAATAATAATAATTGATTCTACCGTGCATTCGGAAAGTAGCTTGTAATGGAGAAGAATGCACAAGAAACTCCATACTTACTCTTTTTAAAAAAAAAAATACAATATTTAGGTACATAAGTACATACCTTGATGAATGAAATTGAGTTTATACAATTACAAATATACTTATACAGTCTTCAGAAGGTCCAACAATAATTCAAAACAATAATGTTCTGCATATCACTTGTTTTTGCGGCCTAGTGGCTGTGGAGCTGGACTTGTATGGATGTATCAGATTACCTGGATTTGTCAGAAGACAATCAATGGCATATCATGTGATACAGGACTTCTTAGTACAAGAGCCAGGGCTGCACTGATATTTGTGACGTGTATTAAAAACAAAAGCTTCCAATTATTCTTCTCTCTTTAGCTACTATCACATATGCAACACTTCATGGCGACCATTCAATACACCCGATCACCCATGGTGTCACCGTGAGCAATCGCGCCATTGATCTGGAACGCTCAGCGGGGTGTTGATCAGTTTGTAATTGTAACGGCTTCAATGCTGGGCAATACAAAAGATTTGAAGTGCTGAGTTGTTGAAGTTATTGTTGGTTATGCTAAAGTGTGATCCAATATTCTGCATATTGGAGTAATAAGTAAAAAGTTATTTTATAATTCGCGGAAAATACGAAATGGTTTAGTATGTGGTTTATCAAATAAAATTGATTAATCAGACGAACTTACCTTAAGTGAAGTCCGATTACAATTTCATGAAGGATGAACTGAAATATAATTGATTACAGAGTAGTTCCCAAATCACTAGTATTTGGCATCGCAGTTTTAGAGAAAATAAAAATAAAACTTTTCTCTATGGATTGGTAACCCTGATTTGACACTCTTTAGAGATAGCGTTGCTCTGTTGGCCCGTTCGACAAGGGACTGATCCTAAAAAGGATGGGTTGGGTGGGTAATTATATTTCAGTTCATCCTTCATGAAATTGTAATCGGACTTCTCGGAATAAAAAATAATTACATCCTCAAGTTGGCATTAAAGACAGCATTAATAAAGCTGTCATGTGGGGCATTAACATTCACTGGTACATCATAAAACCTGGCAAATGTAAGAGAGCTATCTGACCAGCCAGCAGTTTTCCTAATCACATCTAATGATACCCTATGAGCTAAATATTTTGGTATCAATACCACTTTCCTTCATAACTGATTTAATCCATCTACTAATTGTTTGGTTTAATGCTCTTTTATAAGGTTTCCTACTAGTCAATAGCAAGTATTGTTCATCAATCCTAATAGATGATGTTAGCTCAACATATTATGTTATGTTTTTATAGCTAAACATATTATGTTTTTATAGCTCTAGCTGGGAAAACATTGGGGTTCTGATCAAAAAACGGTAGTTTAATTAATGTTTCAGTTCTTGATGACAGTGATGTTTTTATAAGATCTGTAATGATAATATGTATTATGTCTTGTGACATAGATATATCTTGTATTTTAATTACTGATATAGTCTGTACTCTTTAAGCAGTAGCAAGAGCTAATAAGGTGACTTAACATTTCCAAATTTAAATTTTTATCATCACCCCAATTAGACAGAAATCTTAGCACTATTGAAGGATCCCAAGTATTAACATACTTTCGTAAAGCAGGTTTAATTCTGTATAAACCCTTAAAAAAAAAACGTTTGATGTGATCATCCCTGCCAATTCTTTCATTTAGCAGAAGGGAAAGTGCAGATCTCGCTGTATTTAACAAGCTGTAGCCAACATTAATTTTATGTATTTCAGTTAGGTACTGTATTACATCTGGTATTGAAGCTGTATAAACATCTACACTGTGGTTTTGACAGAATAACCACCAACTCTTATAAGTAGTACTACTATATTGCTTTAGCATACCTGGTGAAATGAATGATAACATAATGTTTAGTGAGCCCTCTGGCAAACCTCTACGTCTGAATGCTTCCCGCAAAAGATGCTCGCTGCCAGGGTAAGCTGGTTGCTTAATGGGTGTTCCATGCTGAAAGGAGATTGTAATAAATTCTTATTAGGATAGAATATGATTAGTTTTGTAACCATCAACATTGTTGCCAAAGGATACCATGGCTGACAAGTCCACAGTGGGTATACTAGGATTCCCTTCACCCCATCGTTTTTAATTTTTTGCAGACATTTTGTAATTATTGCAAATTGTGGGAATGCATAAAAAAAAAATCGGAGCTCCAGTCAGATGTAAAGGCATCTATTTCAAATGCATATGGGTCTCTATGCCATGACACATATGTTTTACATTTTGCATTATTTCTGGTAGCAAATAAATCAATACTAGGCTTGCCAAACTCTTTTTCAATCATCTATTGATAATCCCCACTCTGTGTCAATGTTAGTATTCCTTGATTCCTCATCTGCCAAGTTATCTTTAGATTTTATGTAAGATGCCTGGACATTAATGAACCTAGATTCACACCAATCCCATATCATTCTACTAACATCATTGAGGTGTGGAAATTGAACACTACTCATCTTGTTAATACAGGCAATGGCAGTAGTGTTGTCAATTCGAAGAAGAATATTACAATTATTTTTTTAATTTGCAAAGCATTTTAAACCAAAAAATGATGCCATTAGTTCTAACTGGTTTATGTGATACTTTTGTTCTGATAATGACCACAGGCCTCCAACACTCTCACCATTGCAATAAGCAACCCAACCTGTCAGGGAAGCATCTGTATATACCTACTTGTAAATCAAATTTTCTTGACTTATATGTTTTGCTGTTATGCATTATGTTATGTTTCCACCATTGAAAGTCTGACTGTAATAGTATAGGTAAGGTCATGGATGCATCATAATTGTCCTTTAATATCAGTAATGCTAAATACCTAACATGTTCCATTTGCTTTGTATGTACTATGCCATATGGTATAGCTGGACATGCTGCTACTAATGTACCTAACAATCTAGCAAATTCTCTAATCCTATTTTTTTTTTTTTTTTAATTTTAGGAATTTATCAATCATACTCTTAATTGTATTTCTTTTTTCTAAAGGTAGCTAAATAGCTCAAGGCACATTGATGTGGAGTTAATCATGAACCCCAAAAATTTGCAATATATACTAGGCACTAGGTTGCTTTTTTCAGAATTAATAATAAAGCCTAAGCCCTTTAACACACCAATTGCTGTTTCCATGTTCTGTAAACACTCATTATAAGTTTGGCTAATACATAAAAGATCATAAATGTATATTGTGGGTAGGAGGCCTAAATTTCTGAGATAACCAACCACAGGTTTTAACAATTTGGTAAACACACTAGGTGCAGTACATAATCCATATGGCAATGCTGTAAATTCATATAATGTTCCATCAAATTCAAAACGGAGGTACTTTCTGTGTTCAGATGCTATAGGTACTAATAAGTATGATTCCTTAAGGTCTATGCAACACATATAATAATGTTTATCAATTAACCTTACTGCAGTGCGAATATCTTCCATCTTAAAGTGACTAACTTTTATAAACATGTTCAAAGGTTTTAGATTGAAAATGAATCTTTGCTTGCCGTTAGGTTTTGGAACAAGGAAAACCTTTGGAGATGAATTCTCCCTTTGAATGACAACATGGTGTTATAGCTCCTAATTGTGAAAGGTTAACAATAGCTTCCTGCATAAGTGGAATTTCACAATCAGGTAAATTATTTTTAGGGACTATACTTTGGTAAACCGAGACATGAAAGGAATATGATATCCTTTAATCCACTGCAATATAATGGGATCATTTGTTAATGACAACCAACAAGCAAAGTAGTTTTTTAAATTGCCAGCATGTACCTTATTTATTTCCTGTTGTTGTAGTGGGCACCCCGGGTTCTCTCGGAACGCTGTGGGTTGAAGGATGTCCTGTGTTGTGATGGCTGTGGTCGAGTCCGTGGTCCACCTCGTGCCATCCCCTTGGTTGGTTGACTCTGATTCAACTGTTGTGGTGGACCGTTCCTGTTTCCCATATATTTGTTATATGTGTTCTTAGCAGGGATTGCTGGCTATGGTGCAGTCTTCTTAATAGAGTTTGAACTCTGTTGTATTATCTTAATCCTTTCTGATAAATTGTCTCCATATAAAAATTCATTTCGGGTAGTATTTTGAGTCATTTCTAAGAAATGTTTGTCCAGTTGGGGAGACACTAGTGACCTTCTGGTTTTGTTTGTTGATGATGGTGGTCACACACCAACTTTGATGCTTCACTGAGTGATTTTAACATAGTTATTTTATCTGGTGGGTTGTTAATTATATGAGACATGACTTTGCCTATTATTGTAAGTGCTGTGCCCATCTGTCTTTTCTGGTAGGCAATACACTTGTCTCTAGTTATGCCCGTTTCAGAGATCACTGCCTTCACTTCTTCGTTCAAGATTGGGGCATCTAAGAGTTGGCAGTTTTCAGGCAAACTGTGACATTATGAGCATCAGATTGTTCTTCAGGACCGACGAAATTTGAGGATAAATTTCACTCTGTTCGATGATTTCTTCTGAAATATGAGAAAAAACCCTTACGTTTCTCAACAGCACTTTAATAGCACTAAACAGTATCTCGTACTGAAAGCACATGCTGGTTTTGACCAAATCGGCATCACGTGCCGGAAACAGAAATCTGTTTTATATCTGAGTTTATATCAAAGTTGATATCTCGTATCAAAGTTGATCTTCGTGTTTAAGTATCTCGTACTAACACGGTAGGTATATTATACTCGACCATTCACTAAACAGTATCTCGTACTGAAAGCACATGCTGGTTTTGACCAAATCGGCATCACGTGCCGGAAACAGAAATCTGTTTTATATCAAAGTTGATATCTCGTATCAAAGTTGATCTTCGTGTTTAAGTATCTCGTACTAACACGGTAGGTATATTATACTCGACCATTGTAGCCAGCCACGTGTTTAGACTAAGCTGTACCTAAATCAAAGCTTACCTTCGTTATCCAGTGTACTGGCGCGCAAAGGGCTCCGGTCACGTTCGACACTTTGCCGCCGATTTGAACTGAGGCTGCGCCTGCGTACACTATCATGACTCCGTCTTTTCCTTCGACGCTGACGTTCGAACTTTTTATTATATTTCCGTATTTTTCGAAGTAATTTTTCTTCCGAAACCATTTTAGCATGCGATGCCGGTAAACGCGCGAAAAAGAAGTGTCAAATCAGGGTTACCAATCCATAGAGAAAAGTTTTATTTTTATTTTCTCTAAAACTGCGATGCCAAATACTAGCGAATTGGGAACTACTCTGTAATCAATTATATTTCAGTTCATCATGAAATGAAATAGCAAAAAACTTTTACTAAATCTGCTGCAAATGTGAATTAAAAAAAAATATATTTCACAAAAAATAACCGACTTCGAAAGCAAAACACTAAAAAGTATAAGGTGTGTGGTACCTCTTGTTTTTATCATTTTTCGACATCGACTTCCGAAATGAAACTTATTTTGCACTTTTTTGTGTTTTGCTTATTTTGTTGTGAACAAGTTTTAATTTTTCTTTTTTTTAGTTTTGGTTCAACATCACAAAAAAATAGCAATTTCTTTAGTAAGTTACCTATGGGATTGACAAGATACCCATAATAACTCAATTTACACATTCGTGAAGTATAATTTTATTTAATTTGTTTTTTTTTAATAAAAAAGTTGCCCTACACTAGGAATTTCTCCTGTATCGTGGGTGCGTTTACAAACATATCAACTCACATATACAAACACCCAGAGCCGGAACAACTATTTGAAGATCATACAAATATTTGTTCCGTGCGGGAATCGAACCCGCGACACGCAGCCCAGCAGTCAATCGCTCGACCACTGCGCCAACCGTGCGCCCAAATAGGTTGCTTTCTGTTGTCATTTTCGAAAGACGAGCTTCGAGGTTTTCGAGGTTTGATATTTATTGAATTAAAGGTAACCTAGTTACACGGAGGTAGAAGAATTTTGAATTAACCAATTTATGAACCATATGAAGCCAGCTATTATTACAACAGTTTCTACTTTCTACCACAAAGAAAAGAAGCAATTAAAAAAGGTTTCTACAAAGCGATATTGCCATTTTAAAATGTCTGATATTTATTAATTGAAAATATTAGTTAAAGTTGTTCTATCTCACGAAGAAGGGTTACGTGACTTTTATGACGCCGAAATAAGATTCATTTTGCTCGCTTCATCCGTCATTGTGAAATAGAACAACTATACTTAATTATAAAATTGATAAAGTTAATTCAATACTAACAATCATTGTATACCGCCATCTAACTTCTAACACACCAACTACGATAGAAGAGTCTCATGCATTAGTACAAGTTCTAAAATCAATTGAGAGATGTCATTAGTAGTACCAGTTGTTTTTATTACCAGCTAAATAATACCTAATGACGCTGCAACAAACTATAACATCATTTTGGAGTAAAATTAACATCCTATGCAGTATTGTATTGAAATAATAAAATTATGATTGATTGTATTCGAACAAGGAAGGATAGAAAAGAAATGTGTGATTAGCGCCATCTGTCCGATTGTCTAGTTACCACTTAGATTACCAACGAATGTACTCGATGAAGGCAGTAATACTTGAAGTGACTCGAAGATGGCGCTGTACAAGAGTGTGTACTGAGTTGGTAGCAGTTTCGAGTTCTTGTTTATTAATATAAAATAACATAACATCACGCTTGTAATCCTGTATTCCCCGAATAAAATACCGCTAAATTCATATCCATCAAAAAATAATTCTTAGTAGTCTTTTCAGTTCCTACAATCCTACTTTTTATCTTTCCATCCCTAAATTAACTAAATATTTTATTGGCATAAAAGTATATATGTATACTATAAATCTAAGCTTCGTCCCGCGAATTCGCATAGTCCCATATCCTATCTCATAGTAGGTAACCATGGATTTATCCGATGTATATAACGATAACAATAGCGTATTTATCTTTCTATCAGTGAAATCATTTTGGTAATTGGATAAGGATTCGAGGTACAGGAATCCGATTCCCCACATCCCCTCTACGACTACTCGACAACTTTGGGTAGACTAAAAAGTCGTAAGAGCTTCCGAAGAACTACACTGGCAATCTAGGACAGGCCGCATGAGGAGAGAAGGAAGCTGTGGGAAGAGAAGTGTCCACCACCCCATGACTTCGTTGAGCCCAAGGAACATCTGCAGCTCGGTAGCTCCTAGGCTGTCCATTTACTTGCACACTGTATGATCGTAGGTACAGTGCCTCTGACGTTGTAATAAACGTGGCCAACAACTGGGCCCCAACAATTTAATTGAATGTACTCGCAAAGATAGAAGAAGGTAATAGGGATGTTCCCTATTAACTTCTTCTTTCTTTTCTCTATTTATTATATATATATTATTTATTTAATTATACTCTTTTTTTTTTTTATTCGAGATGGGTTTGCCCTTGACTCTAATCTAGGTCAGAGGTGACAGAGACAAAGTCGACAATGGAGTTGAGTTGAGTGGAGTTGGATGGAGTCATTCTATTTAGTGCGTCAGTGAGATTATCACATAGTATTGGACCCGTATTTTTTGCTTTATCAAATAAATAATAATTGACAAAGATAAAGCGCATCAAAGTTGAAGAATTAGGGTACTTGGCACTTTGTCAGTATAAAGTGTAGCACACCGTGACGTCACACGATATTTAAACGCGTAATTTTGTGTTTACGTGGCAGATGAAAAATACGTGTAATATTTTAGGTACCTAAT
Organism: Orthosia incerta; assembly: GCA_948252205.1. Lineage (NCBI taxonomy): Eukaryota > Metazoa > Arthropoda > Insecta > Lepidoptera > Noctuidae > Orthosia > Orthosia incerta. The sequence continues at coordinate 1,901,507 of OX411748.1, read as the reverse complement.
CTAACTGTCAGACTAAATAGCCAATTTTACCCGTTTATAAAAGTAGGTACCTTAAACTACCTTTATCCTATATTAGTTTAGATCAGAAGTTCAATCAATTATAAAATTAAAAAAAAAAATGGTTTTCGTCTTGGCGACTACCTAGCTATAAAGATATTTTTTAATCTTTAGCTATACTAATTATTATATTATAATTATCTATACCAATATTATAAATAGGAAAGATTTTTTTGTTTGTTTGTACCGAATAGGCTCCGAAACTACTGGACCGATTTAAAAAATTCTTTCACCAGTAGAAAGCTACATTATTCCTGAGTCCAGCTTCCTGAGTCCAGATTTACATCCAGCTCCGTATGGTACCGGACGTAAAGAATTTCACCATCCCATGTCTTCCCGTGGGTGTCGTAAGAGGCGACTAAGGGACAAACCAGAGTATGGGCAGCAGCGTTCTCTGTGCTTCTATAACAACCATACTGCGATCGCCAACCCGCCTGCCAAGCGTGGCGATTATGGCAAAACCCTCATGAATAGCACAAATAAAAAATGGCCCCTAGTGCCCAGCAGCCTGCCTACCCTTGACTACAGTAGCGGTCGAGGTTACAGCATGGCAAGAGGTGCCAAGAATCTCCGGAAGAGATCCGGCTACCCAAAGAATTACCGACGACTGTACCTGGCAACGTACAACACGGGCACACTTCGCACTGACGAGAAGATCACCGGACTCGAAGAGGAATTGAGCAGGTTGCGATGCAGTATTATAGGGTTATCTGAAGTCCGAAGAGAGGGGGAGGACTCAATAATCCTCAAATTCGGTAACCTGCTCTATTTCCGAGAGGGTGACCGGCAGTGCCAGGATGGTGTCGGGTTTATCGTCCACAAATCCCTTGTGAATAACGTGGTGAAGATCGAGAGTGTGTCGACCAGGGTGGCGTGCCTTATACTCAGAATATCCTCAAGATATTCGCTGAAAGTCATACAGGTCTACGCCCAACCTCGGCACACCCCGACGGCGAGGTAGAGACCATGTATGAGGATATTTCCAGAGCCATGCATGGTTTCAAAACTCACTTCACCGTTGTCATTGGGAACTTCAACGCGAAACTGAGAAAACGAGACGGGGACGAGGATGCAAGTGGGGCAATTTGGAGTTGGACGACGGAACAACCGGGATCACCTACTGGCCAGTTTAATGGAGAAGGAGGGCCTCTATATGATGAACTCCTTCTTCAAAAAGCGTGAACACAGGAAGTGGACCTGGCAGAGCCGCGATGGTGCAACAAAAAATGAGATCGACTTCATCATGTCAACCAAGAAGCAAATGTTCAATGATGTCTCTGTGATCAATTCGTTAAAAACCGGGAGCGATTTCCGCATGGTAAGAGGCACATTGAACATTAATATTAAGCTTGAAAGGTCACGACTGATGAAGTCCACGCTCCGTCGAGCACAGATCCAGGTCCAAAACCCCGAGAGCTTTCAGCTCAAGCTCCAGAATCGTTTCGAGTGCCTAGGGAGCTCCGTGGACGAATACAGTTACGGGTTCGTGGAAGCTGTCCATACGGACGGGTCTAAGTTTTTCAAGACCCGTCGTACAGATAGAAACAAAAAATTCTCTGATCCGACCCTCAAGCTTATGAAGGAGAGGCGTTACATAATCCTGCAGTCTTCAGATGAGGCGTGCAAATACGGCAGGTCAATAGACAGATCTCTAAATCCTTGAAAAGAGACCTCCGCCGCTTTAATGCCGAGCGTATAGACGCGATTGAGCGAAATAAAGGCTCCAAGATTTTTTCAAGGGATCTGGCTATTGGGCAGAGCCAGCTCACGAAACTGAAGACCGACAATGGCAGGATCGTAGCCGCCAAACCGGAGCTTCTGAGGGAGATCGAGAAATTCTACGGGCAATTGTACACATCAATCACCAAGCCGGGTGATGACGGAATCAAGGCTGAACTCCTGAAGGCGGGTGGAAAACCGGTCCTTAAGGCCCTTCAGAAGCTGTTTGATTCCGTCATACTCGAGGGTAAAACGCCACAGGCATGGTGCAGGGGTGTGAAAGAAAAGAAAGAAAGAAAAAGTATTTATTTGTGACCCACACAGGAAGTAAATATTTGTGGCTTCTTCAAGAAGGGTGACAATGCCCGGCTGAAGAACTATAGGCCCATCTCACTTCTTAGCCATGTCTACAAGTTATTTTCAAGAGTCATCACGAATCGTCTCGCGCGCAGGTTTGACGATTTCCAGCCTCACGAACAAACCGGATTCCGAAAAGGCTTTAGAACCGTAGACCACATACATACGCTGCAACAGGTTATACAGAAGACCGAAGAGTATAACCTGCCTCTCTATTTAGCGTTTGTGGACTACGAGAAAGCCTTTGATTCAATCGAAACTTAGGCTGTACTGCAGTCTCTCCAACGGTGCCAAATCGACTACCGGTACATTGAGGTTTTGAAGTATTTGTTCAAAAACGCCACCATGTCAGTCTGTCTTTAGGATCAGATCTCGAAACCAATCCTTCTCCAGCTCGGCGTGAGACAGGGAGACGTCATTTCTCCGAAACCGTTCACTGCTGCGCTGAAGGATGTCTTTAAGGTTCTGGGTTGGAGAGGGCTTGGCATCGACGTTAATGGCGAGTACATCACTCACCTTTGGTTTGCCGACGACATAGTGGTCATGGCTGAGACCATGTAGAGCCTTAGTAAAATGCTCGATGACCTCAGTAGAGCTTCCGAAAGAGTGGGTCTTAAAATGACCATGGACAAAACCAAGGTCATGGTGAATGCCCACGTTACACCCACTCCTATCAAGGTCGGAGACTCTACACTCGAAGTTGTGGGCGGCTATGTCTACCTGGGACAAACGATCCAATTGGGTAGGGACAACTTCGAGAAAGTGGTCAACCGTCGAATCCGACTAGGCTGGGCAGCGTTCGGGAAGTTGCGCGGTGTATTTTCGTCCAACTTACCACAGTGTCTCAAGACGAAAGTCTATGACCAGTGTGTGTTGCCAGTGATGACATATGGCTCTGAGACGTGGTCGTTTACAATGGACCTTATCAGATATCTTACAGTCACTCAAAGGGCAATGGAGAGGGCTATGCTCGGAGTTTCCTTGCGTGATCGAATCAGAAATGTGGAGATCCACCAGAGATCGAAATTGTACCAACCTATGCATTTGTAGTTGAGAAAATTCCCTTTGTTGAAACTATAGTCCCCATTGAACGAGTGCCTATTATGTTAAAATATTGTTAAGTGCCTATTATTGTTAAGTAAATATTATTAAGGCTTTTCCATCGAAGTGGAGTGATATGAAAGAAAAGAGATTAATTGATAGCGTGACGCTTGCGCGCTTGATAGAAAGGCATCGAAGAAGAAAATGTTGCGCCGGTCCTAATCCTAAGTGACCTGGACAAAGACAGCAAGATGATAATGTTGAGAAGATTCTTCCCCCGAATCGTATTGTTATGGAAGATTAGGATCTTTGAAAATTTTTACGACGGCAAGTAGGTATTGTTTCCTCCTTCGATAACGTTAGTAATAGATTAAATATTAGGTATTCAAATATTAGATACAGGTAGGTATGTAATTATTAATTCTTAATGCCCACCTACTATCAGTTTATCGATAATGAGGGAGAATTGACTTATCAGTAGGTAGGTATTGACCGCATTTACTCAACGTAAAATGATTTAGAAAAACCGGTCAAGTGTGAGTCTGACTCGCGCACAGAGGATACCGAATACAGCTACATTCACCAAAATAAATAGATAACATTACTAACGTTCATAAACAATGAAAGCATCGTACATTGCTTTCATTAATTAACTTTGCCGTTCGAATTTTTTTATCCCCATACAAAATTTTACAATTTATTAGTTGGCTGGGGGTGGACGGTGACTCTAACAAAAATGAGCCATTTAAAGCTTAATTTTACGCAAACGGATCCCTGAATCGAAAAATGGTTATAACAAACCCGTAATATTTTTGAATAGCCTATCCAACGATACCCCACACCATGGGATAGACGAGAAAAACAATCATCCCCGATTTACGGGTACAGGAGGTACCCTAAAAAAATATTTTTCATGGTTTGATTTTACCACTTTTTCGGCGTGATTAATATGTATATACATGCCAAATCATTGTATTTTACTACCAAGAGTCTCTCAGCTAAGATGCAGACATGGCGAAACTATAAGGGTTCCTTGTTGATTACGGAACCCTAAAAACGTAGATACTCAAGTATGTGTACAAACTCTCTCACTCTCATGAAATTTACAGAGCATAATTATCCTTTTCATTAAATGGCTGGACAGTCCAGCAACTCACTTTAATTAGACTCTATTCTTAATTTATCTGTACTAAAAATAATAATCAGAGACGAGTCATTGCAAATTCAACGCAGAACAAAATTCAAACACATCGCGTCTTTCCCCTGGCTTGTGATTGGTCCATTTTTCATACTCTTTGCCCTTTGCCTTGCCGAATCCATTACACAATAAGGCTGCAGGTATATTATATTAATTAGTAGTATCCAATAGTAATGCTATGGAATCAGTAGGTATCTCCTGTACCATAGTATCGTCGTAGCTGTTCATTCAAATATAAACTGTTATTTTCGGCATAAACCTGACCCTCTTTTCATTCCGTTCCAAACATCTGCAAATCCAAAAGCCCAAATTAATAATGTCAACCACAAGAACAGCGCCGAGGCAATGAAACTCGATGATTCCAGTAGAAGAGGGGCAACTGTCTTTTTATGTTGGCACTTTGTTTTTAAACATACCTACATGACAATTGTAATAATTTTATTAAGATTTTGTGTGTTGTGTTGTGTCTTTTGTGTGCACTAAATAAATGATTTATCTATCTATCTAACTGTCTTTGAATCCAAAACAGTTGTATGCATATCACGATTACTCAGCACTGTTTTCCATGATGTTGCCAGAGTCGCAGATCACGGAACCGTCACGCCGACGCCGGCAGTGACTAAAGGCGCATTACTAATAACATTCGAGTCCACATAATATGCGCAGAGAAAAATCGGCTGTCATAGCCATACTCAAAACTACTAGACTATTCTGTTAAAATGATACAAGTCATATACATCTGTCCCTTATTCGATCTCAAATTGATACCGCTCTAAGAGCTTATGGTCACCCCCCTGTTGTTCACTTCATCTAAGTTTTCACGGTCTTCATTCCACATTCTTTTTCATTCCACAGCTCACTTCAAACTTACTTCACTTAAAATTTCACAAATGTAGTAGTGATTTACACTCTTTAATATGTTTTGGCAGTTTATTAAATATTTGTGCACCTTCGTGTGTTAAGGTTTTTTTGCCGTGCTTAGTTCGAATAAAAGGCAGGTGGATGTCTTGAGCACTTCTGAGGCATTTTTTATGTATTGTACTCGTATAGTTTTTGGTAAAGTGTATACTCCACCTCCTCAGCAGAATATACCTGGCTCCCTCTTCGTGAGTGAAGCAGACTTTGATAGGACCGCAATTATTGGAGTTGTACCTTCCTAGACGAAACGTCTTAACTGGTTTTGGGCAATCCTTAGAAATTGTTTGTGTAATTTTAGTTACTTCACTCATGTCAGAATTACGCCGCTCCAAAGTAAACTTAGGTATAATGACTATCGACATTTTTAATCATTTAATATTTAAATCACTCGGCATTTCAATCTTAGACATTTTAAGCTTAGGTATAACATTTTCGATATTTCAATACAACCGATTTTTTTTTTTGATGTTTTGAATATTGACACTTTACCCGTAGGTATTTGAATTTTAAAACGTTCACATATGTACCCATAAAATTATTATGACGAATAAATATTATGCCTTAAACATTTAGGCAACTTTAAATTACGCCAGAACAAATTAAACCAAATGACAGTTATGCTAACCTTTGCGAAGTATTATTATGCCACAGTATTATTATGCTAATAAAAGTTATGCGATAACGTTATGCCAAACAATATTATGTCTAAAAAAATATACCAAGTGTGGGATTCCCTGTCTCGTCGCGCCAGCTGGCAATATGGCCGCCGTCATCGTTGGTGTCGTGGCAAATGGTTGCCTAGCCTCTGGCTGGATACGAGGCCTAAGGCCGGGCGTACTTTGGATACGTTTTTATCTGAATATTACTTGTGCGAACACGTATGAACCAGGCATGTTACGAACGTTCGCGTTCGCATTCGCATATGCGAATGCGAATGATTCGCTTCATTTCAAACACTTCTTCAACACAAATATTCGCATCAAACAATGCGAATATTTAGCGAATGCGAGTGTATGCAGGTCGAGAAAAGTAGGAGTGGGCGGAGCTTAGCGGGTCATCATCGCGTGTTTGTTACTTTGAGTTTGTTTCTAGTTGTCACATGTCGATCAATCAGTAAGCAGGTATTGTGATTAAGTGAATTAACACAGTTTCGAGTTTTGGGTTATTTTAAGCTGGGATAAGTTAATATATGTCGCTTCAAGGCTGGCCGATAGATGTAAACTATCGGGAAGTCAGGATGTATTCCCTTAGGTTAAGACATCGTGTGGGGGCAGGTCGGTGGGTATAATCGTGCAAATGCAATCACATAAGTTATTCGATACACTGGGTTTATTCAAATAGACGCAATTTACATTCTTGCTAACTAATATTACGGATCGACACTGATTCTACGACGTCTTAGCTCTACGGCTGTCAGTACTCAACTGCTCTATTCTGCTGTCCTCAATACGCAAGCGGTTAGAAAAAGCGCGCCAATGCGTAGTTGCTCTTGATTGCCGCTAGGGGCGTGCTTGTGATTTGACTTTACGTCCATACTATTGACTAAACCCGACATATAAATATTTATTCAGAACTTTATTTTTGTATTATGGCGCCGGGGAGGAATATGGCGATATTTCACACCTATTGATCGAGATCATGAGAAGTGTAATATTTGTGAAACAGTATATTCACGCGTTGGGCAAACTACTTCGGGCCGCGAACTCATTTGAAAGCCGTTCATGCCGAGGAGTTCGCAGATCATTCGCGAATGTCTAAAATATGACATTCGTAACATCCCTGGTATGAACACGCACGAATGATCCCAACCATTCAAGTACTATGTAAGCCCGCAGACTGGGTTCGAGTTAGTCGTATATATATGTGCGTGTAGTTCCGACGCCAGAAAACCATTCGAACTTGTTGGGATTTAAAACACGTTCGTGAGTTGAAAATAAAAAACTGATCTAGAAAAATTTATTAGTCCTTTATCGCAGTGATCATCCTGAACGACATAGTAAACAAAAAAATACCGTTCACTTTCTGCTGACATGTTCTTAGTTTTTTTTACATCAATTCTTAGCAATACCGAAAGGCTACCTAAAATTTAAAATAATGTACATTTGCGCAAATATTTTCTTAATATTTTTATCATGATGGCACCGAGGACATTAATCATGGACGGATGCAAGATAAATAATTTTCGATAATCTCGAGTCGAGTCTCCGAGTTATAAGAGAATTTATTTATTTATTTATTTTATTTTAAAGAAAGCTTACAGACTAATAACAATTTTGTATTTTAATACGATATATTTGTTGACAATTGCAATTGACAATTATTTGAAGATTCAGATTATTCATCGCGCTCCAAAGAGGACTTCACGAGTGCATTGTCACCGGAAAAATACCTGTTTGACGGAGAAAAACTATGGCCGATCTTTCAGAACTAGGAGCGATATTAATGCCTTTAAAAAAACACCACAAATTATTAATCATCATCATAACAGCCGAATAACGTCCACTGCTGGACAAACGCCTCCCCCAAGCATTCATTAACCGATCCCGTGCTTCTCGCAACCAGCGGGTCCCCGCGACCTTCACCAGGTCATCGATCCACCTGGTGGGAGGCCTTCCAACACAACGTCTTCCGGTTCGCAGTCGCCACTCCAGAACCTTTCAGCCCCATCGGCCATCCGTTAAAGTCAAAGTCAAAGCACTTTATTTCAAGTAGGCCAGTTACAGGCACTTTTGAATTGTCAAAAGACAAAATAAAATATTACAAAATTATGGTGCTACAGTCCCAGTCACAAGACATAATAACTGTGAAAGTACCGTAGATGCCCATTCCAAGGCGTAGATCTCTATGGAGAAGAACGGGCAAGAAACTCCATGGACACTCTTTTTCAATTAGGTAATTATTACAAATCATTTTGTTACATCATTCATGTTGAGATTACACATTATGTGAGAACGATGTAGAAAGTTAAAAGTGTCCATAGTAAATATAAAAAGACAATTCAGAAATAAAATTAAAGTTCTGCGAGCAATGTGCTCTGCCCACTGCCACTTAAGTTTGGCAATTTTTCGGGCTATGTCGGTAACCCTGGTTATCTTGCGGATCCCTGTATTCCTGATTCGATCACGCAAGGAAACTCTGAGCATAGCCCTCTCCATTACCCTTTGAGTGACTGTAAGCTTTCTGATAAGGCCCATTGTAAGCAACCACGTCTTAGAGCCATATGTCAACACTGGCAACACACACTGGTCATAGACTTTCGTTTTGAGACACTGTAGTAAGTTGGACGAGATGATACCGCGCAACGTATCGTAACGTAGCGTTGCCGAACGCTGCCACTACTTCGAGTGTAGAGTCTCCGACCTTGATAGGCGTGGGTGTAACATGGGCATTCAACATCACCTTGGTTTTGTCCATGTTCATCCTAAGACCCACTCTACTGAAGTCATCGAGCATTGTACTGAGGTCCTCCATGGTCTCAGCCATAACTACTGTATCGTCGGCAAACCGAAGGTGAGTCATGTACTCACCATTGACGTTGATGCCTAGCCCTCTCCAGTCCAGAACCATGAAGACATCCTTCAGTGCAGCGGTAAATAGATTCGGAGATATGACGTCTCCCTGTCTTACACCTCGCTGTAGAAGGACGGGTTCCGAGGTCTGATCCTGAAGTCGAACTGACATGGTAGCGCTTTTGTATAAACACTTCAACACTTCGATGTACTAATAGGGTAGGTAGTCAATTTGGCACCGTTGGAGAGACTGCAGTACAGCCCAAGTCTCGATCGAATCGAAGTCTTTCTCTTAGTCCACAAACGCTAAACAGAGAGGCAGGTTGTACTCTTCGAACTTCTGTATAACCTGCCGCAGCTTATGATGTCTACGGTGCTGAAGCCTTTACGGAATCCGGCTTGTTCGGGAGGCTGGAAATTGTCAAACCTGCGCGCGAGACGATTCGTGATGACTCTTGAAAACAGCTTGTAGACATCGCTAAGAAGTGTGATGGGCCTATAGTTTTTCAGTAGGGCATTGTAACCCTTCTTGAAGAAGAGTACCACCACACCCCTGCGCCATGCATGTGGCGTTTTCCCCTCGAGTGTGACGGAATCAAACAGCTTCTAAAGGGCCTTAAGTATTGGTTTTCCACCCGCCTTTAGGAGTTAGGCCGTAATTCCGTCGTCACCCGGTGCTTTGTTCTTCTCAAGCTGGCTCAGAGCCATCCTAATCTCATACAGGCTGACGGGTCAATCTAGCTCTAGGGTCATTCGCCAGATTCGCGACAGGTTTACTAGTTGACGTGTACAACTGCCCATAGAATCTCTCGATCTCCTTCAGAAGCTCCGGTTTGGCGGATACGATCCTGCCATCATCGGTCTTCAGTATCGTGAGCTGGCTCTGCCCAGTAACAGATCTCTTGCAAAGACCTTGGAGCCCTTATTCCGCTCAATCGCGTCTTTAATACTTTCGGTAAAGCGGCGGCGTTCGCTTTTCAAGGACTTTGAGATCCGCCTATTTAGCTGCCGGTATGTCTACGCATCGTCTGAAGACTGCAGGATCATCTCACAACTCTCCTTCATGAGCTTGAGAGTAGCATCAGAGAGCTTTTTGTTCCTATCTGTACAAAAAAAAACTTAGACCTGACCGTATGGACAGCTTCCACGAACCCATCGCTGTATTCGTCCACGGAGCTCCCTAGGCAATCGAAACGATTCTGTAGTTCGAGCTGAAAGGTCTCGGGGTTTTGGACCTAGATCTGTGTTGGACGAAGCGTGGACTTCATCAGTCGAGACCTTTCAAGCTTAACATTAATGTCCAATGTGCTTCTTACCATGCGGTGATCGCTTCCGGTTTTCAACAAATTTATCACAGAGACATCATTGAACATTTGATTCTTGGTTGACATGATGAAGTCGATCTCGTTTTTAGTGGCACCATCGGGGCTTTGCCAGGTTTACTTCTTATGCTCACGCTATCTGAAGAAGGAGTTCATCACGTAAGCCTCTACATGATGAACTCCTTCTTCAGAGAGGGCCTCCTCCTTCTCTAAAAAAATAAAACTGGCCAAACCCCGGTGGTGCCGACGTCCATCTCCAAATTGCCCCACTTGCAGCTCAATCTCGTCTCGTTTGCTAAGTTTCGAGTAAAAGTCCCCGATGAAAACGGTGAAGTGAGTTTTGAAACCATGCATGGCTCTAGAGATATCCTCATACATGGTCTCTACCTCGTTGTTGGGGTGTGCTGAGGTCGAGGCGTAGACCTGTATAACTTTCAGCGAATATTTTGCTGATATTCAGAGTATATGGTACGCCACCCTGGTCGACACACTCTCGATCTTCACCACGTTGTTCACAAGGGACTTGTGGACGATAAAGCCGACACCACCCTGGGACTGTCGGTCACCCTCTCGGCAATAGAGCAGGTTACCGGATTTGAGGATTATCGAGTCCTCCCCCTCTCTTCAGACTTCAGATTATCCTATAATACTCCATCGTAACCTGCTCAATTCTTCCCCGAGTTCGGCTATCTTCTTGTCGGTCCAGAGTGTTCGCGTGTTTTATGTTCTTAGGTCCAGTTGTCGGTGTTTATTGGGGTAGCCGGGTCCACTCCGGGGATTCTTTGCACCCCTTGCCATGCCATCGCTTCGACCGCTACCGATATAATTATTGATAAGTAAATGTTATTACTGTATTATAGAATTTCTAAATGACAAAACACTGAAACAACCGGTTTATTACAGCAAACCAATGGGTGCTTATGCATGAATTTGTAAACTATTACTCACAAACTATGAAGTGACACTATTTAATTGCTTTCACTATATTGTAGCATTACTAATTAATAATTTGACATTACTTGATCTACTAATTTAATTTGTATTTGTATTGCATGGCAATTTGATGTATTGTGTTTTAACTAGACTGATATTATGAATTTTGTATGCCTCAACGGCGGGACATAGCAGATCTATTTGTAACCAACACGAAATCTTATGAAACAATGATCCATGATAAATTATTTAAATTTGAATTTTAATAAAACCGGCCAAGTGCGTGTCGGGCCACGCGCAGAAATAGGTTTCCGAAGTTGCATAGTAATGCGGACTAAGAAAAGGGTTTTGTTATTGTTGCATGAACATTAAAACGGTTTCAGCAGCACACAACGTCTAAAAACGGGCCCACATAAGATGATGTTTTTTTAAATCTATATGCTCGCGTTTGACCACTATATCGCCTGATAGTAAGCAATGATGTGGTCTACGGTGAATCACGCTTTCCTAGAAGTAACGGATTCACTTTTGACTTAAACTAAGGAAGGACTTACTGGTAAATGAAGAAGGAGTTATAAAATCCAACTTCGCAACTGAAGTTAGAAAAATATTATCTATTTGAGTAGGTACCACGGCGTGTTGCGAATTGCGAAAGGAGAAATACGGGCGCGCGTTAGAGCCACTGGGAATGGTATGGTTTGTTCATCGATCCTTGCGCGCACGCTCCTTGTTTATTTCTCTTTCGGAATTAGAAAAATTTCGTATGTCACCTCTAATCTGCGGTATTCACTATTTCATTCTGGAAAGTTTTACGCTACTCAATTAGTGATGTAGTCGGGTCGAATAATGACTTTATAGATGGATATCGACAAAAGAAAAAAATTGATTTGCTTGGCAATCGAATTTAATTTGACTTTAGATTACAAAACGTCGAAAATACTACTGAACTAACACAAAGTAGACCCCCCGCGCGCATGCATGCTCCGTATGGACTACGGACCGGTACTGCCAACGACTCCGGCCACTCCAATGCGTTATTCGAGCTTAAACATTATTAATTTAGAAAAGTTATTATTAAGGATGTTATGATTTTATTTTTACATGGTTCATAAGCATATATTTACTATCTGTTCTTTACAGCTAACAACGTTATTTAGGTGATTTTTAGTGGCGTTTGTACAAAAAATTTACAGTGCCAAGTACATTTTATAAGTTGGCCGACTATTACTCGTAAACTTGTAAAGTCTGTTATGATTTTATTTTTGTATATTTTTACATGGTTCATAAGCATATATTTACTAACTGTTGTTCACAGCTAACAACGTTATTTAAGTATTTTTTTAATAGCATTTGTACAAAATTTTTACTGTTCCGAATACATTTTATAAGTTGGCCGACTATTATTCGTAAACTTGTAAGGCCTACTTATCTGTGATAGATTTACTTCTAATTTCGTTAAATTTTTTTCACATAGACAAGAGCAACCTTTTCGTTGGCAGGAGGGGGGGGGGGACACTTGACTCTAACATAAATTTGCAATTTAAAGCTTAATTTCACGCAAACGGATCTCTGAATTGAAAAATGAATTTAACAAACCCGTAATATTTTTGAATGGCCCATCTAACGATATGCCACACCATAGGATAGGCGAGAAAAAAAAAACATCCTCACTTGATGTCTCTTACCACGAGTAAACCCAAAAAAAACATTTTTCATGATTTTATTTTATCACTTTGTCGGAATTATTAATATGTATATCCATGCCAAATTATAGCTTTCTAGTACTTAGATTCTCTGAGCTAAGCTGCGGACGGACAGACGAACAGAGCGAAACTATAAGGATTCCTTGTTGACTTCGGAAACCTAAAAACGTATTCAATGTGCGCATTGAATTCGTACGATCACAATCATACATTTACGTACGATTCAAATTCGTGTCCAAAGTGCGCGCGGCCTATACTGGCCGCTAAGTCGTCTCTGTGGTATATTTTTGCCTACGGGAATATTTTCATGCATATTCGTAGGTAGTTCAACTGTAGGTACATATTTTATATTTGTTATTTATTATGATGATCGTGCAATAATAATAACCTACGTTTCAATTTTTGGAACACCTGCATTTAATTATAGGTTTATAAAATAACAAATACCTAGATATCTCCTTTTGATTAACTCTTTATCGTAATAACACCTTAGCTGCCGGACAATGAGATACAATAGAAAATGTATTGTTTGTCGGTCACCTGGAAGACCTTTCAAATCCTTCCTGCCCTCGTCACATGTTACTTGCTGCAGGCGCAACACGTATTCTTCTTTTTCGTTTTCTTATCTCGTTTTCTCCATTTTCTTTTATATCATTCGTCACACAATTCCTTCATCTTCTCTTTGGCCTCCTTCTCTAGGCATCCAAGTTCTCTTTAATTGGAATTAAATTCATTCAGACATTCTAAACAATTTTGTTTTATTTTATTTGGAAAACTTACAGCTAATAACAAAGAATACTTAGTCTTTATAATAAAAATGGGTTTGGTCTGTTTGGTCGCCGACAACGTATTTGCATCGGGGAGACCTTATCTTCCTGGTGTAGTACTTCTGCCAGGGTACCTTAGGGCGGCATTCGATCTCCCTTACTCTGCGCAGTTTTTATTAACTCAATATATCCAATGAATTAATTTTTTCGAACCACCTTTATGCAGATCATCTTTAAATTTATACACGATCTCCTTTAGGTAATCTATCTGAGGCTATTTTGACCCTAAATAGTGATCTGGCCCGTATATGCGACTGGAGCAAGAGGCACGGACTTACGGTGAACCCTATAAAAACGCAAGTTATGGTGGTGGGCAGTTCAAGGTTGGTCTCAAGGATCGATTGGACGGCTCTTCCCCAAGTTTCTTGATAGCTCTGTTGTTCCCTTTTGCGAGAATTTTAAGAACTTTGGGATATTCATTGACATGAACTTCTCTTGGACTGCCCAGCTACAGGAAGTTAGCTGCAAGCTATTCGCATCTGCTGGGTCTCTGAGGAGACTGCGTAATTTTCTGCCGACTGCCACCGAGATTGCGCTTGCTCAATTTCTTCTACCCATCCTTGATTATGCTGATGTCAGCTATCTTGACCTTACTGAAGTACCTGAAGTACAACTTGATAAACTTTAGCGTCTTCAAAATGTTTGTATAAGGTTTATATTTGGTTTGCGCAATTAAGACCATGTTTCAGAATTCCGCGGGAAACTCAAGTGGTTGCCAATTCGTCTTCGCCGGAATGCTCATATTCATTCCCTCCTGTATAATATACTATTTTCCCATCTACCCCTCTTTACCTCAAAAATCGATTTCAGTTTTTATGTGACTCGCACACGAAAGTTCTTAGGTCGTCGGATAACATGAAACTAAAAATGCCAATGCATTCCACTATCTTTCTGGACAAATATTTTACTGTCCAGGCCGCTCGTCTATGGAATGCATTGCCTGTAACAATAAAACACGCGCAATCACTACCAATCCTTAAAAGACTGGTAAAAGAGCACTACCTGTCCCTGTGATCTTCTTGTTGTTGGAGCTTATGTATGTATTTATTTATGTATCTATTTTAGTATTTTATATTTAGTGCTTATTATGTTTGTTTCTTATTGTTTTATTCAAACTTGCAACAAGTGCAACCCCATGTCGTGTCTAGGCTATCTCTCTCCATTCTGGGTTGCCTGGAAGAGATCGCAGAACGCGATAAGGCCGCCTGTTGTATGTTTGTTTTAATTTTAAGGTCGATGTCAACTTCCCGGCCGGCCGCATCAAAGCCACGACTTGCTCTAACCAGGAACGAGGTTTGTCTATAAGAAGTTCTCACCACCAGTGTGTCCAGTAGGTGAGGTCTGCGTTAATATGTACCCACCAGGTGCACGTAGTCCTATCTTATTCACTAACTCTGGTATATCAGCCGATCTGTTCATTATTCTGAATAAAAACGCCAAGTCTGCAATTTTTCTGCGCTCGTAAAGAGGAAGAATATGAAACTTCCTGCAGCGTATGACGTAATTGGGAAAATATACTCTTGAACGGAATTGAATGTACCTGAAGAATTTTCGTTGAATGCTTTCTAGTCGATTGATGTAAACGTTATATTTGGGGTTCCAAACTTAAGAGCCATACTCTAAATGACAGCAAACGAAAGAACAGTACAGTATTTTGATATGATAATGATTTATGTAGCGACCTCTCATCATCATCCATGGGCGTGCATGAAAGGATTCTCCTCGAGTGGCGTTAATCTAATCGCATCGCGATTCTAAACGCTCGGCGCACCCTGGACAGCTAGGACTCGGTAACGCAGAGTCTAGCTGACCAATCCTTTCACCAAGATGGTACATCCAAACGGTTCTTCGCAGAACCAAGATCAACGGCCCGTATTTAGGCCAAAATTTAACAAAAACGTCACCTCTATGAGCACCCACCACCGGCTTTCTAAGTCCGCCCTCATTATTACCTCAATAAATATCAAAGAGTTCTTGGAAAACAAGTCTCACTTACTTTCTCAACTTTGCCAGAGTACAAACTGTGACATTTTAAGTGTCCAGGAAACACATTGGGGCACCGAAAATGTCTGTCCCCTTCAGAGTCGGCAAGGTGGCGTGGTCTTGAGGGAGAGCGCACGGTCGTGTAGATCCTCAAGGCAAGTTCAGTTATTTTCCTTCTCGTGGTTGCCGCCCTGTTTTTGGTCTAATTCCCTATGAAATAGACGTAACAGAAATCACTGGGCGCCTTATCACAGGGGTGGGGAGGTAATGCCCCTGGGTGTCCACCATCGGAAAAGATCAGATGATGGATAGTAATGACCTCCTGCGTGTTTTGCCGTGCGCGGGGACCCGTACCGGGATGAAGGAATCCTGGTGGTTGAGTGGAGCAGTCTGCACACAACACACCACTTTGGTCTGGATTTCCTCTCACACGGGAGGTTGTGGGGTAGCTACCCACAATCAATCGGCTGAGATATCCCATAAGCGGGAGGTCATGCGAGGATCGGTTTAGTGGGGGAGGGGGGCAGCCGGCGTGGCGTGAGGTTTCGGGATGATTTGCGGCATAGTCTCGTGTCGTTTGCAGTCCCGGAATCCTCCGTCGCGTGCGGGCTCGTTATTTTCTCACTAGACTGGTCCTATACCGGAGGAGTTGCTCTGACGTTGCTCGTTGAACGAGGATCGTCCCCGACTGAGGGCTCCGTGGCGGGTGGAGAGCTCCAAAGGTGAATCATTTATAATCTAACACATGGATAAAGAGACCGACCTACACACAAAAAACGAACAGGCTGCGTCCTCGGATGCGCCTAAAATAACTCACACTGACAGGGCTGCGTCCTCGGATGCGCCTACTACAGCTCAGCTTGCCGTCTCCCTTGACATCTCGAAGGCTTTCGATAGGGTCTGGCACGAAAGCCTTATTGGTAAGCTTCCGTCATTCGGTTTGCCCGGTGGTCTGTGTGATTAGATTGCAGATTTCCTGAGAGATCGGTCCATTCGAGTGGTTATCGATGGCTGCTCGTCGGACCAATTGGATATTAATGCCGGGGTCCCTCAGGGGTCCGTACTCTCAGCAACATTGTTCTTGTTGCACATTAACGATCTGCTAAAACCCGGCACCTTTGGGTATGCAGACGACAGCACTGTTGCTGAGAGATACGCACGGGCTACCGGGCCGCAGATCCGGTCTCTTTGTGAGGCCATGGTGAAGCGTTTGAACTTATCCTTGCAAGCAGTCTCCGAATGGGGCGATGCCAATCTGGTCAAGTTTAATGCTGCTAAAACCCAGGCGTGTCTTTTTTCCGCTAAAAAGAGCCAATTTCACCCGGCTCCAACTTTCCGTGATGTAACCGTGCCAATAACGGACCATCTTGAGCTTCTTGGTGTTACGTTGACATCGACTCTCAATTTTGGGCCATACATTGAGGCAAAGGCTCAGCTGGCTGCCAAAAAGTTGGGGATCCTTGCGAAGGTGAGAAGGTACTTCACGCCGGAACAGCTGCTCAACTTGTATCAAGCACAAGTTCGATCGTGCATGGAGTACTGTTCTCATCTCTGGGACGGATCTGCCAAATACCAGCTTGATGCACTAGAGTCAATCGAAAAGCGGGCCAAGAGACTCATCGGCGATGAGGCACTGGTAAAGTCAAAGCTCCAGAGCCTTGAACATCGTCGCCGAGTCGCCAGTTTGTCGGTATTTTATCGGTTACATTTCGGGGAGTGTGCGATGGAATTACATGATTTAATTCCACCCAGCCCGTTCCATCATCGGACTACCAGACGTACGGCGATGCGTCATCGGTACATGGTGGACATCCCACCCATACGCACAAAACGTTTTGGGGACACTTTTATTATGCGTATAGCTAAAGAGTGGAATTCCCTGCCGGAATCTGTGTTTCCCGATAGCTACAATCTAGGGGTCTTTAAGTCGAGAGTGAATGGGTTTCTTCTAGGCAAGCGTGCTCCATCGTCGACCACATCATCGCTTACCATCAGGTGAGATAGTGGTCAAGCGCAAGCCTATAGACTATAAAAAAAAAAGCTAAAACTAGGGATGCGTCCCAGAATGCGCTTAAGCGGCAACCGCCCAAGGCTGCGTCCTGTGATGAACCTAAACATTACTTTCAAAAACATTCGGCTGCGTCCAAGAATGTCCATGTTATCTCTTCACCACCCTTGGTTGACTGGTAGAGAATGCCTAAGGCATTAAGTCCGCCATTGTACCTTTGTGCATGAAGTTTTAAATAAATAAATGCGAGGAGGAAGGCAACCGCATGGGACGCGCCAAAACAGGCTGCGTCCCAGGCAACGGCAACCAAATCTGCGTCCAAGGATGCGCCATTGAATTTAACCCTGCCCACAAGGCCGAGTACAGTTCTCGCTCTTGGCGATTCTAAGAGTACCGTGGACGTGGGTGCGCCCGTAATGCGGGCTGCGTCTACGGCTGCGGCCTCGGAGAAGGACCAGACGGGTCTGTCCGAAGCCCCACCGGTAGATAGTCTCAACAAGGCTCCGGCCAAAGAACAATGGTCAACAATGACCTATAAAAATAAGTCCTCTATGAGGCACCTGGTCCCCCAAGACAAGGGTGAGCAAAAGGTCGTCGTGACAGACACCGCGGGGCAACTCGCGGGAACAGTTTTACTTCGGGCCAGGATGCGGTACAGATTTCGGTACATAAACCTTTGCACCCCAACCAACATGCCTATTGTGCAAGCAAATCAACTGAATCAGCACTCCACAGTGTAGTCTCACGCGTGGGAAGCGCTCTCAAAAACAAAAATCCAACCTTAGCCGCTTTCATTGATATTGAAGGCGCTTTTGATAAAACTAATTTCACCAGCATCGGGCAAGCACTCGTCATGCACGGTGTTGCACCGACGCTCGTTGAATGGATTAACAACATGCTAAAAAACCATGCTATTCAATTCACTGTGAATACTACCACACGAGGAATCGTGAGTAGGGGCTGCCCACAAGGTGGGGTGCTGTCACCACTTCTATGTAATTTGGTCGTAAATGAGCTCATTGCAGAGCTCAACGCCAGCAGGCTTTTCTCGGTAGGATACGCAGATGACATAGCAATTCTAATTTCGGGGCAATTTGAGGGCATCTTATGTGATCTCATGAAAAGAGCTTTCAAAATAATTGAGAAATGGTGCACAAACCATGAACTATCGGTTAACCCCTCAAAAATGGAACTAATAATGATCACTAACAAACGAAGTTTTGGACCACATAGGCTCCCAAAACTTTTTAACACAGATTTAACTCTAAAAGAAGAGGTCAAGTACTTGGGGGTGATCCTTGTTAGCAAATTGCTCTGGAACAAGCATCTTGACTACAAACTCAACAAATGCATGTAAAAAAATGTAAGAAAAACGTGGGGGCTCTCTCCAAAGATTACTCTATGGCTATACACAGCGGTAATCAGGCCAATGTTGGCTTATGGCACTCTGGCTTGGTGGACGAGAACAGAACTCTCGACCACCATCGCCCGACTCCAACGGTTCCAACGACAGGCCTGTTCAGCTATCACAGGCTGCATGAGAACCACCCCAACAGCAGCCATGGAGATAGCCCTACAATTAACACCCCTGGACCTGTACATACAGCAAGAGGCGGCGCTAGCCGCCATCAGGCTAATGCATCTAGGCATATGGGGCAAAAACCTCACCAGTCCACACGCTAAAATCCTGGACCGGGCGATTGAGTAACAGCCTCTCATCGCTGCCCCGTGTGACAGAATTCAAAAACAACCTATGTTCAACAAAACCTATAACATACAAACAATAGAGGAAGAAAGGGATCAGTCAGGAGCCAATGAAGTACGAATTTACACAGATGGCTCGAAAACAAATAACGGCTCAGGTGCTGGCGTACACTCCCTTGACCTCAACATTAACTTTCACATACCGCTCGGCTTTCACATTCCTATCTGATAGTCTGGCCGTGAAGTCAAGGCTTTAGAAAATAAACTTACCAACAATAAACTTATCTTTGAATTCCACGTCGCCCTGGAGAGTATATCGAAATCCAATCGAATCACCCTCCAGTGGATCAGGGGGCATAGTGGATCCCTAGGCAATGATGCCGCAGACGAGCTTGCGAAGAGGGGCTACGAGATGGTAGTGCTAGGTCCGTACCCGCTTATCCCCTTGCCCTTCTCGCAACTTTGTGTTCAAAAGTCGTCTGCCAACCGATTCCAAACACACAGCACAGACCCATCACGTGTGAGGTGAGAGCGGCAATTAAGCCCCGACAGGTTCACTATAAACCGCGTTTTAATTTCTTGAAGGCAAACTGGTTAAAGTTCTCTGCTGATGTGGATGCAGGTCTACGCGACATAGAACCTACACATACTAACTACGAAAAATTTGTAGATACCATATGGACTGTGTCGCGTCATTGCATAACTAGAGGCTGTTGTACTTCATACATACCCGGCCTTACTCCAGGATCCTTAGATCTTCTTAAGACCTACGAAGATCTCTATGAGAATGACCCCTTTTCTGAGGATACAATTTCTGCTAGGGATGCGTTGGTGTCCATGGTTGGTGAAAACCGTAAACAAAAATGGATCAATACAGTTACAAACACCAACATGACCCACAGCAGTAAGAAAGCCTGGTCCACAATGCGTACACTTACTGGAGACCATCCAGACCCTGTCAACCAGGGTTACGTTACAGCCAATCAAATAGCCCAACAACTGCTGCTCAACGGCAAACCTCCTCATAAACTTTCAAGAGCCAAGGGTCCTGTTTATACCTGTGAAAATTCTACCCACATCAGTAAGCCTTTTACTCTCACAGATATCATTCCGGCCATCAAGGCACTAAAGAACGGCAATGCGGCTGGTGTCGATGATTTAACGGTTGATCAGATTAAACACCTGGGACCTTTGGCTGTATCGTGGCTCTTGGAATTCTATAACAAATGCATGGCTTCCGCAAACATCCCCAAATTATGGAGAAGGACCATGATCATTGTAGTGCCAAAACCAGGTAAGCCCACCGACGATCCCAAAAGCTATCGGCCTATTTCTCTGTTATGTCATACATACAAGCTGTTTGAAAGACTCCTACTTAATCGCCTCACAGTAGACATTGACTCAATTTTAATACCTGAGCAGGCAGGCTTTAGACCTGGCAAGTCTTGCTCTAGCCAGGTCCTTCGACTGACAGAGTTTATAGAGTATGGGCACCTTCATATGTCTTCGGATCTCAACGTTTGGAACTCGGTCTATTAGCCGTATGCCAAACATGGAACGCTCCATGGCTCTCTGTGCAACTCGAAGCCTGTACACAGTCTCCTTTGCGAGCGTACACGTCTCGGCACCGTAGGTCATGGTGGGCAAAACACTGGTTATAGGCGGGTCTTCAGACATTGTGACTGACTTCAAAATATCGTCCAATTTGCTAAAAGCGGCCCACCCAAGCTGTATTTTTCTCGATACCTCCGTCTTTTGATGTTCTTTGCCAAATGAAAGAGTATGACCAAGGTAGACATATCCAAGGTTTCATCGGTCAACCATCCCCAACGTTTCATTTCCGACTTTAACAAAACTTTTGATATGAATCGCTACAGAATCAATCTATATTTTCCTCTTCCAGCCCTTTAAGTTTGTTTTGCAGTTCTAACTGAAAAGTATTTTATGCAATAAAGCGACTTCCTGCTTCTCACATCGCCTCATAGATGTTATCATCTTAGTCCGTCACTCTTCAAGTCAAACCTGAATAAAATTCTCACCAGTCAGAGCCAAAATATGGGTCACAACATATTTATGTTTGCTGATTACATAGTCTATCTCGCTCTTAGTGTTACCATCCGGACTTATCCATATCCACTTTCTCGGCATTATTTTGAAAAAAGGTATTCATCGCATATAGTTTGTTATGCTCAAGAAAGTTAACTAGGTTTTTTTTTTTTTTATTATTATCTATAGGCTTGCGCTTGACCACTATCTCACCTGATGGTAAGCGATGCCGTGGTCGACGATAGAGCACGCTTGCCTAGAAGAAACCTATTCACTCTTGACTTAAAGACCCCTAGATTGTAGCTATCGGGAAACACAGATTCCGGCAGGGAATTCCACTCTTTAGCAGCAGCTGTACGCATAATAAAAGTGTCCCCAAAACGTTTTGTGCGTATGGGTGGGATGTCCACCATGTACCGATGACGCATCGCCGTACGTCTGGTAGTCCGATGATGGAACGGGCTGGGCGGAATTAAATCATGTAATTCCATCGCACACTCCCCGAAATGTAACCGATAAAATACCGACAAACTGGCAACTCGGCGACGATGTTCAAGGCTCTGGAGCTTTGACTTGACCAGTGCCTCATTACCGATGAGTTTCTTGGCCCGCTTTTCGATCGACTCTAGTGCATCAAGCTGGTATTTGGCAGATCCATCCCAGAGATGAGAACAGTACTCCATGCACGATCGAACTTGCGCTTGATACAAGTTGAGCAGCTGTTCCGGCGTGAAGTACCTTCTCACCTTCGCAAGGATCCCCAACTTTTTGGCAGCCAGCTGAGCCTTTGCCTCAATGTATGGCCCAAAATTGAGAGTCGATGTCAACGTAACGCCAAGAAGCTCAAGATGGTCCGTTATTGGCACGGTTACATCACGGAAAGTAGGAGCCGGGTGGAATTGGCTCCTTTTAGCGGAAAAAAGACACGCCTGGGTTTTAGCAGCATTAAACCTGACCAGATTGGCATCGCCCCATTCGGAAACTGCCTGCAAGGACAAGTTCAAGCGCTCCACCATGGCCTCCCGGAGAGACCGGACCTGAGGCCCGGTAGCACGCGCGTTGGACAAGTATCTCTCAGCAACAGTGCTGTCGTCTGCATACCCAAAGGTATGCAGACGACAGCACTGTTGCGGCTGTTACGGCTTCAGCAGATCGTTAATGTGCAACAAGAACAATGTTGCTGAGAGTACGGACCCCTGAGGGACCCCGGCATTAATATCCAATTGGTCCAACGAGCAGCCATCGATAACCACTCGAATGGACCGATCTCCCAGGAAGTCTGCAATCCAATCACACAGACCACCGGGCAAACCGAATGAAGGAAGCTTACCAATAAGGCTTTCGTGCCAGACCCTATCGAAAGCCTTCGAGATGTCGAGGGAGACGGCAAGCGCTTCCCCATGCCTCTCGATGGCCTCACTCCATATGTGAATGGCATACGCTAGAAGATCCCCAGTAGACCGATTTCGGCGAAAGCCGTATTGGCGGTCGCTAAGGATATCGTTAGTTTCTAGGTATGCCAGGAGCTTAGTGTTGAGTACACGCTCCATACTCTTACAGAGTATGGACGTTACAGAGATGGGTCTGTAGTTGGCCGGGTCAGCTCTACTGCCCTTCTTGGGCACGGGCTGTACGTTGGCTTGCTTCCAAGCATTCGGCACTGTTCCAGTCTCATATGAAAGGCGGAATAGGCGTGTCAAGATCGGAGACAGTTCAGGCGCACAGGTTCTAAGAACTATAGCTGGTATGCCGTCAGGGCCGCTAGCCTTGTTCACGTCGAGGTTGCGCAGCACCCTACGGACGTCCTTTTGATGGATGCGAATGTCCGACATACTCGTCTCGCACCCATCAGGAGAAGGAGGGGGCTGCGAATCACCAGGATTCAGACGCGAAGATTCCGCAAAGAGGGAGGCAAACAAATTTGCCTTCTCCTCAGCGGTGTGAGCCAGTGACCCATCGGGTTTCAGCAGTGGTGGTAGTGAGGGACGGCAGAAGTTCGACTCGACCGACTTAGCCAGGGACCAGAACGCTTTACTACCTGCTGGGTAAGAAGCAAGTTTGGCCCCCATTCGGCCAATGTGGTCGAATCGAGCCCCACGCAACACCTTCTTGCAGGACTTGGCAGCCCTGTTGTAGGCTTTCTTCTTCTGACCCAAGTCACTCGCTTTACGCGATCGAGCGTCGACCCATGCCAGGTACGCCTCATGTTTAAGCGCGTCGGCGCGACGACATTCGGCGCCAAACCATGGCCGGTCAACGCTGGAAATCGTTATGTCAGAGAACGGAATGTAGTACTCCATTCCCTGACACAACACATCAGTAACGGCGTCCGCGCACGACGAAGGATCAGCCGAAGAAAAGCAAGTAGGCTGCCAAGGATAGCAAGCGAAGAAAGAACGCATGCCATCCCAATCTGCTGACCTGTACCGCCAAACCCACCGGGTGCCTCTTGGGCTGGGATCGGGCGGGGAATAGACGGACACAGACTTCACCAGACAGTGGTCGGAACTACCCAGGGGTGAACTTATCGACACAGAGTATCTGTCTGGATCTGTTTTCAGCAGAAGGTCCAAGCAATTCGCTGTGTGCGAATCAACATCCGGCACCCTCGTTGCCCCCTGGACCAGCTGGGTGAGTTTTAGCGTTAGCGAAAGCTTACGCATCTCCCGTCCAGCATGGTCAGTGCACCGGTATGGGAAGAGCCACTCCTGATGGTGGGCGTTAAAGTCCCCCAGTAACACTAATTGGGCGGAAGGGTACCGTTGCTGTGCCGCATCAGCCGCCTCACTGAGGTACTCTGCGAGCCTGGATGTCTCCTGATCTCCGCTGTAGTGTGTAAGACATATGTATGTGAGCTCATGTATTCTAATGTACCTATCAACACGTATATAAACAATTGTACTCTATGATTAAAGGCAGTAATAAAGGAGATTCTAATGAAGAGACTTGTTTAACTCATCTCCCCGGACTCACAACCTTACATGGCGACCCTGCCATCCGAGACGGGTGCCGCGTTCGGCCGCGTTACTTAATTATTTGAAAGACATTAATAGACTATGATATAAGTGATTATCTTTTGTCTTTTAAAACGGGAGTTTTTGTTTTCTCTACAATGTGCCGGTCAGATGTACAAAAAGAAGACGTTTTTATAACACAAAGTGCATCGGGTGGTTTAAATTCAGCTTCTATGCAAGAGTACCACTTATCGAACATTAGTATCGTGATGTTTATCATGTGCACCTTACTTGGAGTAGCTGGACTTTATGCGGTGTATAAACTGTACCGAAATTGTCATCATTCATGGATAAGGAATGAGGTTTTCACACAAAACCTATCACGTTCGTTTCGTCGACCGATCCCGGAGGCTCGTGTGTGTTACGAATGCCGCCAGCAGCGCCAGGAGACTCGCCAGGAGACGGGTATCAGAGCCCAGAAACCGCAGTAAGTGTTTAAAAATATATTCAGTGATAAGTGAAGTGGTGTTCTATCGTTGAGTGAAACATGAAAAGTTACGGAACGATTAATGGACAATATATTTTTGTTTAAGTACATACTGTCAAATAATCTGTAAATCTTTTATGTATCTTATTTGGTTAGGTAATGGCAGATGAGCTTAACTTGTTATATGACCAATTCAAAAATATTGAACATAATTTAATAAAACTAAGTTATCCTAAAAGGACAGAAACTGTTCTGAAACAAAAGTTGAAGGAAGCAACTTTATTAAAATATCAGTTTGATGGTTGTATTAAAACCTTATCGAGACCGATTGAAAGTAAGCAACTTAGTACAAGTGTTTTACAGGAAATACAGTCGTACTGTGATTTATTTGAAAAGACTTATACTCAAATAGAATCATTTTGCTCCAAAACGTACAGTTCTCAACCAAGTGCTCAGAATACGGTCAAGACTAGAACCGAGGTAGGCAATATGGAGGCTTTTAATTATAGGACTGCCGTGGCTCTACTACCAATTATGAATGGTGATGAAAATATCACGAAAAGTTTAATAGATACCATAGAGTTATACAGTTCTTCACTCACCGAAGAAGGCAACAAAATGCTAGTTAAGTTTATATTAAAAACCCGATTAACCGAGAGCGCAAAATTAAGATTGTCGACCTCTTATGATAGTTGTGAGTCACTTATAATTGAAATGCGTCAACACCTTCTTACAAAGAAGTCTAGTACAGCAATACACAAGGAGTTAACACAAATAAACCAAAACGGTTTTTCTATAGAAAAGTATGGATCCAAGGTCGAACAGCTTTTTGTGGATTTGACGGTCGCGCAAGCGGGTGATGAACAAAATGCACATAAAATATTACGCCCTCAAAATGAGAAGATTGCAATAAAATGTTTCATTGATGGCTTGCGAAACCGCGAAATCCGCACTATTTTAGCAGCGCGTAATTATGATAACCTGAAAGATACAATAAGAGCAGCCAAGGATGAGGAATTGTCATGCAGTCGGCAAAATACTGACGCTTCTGTTTATGTCGGATACCAAGGCAGATCATTTAATAATCGCGGATATAGTTATAATAATAATAGACGCCCTAATCGTTCAAATAACAATCGATTTATACAGAGAGGGAATAGTAGAGGTTCTTTTCATAATCATAGGCAAAACCAAAGAATTCAACAACAGTTTAGCAATAATCGTGGTCACATCCGGGGTTCATCTCGTGGTAGGCCTGGACGGACTTTCACGCGCAATGGTAATGTACATGTCATAAAAAATGCCATGAATAGTATCGATTTAACTGACCAGAATCGAACTCCCCAACCTACAGAAAGACAAATTACTGAACCATTACAGTTTTTTCGATAATCATTTTATATTTGCTTGTAACAATAACAGCTCGGTGGAATTCTTAGTACAGGGTGCCAAATATGGATTACTTATAGACTCAGGAGCATCACTATCAGTATTGAAATATGAAACTGTGGCACGTTGGAATATTCCAGTCCAAACGGAACGCATTTATATAAATGGCATTGGGGGCAAAGTGCAAACTTCAGGCTACGTTTATGTTACATTGATCGCAAATGGACAGGAATTTGTAAACAAATTTTACATTATGCGCAACTTACCAGGTTTACAACATGGTATAATTGGCAGAGATTTTATGAGAAAATATGGCGCTATTTTGAATTTTGAAAATAATACGATAACTTTAAAGAAACATGACAATAGTATAACCCTGCCCATGATTAATAGTTCGTTAAATAAAACTTGCTTTTTAAGAATACCACCGAGATGTGAAAAAATAGTTATGTTAGACAGTAGTTTTAACGAGGACTGCGTAATATTACCGTATCAATTATGCGACGGAGTTTTTATAGCCGGAAGTATATGTAAACCAAACAATGGACAAATTTGTATACAAATATTAAATACTCGTGAAACACAAGTAGATGTTAACTATTTCAGACCGGAAATACATTTATTATCAGACTATGACATCAGTCACTTTGGAAAAGACAGTAATATTGATGGAGAGAGAGTACGTACAATGTTTTCTCTTTTAAAATTAAATCATCTAAACAATGAAGAAAGGTCATCAATCGAAAACATATGTGCTAAATTTTCGGATGTATTTCATCTACCAAACGATAAATTAACTACCACTAACCTATACGAACAAAGTATAATGTTAAAACCACATGCTGATCCAGTTTATACTAGACAGTACAGGTTACCCTTTTCACAGCGTAAGGAAATTGAAGCACAAGTTGAGAAAATGCTTTCTGAACATAATTATCATTGAACCAGCAAAAAGTGAGTGGTCAAGCCCAATTTTGTTAGTACCCAAAAAATCAGATGATAATTCTAAGAAATGGAGGCTGGTTATTGATTTTCGTAAATTAAACACTAGAATTTTAGACGATAAATTTCTACTCCCGAATATTAACGATATTTTAGATTCTTTATCCGGTTCAATGTATTTTTCACAATTAGATTTATCACAAGCATATTATCAGGCAAAATTACAACCAGAAAGCAGAAAGTATACAGCATTCACTACGCCATCAGGCCAATATCAAATGACCCGGTTACCTATGGGATTAAAAATTAGCCCAAGTGCATTCTCTCGTCTAATGACAATTGCCATGTCTGGACTTACATACGACAAATTATTTGTATATTTAGATAATTTAATCTGTTTTGGTCGTAATTTACAAGTCCACAATAAAAATCTTATAGATATTTTAACTAGATTACGCAAAGTTAACTTGAAACTTAATCCAATGAAATGTGATTTCCTAAGAAAAGAAATGCAGTTTTTAGGACATGTTGTAACATCTGAAGGAATTAAACCAGATTTAGATAAAATAAACATAGTGAAAAATTATCCCGTACCCAAAAATGCAGACGAAACAAAAAGATTCATAGCATTCGTCAACTTTTATAGAAAATTTATACCAGATTTTGCCGCAATATCCTTACCACTTAACAGATTGTGTCGAAAAAATTTTAACTTTGAATGGTCGCATGAGTGTCAGAAATCCTTCGAATCCCTGAAAGAGTCGTTAATATCACCACCAATATTACAATATCCCAACTTCGATGAAAACAATACTTTCGTTTTACAAACAGATGCGTCCGGATATGCAATCGGTTCCGTGCTTTGCAATAGTGATAACAGACCAATTGCTTACGCAAGCCGTAGTCTTAATAAAGCAGAAATTAGGTACCCCACGATAGAAAAAGAGTTACTCGCTATCGTATGGTCTGTTAAGTATTTCCGACCCTATCTTTACGGTAGAAAATTTATTATCAAAACCGACCACAAACCATTAATTTACTTATTTAATCAAATAAATCCATCTAGCCGTTTGACTAGATTCCGTTTAATAATAGAGGAGTACGATTACATAATAGAATATGTTCGAGGTACTGACAATGCAGCTGCAGATGCCATGTCACGTATCCGTATAACAAGCGATGAATTGAAGGAAATAAACCAGCACGTTGTGTCTGTATTAACCAGAGGCCAGAAAAAGCGTATGCGTAAAGGAAATGAACAAGTTCTGAGTGACAACCCTATGGTTGCTAAGCGATCTAGGAACGACTGGACTGATCACCCAAGAGTTACGGAATTGCTTAAAAAACCAAAGGATTGCACTGAGTTAAGGTTCGTAAATGAAAAAGAATGGAATAACCAATCAAATACTATATTTAATTATGATGCATCAAATTGTATACTAAGAGTAAACCCATCTTACCGATTACAATGCGCACGAGATGCCTTTGTACGGGAGTTGGCTTATTACTGTAACCTAATGAAACTTGATAGTCTGTACATTGTACAAAGTAATGAAAACATTGAGATAGTAAGAGATTTAATTCATAGCATAAATATTACACCTAATTGGTCCGGACCACGTTTATATGTTATAAAAGGTGTAAAAGTAATAAGAGATCACGATACGAAACGTATAATTTTAAATGACTACCACTTATTACCGAGTAGCGGCCACGCCGGTATACGACGAATGATAAATAATATAAAACGGCGTTATTTTTGGTCGAAATTGGTAAATGACGTCACAGAGTTTGTAAATCGCTGCGATAAATGCCAGCGACAGAAACATTTTAGGCACATAAAACAGCCAATGGTCCTGACTGATACAGGTCATTCGGCGTTTGATAGAGTATTTTTAGATTTAGTTGGGCCCTTAAGTAAGGATAGTGATAATTATATGTATATACTCACACTACAGTGTGATCTTAGCAAGTATGTAGAAGCTTACCCGCTTAGAAATAAGGATACAATTTCAGTGACAATGGCTTTCATTAATAATTTTGTATTACGTTATGGCATTCCGAGAAATATAATATCAGATCGCGGTACGGAGTTCGTTTCGAAAGTAATGAATGAAGTATGTAAAATACTAAAAATAACCCAATCAACATCTACAGCATATCATCACCAATCAATTGGAGGCTTAGAAAATACTCATAAAAATCTACTTTCATTCCTTCGCATACAAACAGAGAACCAACCCCAAAATTGGAGTTTATGGCTTCCATATTGGTGCTTTGCTTTTAATACCACTGTACATACGGAAACTAAATACACTCCATATGAACTGGTATTTGGAAAACTGTGCAATTTACCTAGTAATTTAACTTCAGATATTGAACCATTATATAACTTTTATGACTATCCACAACAACTCAAATATAAGCTTCAAAAATCACAGTATGACGCGAGACAAAATTTAATTAATAGTAAACAGATCAGGAAATGTAGATATGATTCGTATACCAATCCTGTAACATACAGTAATGGTGACATGATACTACTTAAGAATGAACAAACTGTAAACAAATTTGATCCGCTATATATAGGACCCTACGAAGTAATAGAAGATTGTAACCCAAATTTAAAAATACTGTATAAAGGAAAAGAAGTAATAGTACATAAAAATAGAACCAGACCATATACTACCTAATGATAAGCTGTTAGCATGTAACTTTAAGTTGTAAAATAGATTGTACTTTTTTTTTTTTTTTTAAATGTATTTCTGTGTGTAACCCTATATTTTGTACCAATATTTTATTTTCGTCATTATTTTGTCTGCATATTATAAAAAAAAATTAAGTGACTATACACGTATTATAACCTAAAAATAAAAATAAGTGTAACCATTATTTTTATTTTATTTAGCCGGTGGGCGTGTAGTGTGTAAGACATATGTATGTGAGCTCATGTATTCTAATGTACCTATCAACACGTATATAAACAATTGTACTCTATGATTAAAGGCAGTAATAAAGGAGATTCTAATGAAGAGACTTGTTTAACTCATCTCCCCGGACTCACAACCTTACACCGCTGTGCGAGCGGTAGACACAGGCGTAGATAATTTTATCCAGACCTGTTAGGTTTGCCTTCTTTTGTCACGCGAGCCAAGACCAAAACTGCTTTCGGATGTATCATTATGTAACAGTTGTCCTATTCTGGCGTTGAAATCGCCAATTATGGAGTAGTGACAGGGTGAGTTCCTAAGGGCCTTTTCAATGTCGTCATAGAATGTTTCCACTTCTTCATCTGGATGGCCCAACGTTGGAGCGTAAACTTGAATTTTGACTTGGGCACCGCCGCCAACGTCATAACGAACCGGCCGGTGCGCGTCTGAGTGGCGCGCGCTGCCTCACGCACGACAAACAGAGCGCGCGCGTGTGACGTAGGCTCTCATTAAGGCTTTTTAAGAGTGCCACGCCAGTGTGGATGTGACAGCGAGACAGAGCAATAATACCCGCACTTTCTTTTGTAAACTTTGTCTTGATACCTACTTTCGTTTAAGTCGCAACATATATTATTTACGTAGAGGTTTATATTATCTTTCTATATTTGTTTTATATTTTTGTAAATATTAGACGCAACAGGCTTTGGTTTCCGTACGTCAGCACCGTGCTGTGGGTCTCCAACGGCACAGCATTATGCTGAGTAGAAGCCTTCTTGTCACGACATGCATCTGCTTGTACTTACTCATCATCCTTGTACTGTACTCAAATTTGGTATTTTATTTTAATCTTACTTTTCTTTACTAACATTATTTATGTACTTACTAATACTACCGTTAAGGGTTTAATTTAAGGAAAAATCTAATAAGTTGTATGTCGTTTTTGTGGCGAATAAACATTTTTCTTTCTTTCTTTCATGTTTGTCATTGCCGGAGCAATAGTTTTTCAATCAGTAATCCAACCCCTCTACTTACGGTACCCCTGTAGGAGAAGAGGTCACCTAAAGTTAATTTGATGATCTTTGCACTTTTTTCTTACCTCAGATAAACCCAAACATCCCATTTGATATTTCCTAATTCATTCTGCAATTCGAATAATCGGTCGTCCGTACGTAACGTTTTTTTTTTTTTATTATTAACAGGCTTGCGTTTGACCACTATCTCACCTGATGATAAGCGACGATGTGGTCGACGATGAAGCACACTTGTCTAGAAGAAACCTATTCACTCTTAACTTAAAGACTCTCAGGTTGTAGCCAACAGGAAATACAGACTCCGGCAGGGAATTCCACTCCTTTGCTGTACGCATAATAAAAGTATTCCCAAAACGTTTGGTGCGTATGGGTGGGATGTCCACCATGTACCGATGACGCATCGCCGTACGTCTTGTAGTCCGATGATGGAACGGGCTAGGAGGAATTAGTTCATGCAATGCCAACGCACACTCCCCGAAATGTAACCGATAAAAAACCGACAGGCTGGCAACTCTGCGCCGATGTTCGAGGTTCTGGAGCCTCGATTTGACCGGTACCTCATTGTCGAAGTCTCCAATCCAATCGCACAGACCACTGGGCAGACCGAATGCAGGAAGCTTACTAATAAGGCTTTCATGCCAGACCCTGTCAAAAGCCTTGAGATGTCGAGGGAGACGGCAAGCGCTTCCCCGTGCCTCTCGATGGCCTCACTCCAGATGTGAATGGCATACGCTAGATCCCCAGTTGACCGATTTTGGCAGAAACCATATTGGCGGTCACTGAGGATGTCATTAGCTTCTAGGTATGCCAGGAGCTTAGAGTTGAGAACTCGTTCCATACTCTTGCAGAGGATGGACGTTATTGAAATGGGCCTGTAGTTGGCCGGGTCAGCCCGACTGCCCTTCTTGGGCACAGGCTGAACGCTAGCTTGCTTCCAAGCATTCGGCACTTTTCCCGTCTCATACGAAAGGCGAAACAGGCGTGTCAGGATCGGAGACAGTTCAGGTGCACAGGTTCTGAGAACAATTGCTGGAATCCTGTCCTGATGTTTTAACTTGCCAGGGTCAGGGTCGGTGAGTTGCGACGGCTGGGCGATATCTAGAGATTCTTCGCACCCACCACCCCGCCGTTATCAGAGCCGTCGTCATAACCGGGGGCCATAGCGGGGCAGCTGGGTACTGAGGGCCATGGTTTATTGGTAATATTCATGAAAAGAAGGATCTAAAGCCTTAAAACGCCACGCTGGAGTTTATCTTCAGAGCCTTGTTCGTTAATCAGCAGGGGCACCACGTGCAGGAGAGGATGTCTTGGGTAACTAGATGTTATGCCACCACCTTCCGAACAACTTAGCGACCTCTACTGGACCAAAAAACTACAAGATAATCTAAATAGGAACAAAAATCTCACAATAGTATAATCAGTAGCAAATAATAATCAGATAATTTTAATCATAATCAGTGTATTAATAATTATACGCACGTATATATTAGCACGAATGTTTATCTGTCTTAAGTTTGCAAAAACTTCGATGGTTTGTGTTCATTTGGTGATGATAATTAGTGCAAAAAAGACGTGTTTCATATGGTTCTGTAATATATAAAGGAAACAGGTAAGATTTGAAAAGCCTGGAGAGGTGGTAGTCTCTTCTGTCTCTGGTATTATTTATTCATAAAATGGATATTTATGGTGGAACCGTTTTAAGGCTTATAGTGTTCTTATTAATTTTGATTAACTGTGTTCCTTTTCTTTGCCTGTTAAACTTTCTTCTTTCCTTCTTTTTTGCCATTGGAATAGCAGATATCAAAGGCTTCCATCGTCTCCTGTGTTCGTGCATTACAATAGGTACTGTTTTCATTTGGCACTTTCCTTGTTTTGGCTTGTTTTGTCTTTATCTTAACATTTTTCGAGGTATCATGCCCTATTAGCTTTTCCGTTCACATTGGATTAATTGCTTAGTTATTTACTTAATTATTAAATAATTATTCAAAACTTGTATATATCTATACTACATAATTATCTATACCATATATAATAATATTATAAAGCTGAAGAGTTTGTTTGTATGATCTCCGGAACTAAAAAAAATTGGTTGGAATTGAAAAAATCTTTTTTGTGTTGGATAGTCCATTTATCGAGGAAGGTTATTGATATGATATATATACTATATATCATCACGCTACGACCAATAGGAGCGGAGCATAAATGAAAAATAATGCAAAAACGGGCAAAAATTATTCCTTTTTGAGAAGTTCCGATGCGTGCGCTGCGTAAATGGTTTAAGTTACGCAACAATCATGTAGGTAGGGTATGGTAGTGTAGGGTATGTAGGTAGCTAAGGTAGAGTAGGTGGGTAGGCAGGGTAAGTGGGTACATAGGTAGGCAGTTGACGGGAGCAAAGCCGCGGGGAACAGATAGTAATATTATTAAAGGTCACGGGTTAAAAACATTGCAAAATTATTTAACACTAGCGGACGCATCGTGGTTTCACCCGCGTTGTTCCCGTTCGCGGGGGAATACAGGGATAAAAAGTAGCCTATTTCACCCGGGAATATTGTCGCTTCCTAACATTGAAAGATTTTTTGAAATCGGTCTAGTAGTTTTTAAGTTTATTCGTTACATACAAAAATACAAATCATTCCTCTTTATAATATTAGTATAGATAGTATAGACAAGAATTGTAGTTAACTATGAACGTAGTTTGCTTATTTTCAGAAGAGATGTATGCAATTTAGCAATTTGTAATTGAGGCACCTATTTTACCAGTTTGAAGATCTGACAATTTTAATAGAGCATGAAGATTTATTTGATTAGCAATGTTCAATTTAAACCTAACATACTCACTATTTAGACAACTAGTTTTCTGAAAATTTATAATGATTTTAATAAATATTCCAAAAAGCCTTTGATACTGACAGCCTAAATAAAAACAATTTATTAATAATAAGATTCAAAATGAGGCAAAGTTCTGAAATAGTTAAATAACTTGCAGTTACATTATTTATTTTGATACCCTTTATGTATTTTTTTACTTTTAATTAACTCGCTGACAAATAACAACCTAGTAATCAATTTAGAAAATAATAAATTTGTCACATTCTTGCGAAAAAGTTAAAACAACTTCATCATTCAACATGATGGTACAGTAATTGAACAAGTCAGCTACGAAAAAATTTTAGGACTATGTACAGATAATGATATGACATGGCAACACACATTGAAACAGTATTCAGTAAACCGAACCAGTACTCATACGCTCTATACAAATTATTTAAAGTTGTCGATCAATCAACTCTAAACTGCCTTTCATGCCTACGTATCATCAACCCTAAAATACGTTTTTATATTCTGGGGCAATGTCACAAATAAAGAATCAGTGTTTTAAGCGAAAAAGATGCTTTCGCGCAATTGCTGGTATTTTTGTTCCTGCGAACCTTTTTTTTAAGTTTAATATTTTGACTTTTCCAAAAGCTTATATCCATGAAGTTGCGGTATTTGTTAAAATAAAATATATTCGGTGAACTAAAATCAAAAAAAGATAATTACTTAAAATATCTAGTATACCACATAGAACTGCTCTTCTGCTCTCGGCCGAAGTCTTTTGGAATGGCATCTAAAATTTACAATAGGATATCTGTGGACATTTTAAACACCAAGGAACTCCCACTATTCAAATATAAATTGTGTAATTTTTTAATTGACAAAGCTTACTACACGATCCAAGATTTTCTTAATAATTAGTACCTACTACAATCTGTCCCCATGCACCTAATTCGTATTTTGTAAGATTTGTTTTATATCTGATACCTAATACCTATGATTTTTTTATATTGAATTTTAACATAATTATTATATGTCTACTAGGCAGAACACAATGGATCTGTAATTTACTTAACATCTGTCCGTATAACCTATGCCCACAATTAAAAGATATGATTTGATTTGATAATAACTTTGTCAATAAACATTATTTTGTTTATATCTGTTTAACCTGTACCAACTTTAAAATCATCTAAAAAAAGTTGAATGAATTGAATTTGATCAAACATTACTTACAAAGGGTCTTCCATTATTAAAAGCAATGAAAAAATTCAATTTCATATAAATTTGTCATCATAACTTACGTATTTGACGTTCCAAAGACTTTATTATTTTACAGTAGGTACATATCATTAGATTGATAACATTATTATATTAATCCCTTAGTCTACATCGTTTACTTACATAGATATTCATATTATTCCACAATCAGGGATGACGTCAAAACTTGCTAATAATAGAATTTATGCTGTTTGCAGGATGACAGGTGCACAAGCCAAACAGAAGGTGGCTAAAGAAAATGGTGTAGAGAAGGTCACAGAAGATGCAAAGAAGCCAAAATACTGGGAACCTCTCACAGATGGAGTCAAATGGATTGAGAAGTATAGCGATAATCTCGAAAACTTCTTCGAAAGAATACCAGAGTTCATTACTACATTTATTGCCACATTAGCTGTCTTCACATTTGGAGCTACTCTCAGAGGTAGGTTGCTTTGTTTTTCTATTTCTAGTTAGTACATATTAGTCACAAATTCGCAGTATCGATAAGACTTAGATTAGGATTTATCAATGGCGGTATAACTGCACTAACGAAAGCCTATTTCATGAGTACGACATTGTAAATTTTATTTTTATTTTTGATCAATGAAACGACTCATTGTTAAAATTTTATTAGGTACCTACTATGATTCATTTATTTGCCGTAGACACTACAATGTGCTACAGTGTCTTTTAAATTAATGTTCTACTAGCTGCCGCCCGTGGCTCCACTCACACATGGAATTAGTACTTTTGTCTTAAAAAAAGAGCTTCTTTGTTATTCTGATATACATATAAGCTATATATCCATCTGTCCATCCATCCTCAAAAACTTACACGTTTATTAGTAGTAAGAGTTTCGTTCGTTTTGGGTTGCTTTCTTGATAAATATTTTAATAAAACTTAATGTTTCTTACATGAATACTGTTTTTGATCAATTTCATCTTCTTTTGCCTGTCCTAGACTCATATAATCTGGGGTCAGTTTAACATTCTCTCCATCGTAAATCAATGTTTATTAAACAATCAGTATCAATTAGGTAGGTTTTAATCACTGACTGCAATTTCAATTTATATCCATAATAATAATGAATAGTACAGACCACTAATCACGCAGATTCTGCATAGCGGTATACGCCAATTTAAACGATGATTAATAATTCTGCAACGCTTAAATTAAATATTGATGGTCGTGCATTTTTCTATAGCGTTTAGCCATAAATTACTTTACTAAATAATGTCACTACATTATAATAATTATGATAAGATAGTTAAAACACTGACTGAAACAATGTCAAGCACTAACAAGTTGAATGACAATGATATCAATCGATGAATCAACGGTTAATCAGAAAATTTATTGATCAATAATGACTTAACTAATTTTATTGCAAATGATTAACCTTTGGTAGATATTATCGATGTATATTACAATGTAGCACTTACTCATAAAGAACCATATTATTATGCCATCAAACCAGTATTAAATAATACAAATTATCCTCTTGACGACAATGTAATCAAGCATTTACAATGTTGTAATCAAGACAATGTAACTAATTGATCAATTCGATAAGCTATCTTTGACAATGGTATTCGAATAAAAATTATGCAATGAAATGTTTTACAGGTCTCCGAATTATAACATAAAGTATCTCTTTAAAAAAATAAATTATGTACTTAAAATATCAATTTCCACTGCTTAGACATTGCTTGTCTCTTGTAAGTTTAGGATGTGTAGTATGCAATGTTGAGAAGACACCGACTTTCGCCACTATCTCGAACTATGTGAAGGGTTCTACTGTAGATCTAAGTTATATTTTTCGAACCATTCCATAATTATATTGTCTATAATTTTCGGCAATATTTTTGTCCTTCTCTAAAATATCTTCTTCGTTTGCCATTTTTTCTTTGAGCTTTCCATTCATGAGAGCAGTCACGTTATCATTTTCAATGTTCACAGGCCCGCAACTGATGAAAATACTTTATCACAAATAAAATGAGCCTTCCTACTGATTAGTTAAAAGATATTGTAATTAGTATAATCGTGATTGTGTTTATAATTCAGAGCTAAATTGTTTAGAGATTAATATATACTATCTCGATGAATCGCTATCTATTCAATTTTAAACAAAGTTTATAAATTACTTCTGAATTTGAAAAATGAAATGATTTTGAAATGTTTCGATTTTAGGAGCAATTTATTCTAAAAGCTAAATTATTTATACCGTAAATGTACTGCAAATTAATTTATATAGGTACTATTGCTCTATAGATCAGAGGTAGAAGGAATCTATATTATTATTACAAAAAAAAAACAAAAATCGATATCAATAGCCTAAATCACTATTGGCTTACCATTTACCACCACTCAATAATTTCGCATCGTTAGAAAAAACGATGAGATGTGTAACTTTTATGGTGTACAATAAAGTATATTCTATTCAATTACCCTATATTTTACAAGTACCACTGCAAGTATCATCATCATCATTTTAGCTGAAAGATGTCCACTGCCGAAGGTAGGCCACATAGATGTATTAAAATCATCATCATTATCTCTTCCTTTAATTCCAGGAGAATGGGTGGTGATCCTCGTCACAGCGCTGAAACAGCTGAGTGGCCACACAAACAACAGCACAAACACATCGTCAGACATATTGGAGCTGTTCAACTCAAGAAACTTGAAGTTGGAGAATTTCACCATCTTCTTCATTGGAGCACATATTGTTTCATTGCTTATATACTTCTCGATTGGAGGTTTCTTACATGTAAGTTTCAATTTTATATTTATGAAAAACTTATCATATCAGTGCCCTGTCTAGTAAACATGACAGGCGAAATATGATAATTGACAGATGGTGATTCCTGTTCAATAGAGCAGTATTCGCAAAGAATATCTTGACAATTGTCGAATTGTGACAATGACGGCAATTTACATGTAGCAGGTGCCATGTGCCTTGGGCAGACACAATATAATGTCTATTTTGCTAAACAGCACTTGTCACGAAAATGTATGATTTTTTTGATTTTTTAACATAATATACAGTGTGAGCAAAAATCGTGGATGATAGTTGGTATGACCAGGAGTAAAACAAAATCGTTTGATCCACGATTTTTGTTCCGACCTGTATATCGCATTGTTAGTTGTATTTAACAGGTGGATGCTTTAACACTTTCCGGGACAGACCGCCTCTTGACGTTATGTCGGTATATCGTTACGTGACAGTACGGCTAAGGGCGGTGAACTTTATTTCATGTAATTTGGCAAACCGTCGATAGCCGTTGCTTGCCCATAGTATTCCTAAGAAGCACATGATCTAGTGTCACATCACGCGACTTCATTTGTTCGTGGGTGTCACGGCAAACTCTTTTCGAGTCATTTTTCAACACACACATACGCAGTGCAAAAAAACACATGCACACCGCCGACAGGCGTAGACTGAGCCATACAAGTACAATGATGTTGATATTTAGTGTCATATCAAAAATTTAAAAATATATGTAATGAGGTAGTACGGCTGTAGACGGTATGACAAAATGTATGGGATTTTGAAGTGTCATATCATTACATTTGCAAATAGTCAAGTGTCCCGGAACGTGTTAAAAACAAGGAAAAGGAGGAAAAGAGCTTTTAATTCTGCCGCCAAGTTCTGCAAGCGGGTTTTGCGTCGGGTACGTTTTGACCATATCGGACGTATCGGGCCAAGCTGGCATCACACCCTCCGGGTAGCAAACAGTTCTGGTCCCTGTCTAAAGCGGTTGAATCGAATTTCTGTCGTCCCTAGACGTCTAGACGTGAACAAGCGGGCCGGAATGGCATTCCAGCACGAGTGCTGAGGCTGTGTGCGCCTGAACTGTCTCTTGTGTTGACGCGCTTGTTCCGCCTCTCTCTTGTTAAAAGAACGGTTCCAAAATCCTGGAAGCTTGCAAATGTGCAACCAGTGCCCAAAAAAGGCAACCGTGCAGACCCTGCCCATTACCGTCCGATCGCCATTACCTCCATTCTGTGCAAAGTTATGGAAAGTGTACTGAACAGTAAGTTGCTGACCTACCTTGAAGACAATAATCTCCTCAGTAACCGTCAATATGGCTTTCACCGGGGACGGTAAACTGGCGATCTTCTTGTGTACGTCACGCACTGCTGGAGCGAAGCCATCGAGAGACACGGCGAAGCACTTGCTGTATCGCTTGATATCTCGAAGGCCTTCGACAGGGTCTGGCAGGTGAGTCTGCTCAGTAAGCTTCCTGCTTATGGCATCCCCACTGGTTTTTGTAGCTGGATATCAGACTTCCTTAATGAACGGTCGATCCGAGTAGTCATTGACGGCTGCTCCTCAGACCTTATGGCTATTGATGCCGGAGTTCCTCAGGGGTCTGTTCTCTCTGCAACTCTTTTCCTGCTGCACATCAATGACCTACTTCAGCCTTCAGCCTACTTCAAGCTATGGTTGAGCGGACAGATTTGACCTTAAGCCTTGTATCCCAGTGGGGTGATGACAATCTGGTCTCTTTTAACGCCACCAAAACACAGGCGTGTCTTTTTACCGCTAAAAGGAGTCTGTTCGATCAAACGCCTACATTTCGGGGTGCGTCTGTTTTTGTGACTGATCGGCTCGAGCTCCTAGGCATGGAGTTGACATCCAGTCTCAACTTCGGCTCCTCCATTGAGTACAAAGCCCAAATCGCGGCCAAAAAACAGGGCATCCTAAATAGAAAGAAGCGATACTTTACGCCTGGACAGCTTTTAACCCTATACAAAGCGCAAGTCCGATCCTGCATGGAGTATTGCAGCCACCTTTGGGATGGTTCAGCTAAGAGCCAAGAGGCTCATTGGCGACGTTGAACTTGTGGACGCCAAGCTTCACAGCATGGCTCATCGCCGCAAAGTTGCCTGCTTGTCGGTCTTCTACAGACTGTACTTCGGTGAGTGTGCTCAAGAACTCCACGACCTCATCCCACCAGCCCCCTTCTACCATCGGACATCTAGACGCACTGCAAGTAATCATCTTTACCTTGTTGCCATTCCACCAATTCGAACCAAGCGCTTCCAAACATCCTTTATAATGCGCACAGCGAATGAATGGATCTCACTACCTGCGTCTGTGTTTCCGAACGCATTCAACCCGAATCTCTTCAAAAGTTAGAGTGAACAGGCTTCTTCTGGGTAAGCTCTCTCCATCGTAGACTCTGTCTCCGTCACCTATGACCTAGACTAGAGTCAAGAGCAAACCCATTACAAATAAAAAAAAAAAATGACGGATTCCCATCTTAATCATCATCCTTGGCAGGCGTTTACCATCCACTGCTAAGAGTACCCCTTCTCCTATAGTATGTCTTTAGATAAACCTTAGCTTATTCACTATTATTTTTTTCTATCTCTTTAAAGATTAAATTAAATTTCTAATTGACCATTACCAAGAATTAAAATAATTTTTTGTCTGGTTTTATAAAACGATGTAAGTCAGATAAGTCTCTATTTGTTACCTGTGGGAGCAAACTTCTCAGACTACACAACAACAAAATCGGCAAACTAAATTTCACTAAATCTACTTCTAAATCCCTACATTAACATTTCACACACGTTTAGTCTGAAAACTTTCAATTTGAAAGCATAACGGACCACCACAAATTGGTTTTGTCTGGGAAACTTCCGGCTAAATATAAATCGTTGTTCAGTAATTATACCTGATTTGAAATCCGTACATTATAGACGATATATATCAGGTGTATACTCTCCGAA
This sequence comes from Orthosia incerta, assembly GCA_948252205.1. NCBI lineage: Eukaryota > Metazoa > Arthropoda > Insecta > Lepidoptera > Noctuidae > Orthosia > Orthosia incerta. The sequence continues at coordinate 1,860,633 of OX411748.1, read as the reverse complement.
GGGTTGGGCAGACATGCATCTATACCAGGGGTCAAAAAATGGCGGACCGCGGTCCGGTTCCGGAACGCCGCCGACGACCTATTTAGTGCAGATTTTAAGTTAACAGTACAATATACTTTACTTGTATTACTGGAGTACGTAATTAAAAAAAAAGACATTATAAACATTAGTATTTGAAAAAAAACTGTAAAATATATTCAGGTGGGGCTAGGTGGCTTTAAACCTATAGCACCGCGACGGTCATATTATTTAAAAAAACGGACGAAAGATGTAGGTAATTGGTGACCCCTGAACTATACTATAGGTGAGCCATAACTGTCCAAATTCTATGAAATAGGGGCGAGCCTATTGCTATCAACCGGGCATAAATGCAGACACGAGGCTGCCAATATATATATATATGCTGCTACTGACAAATTTCAGATAGAAAAACCCTATAACATTTTGCCAGACCCGGGCATTGAACCCAGGGCCTCATGTTCAGCGAAACCAGCGAGGCAGGCCGATTCATATCTTTACCATCTGATTTGAAATCCGTACAATACGGACGAATCAGCAGAAATCATTATTTCTAATGGAAAATTAAGTTGACAACGGTTGAGGGCATTTCCGAGAAGGACTTGTTACAAGTAAATTCGCTTTGACTTTGACGTTTCGTTCTAATTTTCCTCAGCGTCAGTAAATTGAGTCCATAAATGAAAGGATTTATTTTTTTGGTTCGGGTCAGCGGTACTATTCACCCAATTTTGTTTGTATTAATTGACTTTTCACTTCCTAATCAATGGAGAAATAGCTTCTATCGCCTTTAAATACCGGAATCTGTTTCTGATTTATTCCCTTTAATTCCCTTCATTAATTATGATTGTATTATTAATAGCCTTTCTGAATATCAATTCAAGATCCTCCTTTTCAAAAGCAATAATCTAATAAAATCTGTAATCCCCGCTTCCTCGGTAATTAATAATTCTGAATTAATATTTACGTCACTAAGATATGGAACAATCCGTTTGTTATCAGTCGTTTTAATCAGCAGTTTGTTGAAGAATTTTGCGGACCTGACTCTCATCACATACGTACTTGGAGTTATCAAAGTTGTGAACATCTGTTCATAATTATGACGAAGTTTGGAACATTTGTGTCTTAACGTGACTTTGTATTATGATAGGTACCTCACTAAACATTTTAATCGCAGTCGTGTTATAAGATTAATGATTATCATTAGCCTTGATTATTATTTTGAGGTAGAAGACGTAGCATAGCTACTTTGATTACAAAATGAATTATAGTAAATTATATGTGCAGAGTAGGAGTATACAAAATACAATAGATATTTTTTTTAAATATTTCTTGAAGCCTGTTTTCTTCATTTATGCACGAATAAAAAGTATACCGTGAATAATTAAAATGATGATAATGATCATGATCCTCATTCATGATGTCCTATTTTAACCGAGTTCAAAAAAAGGAGGATCTAGATTCCTTTTTTTATGTATATTCCCCGATTACTCAAATAATAATTAATTATTATTTAATGGTAACTGGAGGTACCTACCAAAACTAAAAAAACAAATAGGTACCAAAAACACAAACTTCAGTAAAGAATAAATAAAGTAATTTTTCGCTTTGTAGTGTTTTGTTTTGGAAGTCGTTTAGATTTTCAATTCTAGTACATACTCATAGTATTCAGTGAATACCAAAAATAAAAATAGGTCACAGTTCAAACTATTACAATTTATACTTTTATTTCTATTTCCAGTGGTATTTCTACATGAACAGAAGGCATCTAGCCAAGGAGTGGAAGATTCAACCAGACAAGTGGCTGTCCCCCGAGCTAGAACGCCACGAGATCATGGTGGGCACCATGTCTCTGCTCATCGTCGGCAGCTTCACCGCGTTCCTCGCCTGCTACATCTACAACGACAACCCATCCACTGTGTACTACCAGTTCGATGAATACGGCTGGCTTTGGTTCTGGTTGCAGTTCCCCGTTATCTTCTTGTATAATGAAAGTATTTTAATTGTTTATTTTCAATATTGGGTTGGTGGTGGATTACGGTCCATTCCCTCTCACAGAGTGGAGGAACATTAAAAATGGCTGATGATGATGATTTTCAATATTAATATAGGAAAAAAAAACATTTTAAATATAAAAGGTAGTAGGCCACCGGTATCGGGAACAGGGTCCAAGCTACTGGTGCGGCGGTCAGGGCTCTAGAGAGAAACCTCCTACCAATATCAGACGTGTCCAGAAATTCCAAACACGTGACATAAAGCGTCGCTACAGCTATTGGTAAAATCTCAAAAATGTATGGGAATGCGAAATCGAAATGTCACAAATGATCAATAACTTTCATCTTAGCATTTTTTCTAGGGCCTACCGTTTTCTGAATCAAGCCCTGGAACCGGCTACCACAACAAGATTCTCCTAAAATGTTAATCGAGGCATTTGGCTATTTGTATTTAGTCATGTTAGTATTATTTTTTACCTAGGTGTCCTAACATCTTGGGTGTACTTTAGGTGCTACTCTGCCTAACCCATCGAATACTGACGTGATGTTTTATTAATTTTTTATCTTATTTTTCTAGGACTACACGACGTACATCCTCCATCGTCTGTACCACACTCCGTGGCTGTATAAGCATTTCCACAAGCTACACCACAAATACAAGCAGCCGACTGCTTTCTCCGTCACCGCCATCCATCCGTTCGAGATCATGCACGTCCAGCTGACCATGTGCCTGCCTCTCTTCCTCTTCCCCACTCATTGGCGTAAGTTGTTTGTTTTGATAGTTGTATTTGATTTTTAGCCTTTCTACTATAACATGTTCATTGGAGTTTATGATAATAACTAAAACTACTTATAAAATGCATTCTCAAAAATAACTTCTATAATTTAACAGATCACAGTTTTGATCGTCAGCTATTATAATCATGGAATCCATACTTAATATTATACATGCGAAAGTAACTCTTGATCATCTGTTTGTCTGTCTTTCTGTTTATTAACTTTTCTCGTCTTAACGGCTTTCCATGAAACTTGTTACGTGGATAGACCATGTCCTGGATTAGGACACAGGATAAATTGTGTCCAGGGTATTATGTTGCCTTGGGATAATTTTCGGATTTCATGCGGGAGAAGATAGTACCAAAATATTTATTGATCTCCCAAAAGAAGCTACTTTCGTTTTGCAAAACGTCTGAATGTGACACTCTCAATGAAACCTTATCTAATAACATTTTAATGTGATGTTTTCAGTACCTTTCTACGCGATCGCCATTTATGTGTACTACCACGGCATCATCGACCACTCCGGCATAAACTTCAAGTCGCAGTGGTGGCAGCCGTGGCAGCCTGATGCGGAGTTCCATGACCAGCATCATGAGTTCTTCCACTGCAATTTCGGTTTCAACATGTCTATTTGGGATAAAGTAAGTTTGACATAAGGATTAATAAGGATTCGTTGGTAACGAGACGCACGGGACCGGTCAGTGTGGCGACGCTTGGGGGAGGCCTGTGTCCAGCAGTCTTTCAGCTGATATGATGATGATGATGAAGTTTGACATTGATAAAATAGATTAGAAAACACAAAGTCGACACATGCACAACACAATAGCAAGAAACACAAAGTAAAGAGAAAATATTGTAAAAAATAATAAGTTTAAATTGTACTTCGTGTATCTGTCATGGACCAAGTGATTATTATATTATCAGTGCACTATGTATAATGCCCATTTATTATGAATCAAGTCAAGTCAAAACGGGCAATGTAATGAATACTGATTTAAACTTCTATATTTATCACATTATTTATTTGTCTGGTTATTATGAATATTGCTACGTAACGGTTGGGTAATTCGATATTATAGTCAATGAATTAGCTTAGGGCATCCCGACACAAATAGGTAAGTTTCGAAGGGGATGACGGGAGCTAAATTGAGCGAGACATTGTTGCTTATATAGTGATCGTGCTTATCCATTCTATATTAAAATCAATATCAGTTTTAAAATAATCATCTTTTGATGATTATTTTAAAACTGACATTATAACTGGCATTATTCAGAAAGCCCGGTCAATTTAATTATTTCAATAGTTTTTAGCATATTGCCTACTCACACTGGGCATTTTTCAAATTGTCTGGGCATTATGAATAATGCCGTATTAATCAATTGGTCCATAACATATCCATACCGAAAGGGTTACCAACTCAACATTTACCGGATCCTCTTTCTTCTGTCGTCAGTCTCTCAGATCATAATTGTTAACTTAAAAACTTTTTGACTGTCTCGTTGATCTAGTGTTCGCAAGCGGTACTGCTGAGCATGAAGTACTGGGTTCAATTTTGATTTCCAGATCGGGGAATGTTTTGTGTTTTCTCATTTGAAATTGCTCAGTAGCAGTCCGGAGACTGCTATGTACTTAGTTGATATCAATAGGCTAGTCCCCATTGGGTATACCTTAAACATAACTGAACAAATGTGAGTGCGCTATTATAGTGCACCTCCCACCGTACAGTTATTATAAAACCGCTACTATTCTTGGCTACTGATCTACCAGGTTACTTGTCTAGTACTCATCACTATTTCAAAACTTTGGAGTTTTCCACATTTCTTCTTATTCTTCAATTTTGGATTTTGCAAATCTTAGAAAAAGAAAGAAAGAATACAAATTTATTCGTCACAAGCCACTAGAGCACACTAAATAAACATATAAAAGAGAGAAAACAGTATAAATATAACATTGTATGTCCCACGGCTGCGCCAAATAGGACTGTTCAGCAAAATGTCGGGCATTTAGTACCCGACGCTGGTTTTCAACGAGACCTGTGACTGTGATCGAATCTAATTACTTTGGAATCTAATTCACAAACTAAAAGAATATCTGATTATCCTTCAGTTTGTGAATAAATGAAAATGCAGTTTGTGTTGGCACTATGCCTTTAGAATATGACAATCGATTTTCAAGTTTGAAATTAATAGCCATAAATCAAACAATTTCATAAGATTTTAGTCTAGATTTATTGTTGAGATAGTTCAGTATTTAAACTGCAGAAATGAAAGATCAATCAGATTATTCAGTCATGGTTTGAAGTTATTAATGATAATATAAATAAGAAAATAAATAATAAATCATTGTACTGATAGTCGTGCAAGCCAATGGTTTAATAACCACAAGTCTCGATCAACACCTTAGAAGGCTCTCGATAGGCTGCTGGGTCAAGGGCTTGATTCAGAAAGTGGAACTTCTGGACGGCTCGTATTGTTACAAGGTTGTTCTCTCTGGAGCCCTGATCAAAAACACTACAAAGTGAAAAATAACTTCAATTTTGGAAGTTGGTGTCAAAAAACGAATAAACAAAAAAAGAACACCATCTTCGACTTTGTAGTGTTTTTATTTGGAAGTGGCGTTGTATTTTTTGTAAGAGTGTATTTTTTTTAATACTTTTAAATGCATTTATCTTTAGTTTTTGAAAAGGTACTAAATAAGAAAATGGTTTAATAAGAAGTACCTATTTAAATACTGACCTAATGTAAACGCTCTTTTACAGTTACACGGTACAATGAGGAAAACACACCGTGCTTACACCGAAGACACCTACCACGGAGAAGCACCAACCCTAGACTCTGCCGAAGGCATGGCCATTATAGCGGAGAACCCTGATCTTCAGGACAGCAAAGTTCTGCTGGAGGAAATTCCAGAAATTATCCAAAACATTAAAGCAGATGTATCCAAGACTGAACAGAAAAAGGATAAGTGAAAATTAGATTAAGATAACACGTTCTTTTTTGATAATTACCATCGTAGGAGTAAGATAAAGTATATTTATTTGACACGTTTCAATACAATCTTGTTTGACCATAAATCTGTCATAATTGCAAGATTGTAAGCGATTTTGAATTCAGAATGGTGAATCAAGATTCATAACTTCCATTTTGCTAAGTAATTTATTCTTGAAATATTTTGTTGAATGAGTAGTGACTTAATCCTGATAAAAAAATCTACTCATCTTCAAAAGTATTAAATTATTTTGCTTCTATTTAAAAAATACAGATGCATTTACTTAGTGATATTATGAAAGTATCCAGCTAATCTTTCAAAATATTCTATGAGATATATTTTTATGTATAATATTTTTCTTTACCAACGTTGTGATAGATGTTGATATTTAAATTATTTTAAGAGTATCGGTGATATGTGACATATTTAATAAATTTTGATACAGTAAAGCATTTTTTTAAATATGAAGTTGTTGTTTTATTTACTTTTCCACCTGTTTATCTCTGTTACTGCGCAAGAATAATCTGAAAATAGCAAATCTATAGAAATTTATCAATACGAATTCTCAGTACCTCTCCATCAATCTTTAAGAGAAAATTTCAAAGAAATAAATATACCATTTCATTCATCATTCCCTGCAATACTTCTTCGAAAGTGCCCATCTCATATCAATTTCTTCGTACAACGTTTCTTGCTACCATTTCAATCGGCTAAAGATTTCTCACAGAAGCAATTAGATGTTCTAGATATTATTACAGATTTTCTAGGTAATCACTTGAACGGGATTTATTATTGTTAAAGCATAGGAGAATATTGTAATGGCACAAATATTAACTGCTTATTAATTTTATAGTGAGCGTTTTTTAAGATTCTGCGAATATATTTAGCTGAATTAATAAAAAAAGTCACAATTTCATAGTAACCTAATAATTCTGAAAAATTGTATCTATATTTCTGACGAATTGGTTTGTAACAATTATCAAAATTAAACATATCCGTCCACAACAATTTGCCACCATTTACTTAAAAAAATCTATTAAAAATTTAACTTACACCCAATCTAAAAGTACCAAGAAAATCGAACAACTCACAATTTTCCTCAACATCAATTCAGCTATCAAAATACTCGATTTTAGCCGTATCATCAGCTTTTTTCATTGTACGCCCATCAATATCTGACTGCAAATAATTTCTCGTAATAAGAACATTACAGGATATTTCAATGTCTTCAGCTTGCGTCTCAGATTGAAACAATGTCGGTACATAATGGGATCGGCTTTTCAAGACTGCTCAGGCATTGTACGATAATTTTAGATGTTAGGTGCCCTTTCATTATTATTTCTAATTAAATTACCAATTGAAAAAGGTTTAAAACAAATATTTAATATTAACATAAACACAATAGTGAATAGGATTTCACCTAATGAAAACAGGAATCTTTTCTATATACAGAAATATTAGGTGTTTTGCGCAATCACAAATGTGCAATTTTGGCTATCGTGTCACATCTTATATTCAATACTAACCAAATATGTTACACTCTCACTGCTGCATGAATTGCTCTCAAGATTATGTTGCAATGTGAATCCAATACATGGACACTGTCTGCGCCAAAAATGCTTTATCTGGACAAAAATGTCAACATGCGTCGTTAACGTTTTTCTACATGACCAGCAAAATATTCAAGGATACTCTTTACGACTTTTCTTGAAGATTTTAGAACCGTAAAGGGACTCGTATTTCAGTACACAACAATGCCTCCATCTCTGTTACTAGGCCTTGCGGGTCTAACCTAAGTTATGGCCTGGCCACGCAGTCAAGCCTATAAATTTTAGTGCCCTAGTACTTATGTCCGCTACTCTTGTTTGTTTAGTATGTTTTGAGTGCGAAAACACAACAATTCATTTTGATATACAACCTTTATCCTCTTATGGAGGTGAAATATGTATTGTGATTTTCACTGACACAGGGTGTATACTTGACCAATAGTGTCTAAACTTATGTCGCACTAGATTTTGAGCACAATCGTCCATCTATACATAAGAAAAATGTTTTCATTGAAGTAGGGGAATACAATGCGTGGGTGTGCACAAAGTTGTATGTAAATAAGTATTCAATTCTAAATCAAAAGTATTTATGTTGAAAGCTTTGAACTTAAAACGAACACAAAGCGAGCTCACTTGAGTTATATATAAAGCAATTTGTTTAAATTGAAAAAGAGAATACCTTACTTCATGTGAACGTTTGGACCGATATCTAAATAAAAGTAAGAGCAGGAGTTTATACCCTGAAAGATCGTGATCTTGGAATTCTAATTATCAAAACTATACTTTTAGAGTCTATTGATATCGTATAAAAGTTACTGTTGTATATAAAAGATACTTGTAACTGTTTAAATAAATAAAGATTTGCCATTTTGATTTGTTAACAATTTATTCACTTTCGGTTCCGGGAATCAAACATTTAATGGTAAGTCCTCTTAAGACTCACGACAAAGTGTCGTCCTATCAGCTTAGGCGATGGTCATAATGCCAATATGTACGGGATTGATCACGAAACATTTCGATAGCGCTTGGCAAGCTACTTATGATATTTTTCCAATCGCTACTACGTAGCTTTCGTTGTTTTCCGTTGTTGGGACACTATTACTTAAGGGTCTTATCACCATCCCTGGGTGTACGCCTGACCAATCAATTTCCGCACCAGGATGTTATCTGCTACAAAGTGGGCTCACTCTCCCTAAGCACAAGGAAATCGCCTGCATCCCTATCGGGCGATCATAATAATTCACCGTTCAAAACAGAATTCCGCCTTTTCACGCAAACCATTTATCACTCTCGAGAGAATGAAAAAAATGCTGTGGCCTTAAGGGGCCAAGTGAAAATAATGTGAGAACAGGGGCCGAGCTCATTTGATTTATACCGTTCTGAATATTGCGTTAATTAAACTCCGATGTTACAGACTACTCTGGGACAATGGACCGAGAAGCCGAGGGCCATGTACATTTCTTTGTTCTAAAGCTTTTTTTTGAAGATTTCAACATTTTCTTCAAGGATAAATCCCAGATTAATTCTACAAAAGTGAATTTATAGAAATTTAATCAAACATACTAATTTATTTCGCAACCCTTACCACAAAAAGCGGCTACTCTTTCACTGTGAAATTCAAATCAATATCTAATTTAGGTCATTTCAATGGCTGAGTAATCACATTTTCGGGCCATAATATTGCTCCCGAGACTTTTATCTGATCAAACTTAAGGCACAGTCTGTTACACTCCTGTTTTATTAATCGAATTTAATTGGACACTCTACCCTTCTAAGAGCAGGGCTTCATTATAATTTTCGGTAGAAAAAGTCGTGAATTCTTTTTCAAAATTTACTTTCTGTAATTGCTTTCGATTTTATTGTTAAAGCCTGTTTGACCTTTTTGGATGTAACAATATTGATTTTTATCTTTAAGGCTGAAGATTGATTTTTGTTTGAACGAATTTGGTTGATGATTTTGTTGTAAAAGCTTGTGCTATGAGTAACAATTGCTTCATGATTACGCTCTGTAATTTGTTATTTTACTTGTTCAATATTTTAGTTTGACGTTGTCGCTATTCGTTAAGATTTGTTGAGGTCTTATTCAAAATTCAAACCACATACAACCTTGACTCCTAAACCTAAAACTTTCTTCAACTTAATAAAGGTTTTAGTTACTGTGCAACTTTACGTGTTTTGTTCTTCTTTGCTACTAAAGTTTAAGTACCAATATAATATTCATCATTAAAAATCTACGGTCCATTCAAAGATTTACAGTTCATCAAAATTCTGCTCTTCTTTATTTTTATGGCTGGAAAAGTTATGTTATTACGAAAAGAGCGGAGAAGGCAGCGCTATAGCGCTTAAATCTAAAAATAAAATGAAGCTTTGAACTTCAACTTTAAGTTGGAGGCACTTACGACAATAACAAGCTATGCGAGGCTATAACCATTTTGCTGTTTTGTGACGGTTTAAGAATTGAGAAAGTAGCGGGAATCTTATGAAAGGAAAATGAATTTACATTGTCAATTTCTTCATTTTCATAATCAATCATTGCTGTGGCTTCTCTTTGAATAGGGCCTCTTTGAATGTGAACTGTATGTTTGTTATTCTTTCTAGACATGAAATTACAATTTTGTTTTATTAATGACATTGATATCGATATAACTGTCTACATCTAATAACAGTTGTCCTCTCTGATATATGATACAAAACACGTATCAAATAGAAGTGAGGGGAACTGTTATTAGATGTTGTTTGCACATATTATTATTATCAGATTTTATGTTACATTATTAAGTAACTCTATACTATAGCAGTTCCATTGTTTTCTATTCACGTTCGTGTACTCATACATCATCATAATTATTTATTTTTCTTGTGCCTGTGAAAAATTTACATATCGAAAAACTCACATTAGAAAGTTTCTGACAACTCCTTGCTTACATCCGCACACTGTGTTTTATCTAAGTTTTGTCCCTTGTACACCCTTTCCAAATATGTACAAACACACAGTTCCCTTTCTTTCCTTCTTGCAAATTGGACCACTGGTTCAAAAAGAGGCACAGAGTAGGGTGGAGTCAAACGCGCGAAAGCCTCCTGCATAATGCATTGTGACTGCAGCAACCTTTGACTGGCGGATTATACGCCGGAGTTATTCCCCAAATTCTTGGAATCATAGCTGATGGAATGCAGGAACGATTTTGAGATTCAGGGCTTGGAAAAAGGAGTTTGTGGTAGGTATTTCCTTTGTGTTTTAGCTATTATTACGATTAGGCATAGTAGGCCAACCCACCGGGGGACGGTGAGCCCCCCAGTGGGTTCCCGCATTGTCAAGGCGGGCTCAGTAGCCGTGGCTTTGTCACCCGCGGTAAAGCGAAGAGGAACCCGAGGAGGGGCCGCCCATCAGGGCTTTTGCCGATTGAGCCGACGACGTAGCGGCCAACAAGTAGGTTGTAACAGAGGTTATATCGCAACTGAGGAGGGCCGTGATATTGTACGGAGCGTCTCAGGTCCCATACGAACTCGCGGCTGAGGGTCGGAGGCCGCGGCGGGCTCTACCTACCTTCCGCGGCCTAGACGGGGTCGCTACCGTCTGATGGCGGAACCGGGAGGGCCGCAGGAGAGGTCCCTATCCCCTGCGGCCGAAAAGTGGTAGGTGGTGAGGCCACTGACCTGATTCGTCACATGGGGACCAAGGGTGCCAAACAGGGGGTCGTCTAGCGCCCATGTGCTGATTTGGTCCCTGGAGTGGTCACGGCGTGTTTTGGTTAGCCGGTGGTGGGGTTACACCCCAAAGGTGGGTCCGGTGACGGACAGCCGAGGCGGGTTCGCGGTGAGTGCTCAGGCGTACCAATAAGCGGCACAGGAGGACACCTTGGAGTTATAGTGGGTTGGAGCTCAACATGACTGCGCTATCTTTCCCTGGTAGCGCAGTGTGCATGAGCATTACAACAAACTCGAATAGAAAAAAGCCCCATTACTGTAAACACAAAAATCGCGTTAGGTCGCAAAAACTTACTGTACTGATTTTTTGGGATATTGCTAGGATTGATACAAATAATATAAAACAAATTAGTAGTTTCAAAAACCCTGTGCTAACTGCGTGGTGCTCGAAAAACCATAGTATAGTCTATTATTTTGCAATATACGATTCGACTGGCATTTAGGCATTTTTTTCAAGACAAATCCTTATGAGAATACTGAAAAAAAAGTAGTGCTTGAATGCAACATCTGAGCCTGAGCACAAGTTATATAAAAGATTTAATTTTGTTAGAGGATAGACATTCTCATTTCTAGATTGTTATTGACGTTGAATTAGTTCATTCATTTTAACCACTCGGCACATCTTTATCAAACAATTCTTGAGTAGAATGGCTAATATAGACAGGGTAATTAGATGGACTACTATTCACCCATCCATAAAATTCTGTGGCTAACAAAACCACAACAAGAATAGGTATTATAATACTTACATATGTAACACGCCTACGTAATAATATATTCCAAGCCGAATAACCTCAATATTCTGAACTTTCAAGACTTAAGTAACACACCAAAGTCGGAGGCACGCACCAACTATAAACTAGAAAAAAATATTTTATTAAGTTTTCCCTAAGAATATGACACAAAGAACTGAGGACGGAGTTTTCTAGTTGTCGTAAAAAAGACAATAAAACATTGACGCTCGTTCACCGGACTGTGTTGTACGGGCAGAAACTTCGTCGTACGGGTCTTGTGGACGACTCACATGTGCTGGTTCTGGTTCATTTGTATCTGATTTTTGTTTGGAGAATATTTTTGTGTGAGTTTTAGTCAATTGGGTTCGGAACTTCTTTTCACTGTTTGGAGGATATTTTTGTTCGGATAAGTTGAGCCTCTATATTCTTAGTCATATTCTCCCGATTCAACGCCGCGTCTAAGGCATGGTTATTCCATTTAGATCTTGTATCTTCTTAGTCCTGGGTATTTAATCTATTATTCAAAGTTTATTGCATCTTTTTGACCTTTATCTCTAACATATTTTTTTTTTTATCTTATATAGGCTCGCGCTTGACCACCATCTCACCTGATGGCAAACGATGATGTGGTCGATGATGGAGCACGCTTGCCTAGAAGTAACCTATTCACTCTTGACTTAAAGACCCCTAGGTTGTAGCTATCGGGCAACACAGACTCCGGCAGGGAATTTCACTCCTTAGCTGTACGCATAATAAAAGTATTCTCAAAACAAATATTGTAAGTCATATGCAATTGTTATGTACAATTCTAAAACGATGTTCCTTAGTGACCCTTAGTGATAAATATGTTTTTTTTTTTCGAGAAGGCCTGTGGTCATCTTATTATTCAGTTAAAAACAGAACGTGTGAGACAATAATCTAAAACAGATAAAAGTTAAATAAAAACTGTTAGCCTTCTGTTGTATCGGCAGCGGACTTGCGTTACAGAAAGTGTTCAATTTATAGTCTGTTCCGAACGTGTTGCCAACATCACGGCAAAAACTTACTATTGCACAACTATCAAAGAAGAAGGGTTATGTGTTTTTCTTTGTGTAGTACAGACTACAGTATTTTGATATTGTATTTGAGCTAGGAAATAAAGTTGGCTTTTTGTGTGATCTTGTTTAGGTAGTCTGAAATAGAAGAGTAATAATTTGACTGTATATCTTGTTTTTTGATTCGGTTTGTGAACTTGAATAACGTTGGGTGACTTTGTGTGTTGCAATAAGGGAGATGCCTGCCTCGTTGGTGGAGCGTTACTGCTGAGCATGAAGTGCTGATCAATTCTCAGTGTGGGGAAAGATTTATTGGGTTTTTCCATCTGGAATTTCGTAATAACAGCTTGAAGTCTGGTTGATGGCAATATAATCACCTCCTATTACATAAGACATAAACATGATTGCCGAAAAGTTGGTGTACCTGTACCCAGATGTCTAACCCTTCGAAGAATATCAGCGTGAAGAACGAAACCATGCTGGTGTTGAATGTAATTATTATATAGCGAACGTTTCAACATTTTTATCAATATAATCTCCTTAATTTCACCTCCTGAATAGTTCCAAAAATAAGACATTTATCGCTTAATTAACCCAAAAACATAACAAGAAAACAAATCCTACATTCGTGTAATATTTATAACAAGACAAACATTTCTTAATTAACTCTAAACAAGCCATACAGAGTTGCTAACAATTGTTGGTCTAAAGCCTCTTAAGAACTTATTCGCGGAAAAGTTCTGTGATGCCGCCCTATAGCAGTGCCACTATATGACATTTGGCAGATTTTGAGTTTTTAATATCGCCGTAATTAGCAAAAAAGTCAGTATCGATCTCTAAGCAGTATTTTTTCCCCAAATTGCTATATTTAATAACGTAATTTCGACTATGAAGCACGCTTGCCTAGAAGAAACCTATTCACTCTTGACTTAAAGACTCCCAGGTGGTAGCCAACAGGAAATACAGACTCCGGCAGGGAATTCCACTCCTTTGCTGTACGCATAATAAAAGTATTGCCAAAACGTTTGGTGCGTATGGGTGGGATGTCCACCATGTACCGATGACGCATCGCCGTACGTCTTGTAGTCCGATGATGGAACGGGCTAGGAGGAATTAGTTCATGCAATTCCAACGCACACTCCCCGAAATGTAACCGATAAAAAACCGACAGGTTGGCAACTCTGCGCCGATGTTCGAGGTTATGGAGCCTAGATTCGACGAGTACCTCATTGCCAATGAGCCTGTTAGCCCGTTTTTCGATCGACTCAAGTGCATCCAGCTGGTACTTGGCAGATCCGTCCCAGAGATGAGAACAGTACTCCATGCATTATCGAACTTGCGCTTGATACAAGTTGCGCAATTGTTCTGGCGTGAAGTACCGTCTCACCTTCGCGAGGATTCCCAATTTTTTGGCAGTCAGCTGAGCTTTTGCCTCAATGAATGGACCGAAATTGAGCGTCGATGTCAACGTAATGCCAAGAACCTCAAGATGGTCCGTTATCGGCACGGTTACACCTCGGAAAGTAGGAGCCGGGTGGAATTGACTCCTTTTAGTGGAAAAAAGACACGCCTGGGTCTTAGCAGTATTGAACTTGACCAGATTGGCATCGCCCCATTCGGAGACTGCCTTCAAGGATAGATTCAAGCACCCAACCATGGCCTCCCGGAGAGACTGGATTTGAGGTCCAGTGGCGCGCACGTCGGACACATATCTCTCAGCAACAGTGCTGTCGTCCGCATACCCAAAGGTGCCGGATTTTAGCAGATCGTTTATGTGCAGCAAGAACAATGTTGCTGAGAGAACCGACCCCTGAGGGACCCCGGCATTAATACAAAGTTGGTCAGATGAGCGGCCATCAATTACCACTCGAATGGACCGGTTCCTCAGGAATTCTGCAATCCAATCGCACAGACCACTGGGCAGACCGAATGCAGGAAGCTTACTAATAAGGCTTTCATGCCAGACCCTGTCAAAAGCCTTCGAGATGTCGAGAGAGACGGCAAGCGCTTCCCCGTGCCTCTCGATGGCCTCACTCCAGATGTGTATGGCATACGCTAGAAGATCTCCAGTTGACCGATTTTGGCGGAAGCCATATCGGCGGTCACTGAGGATGTCATTAGCTTCTAGGTATGCCAGGAGCTTAGAGTTGAGAACTCGTTCCATACTCTTGCAGAGGATGGACGTTATTGAAATGGGCCTGTAGTTGGCCGGGTCAGCCCGACTGCCCTTCTTGGGCACACTTACACTTACTACCTTTACTAAATTAACTTGAGATATTTTTATGACACCGGAAAATCTCGCGAATGATTTATAGATGATAAACAGCATTGATTTTTATTTTATTCGCAGTTTTTTTCTTTATTTTAGATAAGCTTGCGCTTGACCACTTTCTCACCCGAATCACCCAATGGTAGGTGACGATTTTCGTCTATAACTCAAAACATGATTTTGTCAGATAGTAGCAGCGAGCTATAGGATAGCAGTGTCTTAACTACATCTGGGTGACCTAGATTTGACTCAGTTTCATTTAATTTTCATTTAGTACCCGTAGGTATAGAAGTTGGTGAAATTGCTGTTTCAGAGTTTTCATGATAGCTGTTATAGTTGGAGTCAGTTGGAGCTAGATTTGGAATTAAGTCGTATTTAATTTTGGCTGCTTCATTGTCTTTTTTAGGAGTAATTGAAAGACTTCATTTTTCAATTTCATTTATTGTAAGTTCAACTTGATTAGATACAGACTCTTGGACACAGTTTTGTTAAATTTTCTGCATTTAATGTCTGCCTTTTTACAAACTTTTATTTTTACTATGTATGGTGATGAAATAAGTGTGGGTAAAACCTTAGAACTGAATTTTCAAATAGTTATCCGCAACTGATTGAGCCGTGCATAAATGTTTGGTTTAGAATTTAGATGACAACAGACGGTTAGCTAAAAAGCACGTTTTAAAAAAGTATTTTTTTAACAGACTTAAAAAAAACGAGGAGGTTCTCAATTCGTCGGAAACTTAACATATAATATTATAAAGAGTAAATATTTATTTGTTTGTTTATTTGTACCTAATAGGCTCTGAAACTACTGGACCGATTTAAAAAAATCTTTCACCAATAGAAAGCTACATTATTCCTGAGTGACATAGGCTATTTTTATCCCGGGAACGGGTCCTGGGTGGTCCACGGGAGCGAAGCCGCGGGGAACAGATAGTTTTATCTATGCTCCCGATTGCTCAAAGACGCCTGGACTGATTTGAAAAAATCTTCTTTGCTTTAAAAGGGTGTACTTTCCAAGTGGTGTCATGGTCATCAGATCAGGATCTAATGATGGGATTCTGAAGAAATCGAGGGAACTCTTCAAATATTATAGGCATACATAGCGATTTTGGTATTTTCATCAACAATGCAATCATTTGCACTCAGAAAGTATCATTTGGTGAAGTAGCATTGATGAAGAAGAGCATATAAGTATGTCACGGGTAAAACATATCTCGAATAGTTAACCGATTATGATGGAGAAAATACTCGTACTTATAAATATATGGTAATTATTAAAATTGTACCATCGAACTGATCTGATGATGAAGCCGGAGGGACTGGAACTTCGAAATAAAACAATGTATACTAGTCGTGTTTGGGCTTATTGGAATCGTCATGAGATTTACTTTGGCTATAAATGAATTTCATGGTAGTTGGAGGGACCTACCGAAACTAAAAAACTGCTACCGTTAGGAATTTCATGTTATCGTCAAACAGTTTGCCGCGGTCCGGTGGCAATAGTAAAGCTTTCTTGTCCCCGATAAAAACACTGCTGCTGCTGCACTGACCCCAAATAGATGAAGGTAAATGCAGGCAGCAGTGGTAAAAGCGTGAAAGCGAACGTGGCCTTCCAGGTCTCTCTACAGGGTAAACTGGTGAGGTCCTCCGAAGTCTGCTGGATGCGTGAAACACAGGACTGGTCGATGTGGGGGACGCTTAGGGAGGCTATGTCCAGCAGTTAATATCTACCCGCTTAAATAATGTAAATGATGATTATGAACGAGGTCCGTGTTAACATTTACAGATAGTTATGAAACAAAAGCAGAACTAAAACCGCCTGCTTCATTTGCTTACCAAAGGTCCCTAAATAACGCCTACTATTTCAAGTCATAATGGGTGTACATTAATGAAGTCTACAGACAATGGCGACTCTCTAACGAGCTATAACCGTAGGCATTACACGACAAACGGCCGCTCCGAGCCAAATTACACACAATTTTGTTATAATTTGTATTAATTTGCTATCATTTCGTTCAGTTTGATTGCTAATTGCTACAAGCTTTATTTTCGTGTTAAGCTTCCATTATGAATTTAATATAGTGGAAGTTGTAAAAGTGGAAGCATTCCCTATCGTGGGCAAGTCAACGCGTAGGAAGGTACTTGGTGAGTTCGGAGTTCATGAGACACAGAAATTTATTAACATATTGGCATCAATAATAATTAATAACATCTTATTACAAATCATAAAATCACCCCTGTATTCCTCAAAGGGTTAGACGTTGGAGCACCTATAGCTAGCATACCTACCCACATTTTTTATTTTATTTTAGGATAAAAAACAGGAGGAAGTACAATTAAATGTGATACATACTATCTAATTTAAAAAAAACATTATCCACTTATTATTAATTTGTTGATTGTTAATGCTACGTGTTAAAAGTAAAATAAAAGAAAATACATGAGTGAATAGAGTGAACGATAAATCGTTGATTAATTGAATGAATCTCTCTAACAACGAAATTTATGAGATAAAAAAGAGAATAAAAGAAAAACACACCACTTAATCATTTATAAAGCTAATAGAGAAGAGAATCGACTACAGATTTTCTAGCTTCATCTTTTGCTAAATCGTTAAATTTAAATAAATTATTTAAGTTTGAGTTTGAATTGGAGCCCCATGTAATGTGGGGCAAACCTATTGACATCAACCGGTTAAAAAGTCACTGTAACTCGCGTGGATCCGCGTTTCCGGCAATCAACAGTTGAATGTACCAGCACTAAGAATAAAAGACAATCGTCAACTCCATGTTCCAAAAGGGGTATAAAACTACTTGCAACCAATAGCAATTTTCATCCATAAAAAATTCACAAGACTGTTTGATATTATGTATTCAAGCGTAAATATGTTATCATGCAGAAACTAATATCAAATCTTCAAAGATTGCAAGGGTGAATATGTGCACACTTTCAAACGCACGACCAGTTTCAAAATACATACTTAAGCAATATCATAAAAGATCTAAAGAATACTTACCGAAAGAAAATGTTGAAGCATTTGTATCCATAATACTTTCTCAAGCCGAAATCGTTTAGATCGAATCCTATTTGTCTGTAAGTACAATACCATCAGAGAGATTTCGCGAGCCAATCCAATTTCTGTAAAAGTACACATAATTTTGTTAGAAAAAATCCTATTATCTTTAATAAAAAGCTTGAGACACGCCAATTTGAATCTAGACAGAAGATGTTTCGCCCATACAACGATTATGGAGCAATATTACTGGATTTACTCGGATTTGGGAACAAATACCTTTGTATTGGTACCTTTGATTTCAAATGATGCGTTGTTTACGGAATTGTTTTGCGCGTTTCCATGTTGCGGACATAGCGGGCTTTTTGATAGTGTTCGTATAAGCTGGGCACAATCTTTGTTATGTTCTTGTAGGGATTTTCTAGTTGATTTTCAGTAATGATCTTTATTTCTGCTAAAACAATTTATAGTCAAGAATAGGGTGCACGGTTGGCGCAGTGGTTGAGCGATTGACTTCTGCGCTGCGTGTCGCGGGTTCGATTCCCGCACGGAACAAATATTTGTATGACCTACAGATAGTTGTTCCGGCTCTGGGTGTTTGTGTATGTGAGTTTATATGTTTGTAAACGCACCCTCGATACAGGAAGAAATTCCTGGTGTGAAGCAAAGTTTAAAAAATAAAAAAAAATATCCACTCTAACTGAAGTGCACTTATCGTTTCTACCATTTTCTACTTCACCCGTAACTTGGTTACCGAGAACGTCCTTGTCCAAAGAATGTTGGTAACCGTTTCGTAAATATTTCGTGTTATATCGACGATTCCGCCATTTTATTGGAGGATATTAGATTTATTCTCACTTGCATATTCAACTGTTTCACGGGATTCGGGATTTCGATATGTCTGATAAATTACAATGTTTTTCATCATCACAATTTGAAGCAATCTCAGAAAAGAAGGACCAAAATGTGTTATTTCAATACAGAAGATTCATAGTAAGAATTGCTTTTACTTAGAAATTGATAAAAATATAGGTATCTCATGAGCATGACGCAAACACGGGATACTCAAAATCAAAATTACCTTTGAAAGATTTCAGCGAAACAGACTTAAAATAGCAAATTGACAATTAAGACTAGGATAAGATAGATAGATGGCCCCCCTTTGCCGCACTTAGACTCTCACTTGGTCCGTCACGCGTGCATGCCTCCTCTCTGTTATAGGGAATGGGCCGTAATCCACCACGCGGGACCAGTGCGGGTCGAATTAAGAGTATTGACTAAAAAAAACACCGTAACATTTGAGCTACACTGAGAAGTATTTAACACTAGCTTTGCATGCGACTTTTTCGCCGTAGCATAAGTAATACGAATTGCCTATTTCACCATACAAACTTCCACCTTCTTAAGGAAGATTTCCTCGCAGGGTCTCAAACTATAAATCTGTTTATTAGCTCAAGGGTGAAAAGGTAACAGACAGACAAAGTTGCTTTCGCATTTATAATATTAATTTGGATAACCTTACTTCACGCCTGTTTTCTCGAAAGGTAGAATAAAGGTGCACCTATACTAAACCCACATTTCTTCAGTTATATTTAACTAGCTGACCCCCGCGGCTTTGCTCCCGACAACTGCCTATCTATCTACCTACCACTACCTACCTACCCTACAAACAAACTCTGTATCTTTATAATATTAGTCTAGATGTTGATAAAACTCCTTCGCAAATGAAAAAAATTGATTACAATAAAAAAGGTTATAGTGAGTCAATCTTAAAAGATAGACATATTCTGTCGCCGCCTTTTTTTTGAACTTTTAAAGAGAAACAATTCTATCATACAAATACATGATATTTGCGTAACTTAAACCGTTTACGCAGCACACGCAACGGAAGCTCTCAAAAAGGAATTTTATTTTTCGTTTTGCAACATTTTTCATTTATGCTCCACTCCTATTGGTCGTAGCGTGATTTTATATAGCTTCCTGGATAAATGGACTATCCAACACAATTTTTTTTAAATTCCAACCAGTAGTGCCTGAGATAAGCGCATTCAAACAAACAAAAAAACTCTCCAGCTTTATAATATTACTATAGATTACCACGTTATAAGGGGCGAGTTTACTATCAACCGGGTATACATACAGACTCTGGGTTGTTACTGAAAAATTGCAGATGAAAAACCTATTAGCATTTTGCCTGACCCAGGAATAGAACCACATGCTCAGCGGTAGTATTTGCAACCACTAGATCAACGAGTGGCAAACGATGTATCCTATTATTTCCTATATATCACACTAATACTATAAAGGCGAAAGTTTGTTAGTGTGTGTATGTTTGTGTTTGTTACTTCTTCTCGCCGGAACGGTTGAACGGATCTAGATGAAATTTGGCACAGAGATATATTATAGTCTGGAATTGCACATAAGATTATGTGCACTTTTTATCCCGTGAATATGTTCCCTTGAAATAATTTTCGACATTCACGCGGGCAAAACCGCTGGCAGAAGCTAGTTTATCCTTACGTAAAGCGCAAAGCCGTGGGTAGTAACTTTTTTATCCAGTATTTTGGGCAACAACCTACTCTCTCAGGTAGTAAAGAAGGAAAAAATCACTAATAATTTACGGGATTGCTATTTTTGTGGCTTCTTATTGAGATATAAATGTTACAAGTTATTGTATTTATTGCACGGAAGATTTTAAAGAGACTTTAAGGCTGGATCAAGTTACATTTTTAAAAACAAGGCCTTTTATATATTAGAATATTTTAAAATTTGATTATTAATCACACTAATATTATAAAGGCGAAAGTATGTGACTGTACTTGTTACTTATTCACGCCAGAACGGCAGAACGAATCCGGGTGAAATTTGGCACAGAGATAGATTGTAGTCAGAAATAGCACATATGATACTTTTTATCCAGGGAATTTGTTCTTTCAGGATCATATGTCATATTCCTGACGATAATCTATGTGCCAAGTTTTATCCAGATTCGTCCAACCTTTTGAGCGTGAAGAATTAACAAACATACAAACACACACACACATAGTCACTTACAAACTTTCGCCTTTATAATATTAATATTTAGGTTGATGTGCTGTGATAAATGCTTACGGCTGAACGGATCTAGATGAAATTTGCCACAAAGATAGATTATAGTCTGGAATAGCACATAGGATTTTTAACCCGGGAATATGTTCCCTTGAGATAATTTACGAATTTAACTGAGGCGGGCCGCGATTTTGTATGGGGTCTCCCATACCCACACGATATCGCGAATGAGGCTAGGAGGCCGCGGCGGGAGAAGAGTGTCGGTATTATGGTGCGCCGCTTTCCCTACCTTCCACGGCCTGATTGGGGTCGCCACTGTCTAATGGCGGACGCGGTAAGGCCGTATCCCCTGCGGCCGAAAAATGGTAGGTGGTGGGGCCATTGACCTTGACCCGTCACAAGTGGACCAAGGGTATGCCTTTCACGGGGTCGTCTGGCACCCATGTGCTGGTTTGGTCCCTGGGGTGGTCACGGCGCACAGTGTGTTCTGGTGCGCCGGTACTCCCCAGAGGAGTGTCCGGTGACGGACAGCCACACCGGGTTCGCGGTGAGTGCTAACGCGTGCCCGTATTCCCGTCATAAGCGGCACAGGAGGACATCGTGGAGTTTTAGTGGGTTGGAGTCCCACATAACTGCGCTATCTCTCCGTGGTAGCGCAGTATGCATGAGCTGTACGCATAATAAAAGCGTCCCCAAAACGTTTTGTGCGTATGGGTGGGATGTCCACCATGTACCGATGACGCATCGCCGTACGTCTGGTAGTCCGATGATGGAACGGGCTGGGCGGAATTAAATCATGTAATTCCATCGCACACTCCCCGAAATGTTACCGATAAAATACCGACAAACTGGCAACTCGGCGACGATGTTCAAGGCTCTGGAGCTTTGAATTGACCAGTGCCTCATTACCGATGAGTTAGTTTCAGGAGTTGCAATGGTTTGGGAATAGTGCAGTGGGATTGTCACAAAAAAAAAGAGGAGAGAGGATTTTTATCCTGTACTGCGCTGATATAATTAAATGTCTGCAGAAATGCAGGTATCATATACACGCCGATGATGTTCAACTTTACGTATCGTTTTATCCAGAGAATTATGACAGTGCCAAAAAAGATCTAAAAGATGACCTTCGCAGAATTGCTGCCTGGTCAGAAGATAATTGCCTGTCGCTTAACTAAGCTAGCTAAGCTACTCGCAACTTTCATGATCGAACTAATGGGCAAACCAATTGAAGGATTCTATGAAGCGCGGAATTTAGGTCTTCTTATGGACAAGGACCTTAGTTTTGAAAAGCATGACGCCGACTCAGTAAGAAACTGTTTTAACCGCCTCAAAGTTTTATATAAAATAAGGCCTTACCTATCAGAAACACTTCGGGACCAACTGGTAGAAAGTCTCGTTTTGTCCAGGTTAAACTATGCAGACACGGTGTACGGCCCGCACCTACTGGCTTCTACAGACCAGCTCATTCAGAGGGTTTAAAATGCTTGTGCTCGGTTTTGCAATAAAATTCCTCCCAGAAGCCACGTAACGCCATTCCTCAACAAACATTTTATCCTTAAAATGAAATCCAGACGCAAATTATACCTGGCCTGCTTGTTGTTCAGTGGCATTAAGCTTCAAAAGCCAGACTACCTGTACAGCAGACGAGAATGTGGAAGAAGGCAATGTTCGCAACAACTCTTATCGCGGCCCCACAGAACAGCAGCATTCAGAGTATGATATAATCTACCGCCGCCTATTAGAGCAATAAACACAATAGTTATATTTTGAAGACGTTTACGGCAGTATTTAACGGACGCGCAACGGGAACTAGACATGAACCTTTCACTGTTAAGATGTCGATCCTATTCGTAGTTGAAAGTACTCGGTTTTCTTGTGTGTGTGTGTGTGTCGGTGCGGCAGTGTAATTTACAAAAAATATAAAAGAGTTTATACATCAATACAATTTGCGGGTGGTTAACGTGCCGTATATACCGCTGCCTCACATAGCTGCCTCGTGCCCTCGGCCGTGGACTGGTGTATCATCCATCCTTGGCAGCTGCTTTTGCTCGAGGTTGGAAGGCCTGTCGGTTAACAGGAACATGTTGCTTTATATTTTAAATGTTAAATGGTTAATATTATTGATGGATGACACTTACCTTCTAGCCTTCTGCAATATCCTTATTGCACTTTGTTTCACCTCACTGACAAAATTTTAAATGTGACGTACATACTGATCGTAATGTTACCTAAACTACCCGAGTATTTCTACCCTACGCTACTTGCAATCCGTCTATTTCGCTCAGTTGCTCATGGCATAATGGTTTACACCAAATTATTATACATATATATCATTTATAACACACTAACATCTAACTATTTACCTGTATATTTAACACCGTAATAACTGATTCACATCCGTACACTTCAACGTAAGGTTCAGTTGAAAACCAGCGTCGGCAACTTCTAGTTGTCTGGCATTTTGCTGAACTGGACCTTTTTGGTGCAACCGCGGGGCACACTATGTATGTAATTGTTTTAAAATTAAGTCCCCTTATATTTGTGCCTACATTGTGTATATCTGTGTGTGCCAAATAAACTAGTTTTCTTTCCTTCTTTCATCAACTTTACCTGACCTGGCAATCGATTTCAGGTCCTTGTGCTTAGCAGGTAACATTTGTGACCATCGAGAATTAATTTGTTTAAAAATCAGAAGTAGACTTCGTCTTTGCTATATATTTGAAAATTATCTTAATACCAGGCCAAGGACAGAACGTAAGTGTGGTACCCTCACGTGCAAACACAGGTTAACACAACATAGATTGCAGTGCAATACATTGCTGCCTTTCATCGGTGTGCGTGACTGGGGTAAGAACGCGACCAGAATATTATTACATGCTATACGGAGTAAACGTTTTTGTGGAGTCTCTAAAAGTTTTCGTTGGTAAGGATTAGGAAAGGAGGTAAATTAGTAATGGGGTTGATTATTTTGGGGTGGTCACAGTCAGTATGTATTTGTTTTATAATGTTTAAGAAACTGAAGATTTAGAAATATTGTATCCGTCTGTAGATACTGTGTTAGTGCTTCTTTAATTTTAAATTGTTGATATTTTCGGAACGCAGAGGATCGAATGCTGTGATGTACCTTGAAAGAACCCTATGTCTAAGTTAATTGATTGATGGTAAATTTGACTCTTTATAATAATTTTGCTTCAAAGTAACTTAACTACTTTGAAGACTCGAAGTAGGTATAACAGCAAAATTCAGCGCGGTCTGACGAATTGCAGGTAGCGTTCAATAGTTTTTGCCTACATCCCATGGAAAAATGCGCTATGTGTTATTGTGATTATGTAATTTTTATGTGTTTTCTTTTTAGGAAAATAATTTTAAAAAGTAGTCCGCCCATTTTATTCATTACATTCCGTCAAGATTTTCTTAAAACAGATTCGAGTGACATGAAAGGTGACTCTCAACAATGATCTGTGAATCACAGCGAATGTCCAAATTTTCCACGGCCACTCTTTGAGACCGTTCAAACAAAAATAACTTATTGAATGCGGGAGAAACGCTTTCTCATTGGTAATTCGATTTATATCACCTTCAACATCTTAAAACGATTTATTGTCTTCTATCTCCTGTTACTTTGGCATAAGGTTGATTTTTGAGTGAATTGTAGTTTTGTGAGTGTAACAATTCGATGGATTTTTGGTAAATATGTTAAGTCGTTTGATCTAGACTGTGACGAAGGTCAACCGTTGGGCCCGATAAACCTTTATAGGGGACTGCTACGTTTAATATAATACCTTTGTTGCTATTGATTTTTATTTGTTTTGATATTTGAGGTACTTACACGAATTTGTTTGTTTTATAGCAACTGAGGCGTGTGTTTTAGTTTATTAACCGACTTCAAAAAGGAGGAGGTTCTCAATTCGACTGTATTTTTATTTTTAGTAGGTGAACCGATTTTCTTGATTCTTTTTTATTTTAAAGTTGGCGCTTCACGACAGGCGCCATTTAAATTAATTTGTTCAAGAGCTGATGAAGAAGTTCGGAGATATACAACAGCTTTTTTACTTTTGTATAGATTCTTTTACCGATTGTTTAGTTAATGTGTGAACATTGTAGGCCTTCTAGATTTCTAGACGATTGTTAACAGTTGTTAACTTTTGATTTCGTTTTACATTTTATTTTGTTTTTTTAATTTCTTACGACTTATTGACGGGCCTACGTTGTCCCCCCATATCCAAGTACTAATGCTGTAACATGAAAATATTGGAAAACCAAACCATTTTTAAAAGAGTAACCATGGAGTTTCTTGCCGGTTCTTCTCCATAGGAAACGACTAACCCGAACCGTGCACCTTTTGTCGACGTTTTATAAGTGTCTATGTAGGCCTATGTAAAATAAAAATAAATGACTGCCAAATAAAACACTACAAAGTGAAAAATACGACTAAATTATGACACAGTATCTTGCAAAAACAACCTATTCAAACTGTAAAACGCTCATAACTATAGAACGTCTGAACCGGTTCTTATCAAACATAGCTAAGTACAATCTCGATAAAGTTAGCTTTTAATTTAAAAAAATCTAAATCTAAATCGGTTCATTCGTTTAAAAGCTATGATGCTACAGACAGATACACAAATACACAGGGAGGTCCGTCGAGGGTTAAAACTACAGCCATCGGATCAGACGGGTAGCCGACCCTAATTAATTTGGGAAAAGATTAGGTGGATTAAATTATGTATTCGCCAAACGTTAGGTTTCAAAGAAGTAAGTACCAATATGCCACAAATCAATAAAACACCAAGCCAATATGGTTTGTATGATAAACATTATTCGTCATAATAAATTCAAAATTAAAGTTATAATTCATCTCTAAGCTCTAAACTGTCACTGGATTAATTCACCCATTAATTTGTGCTTGTTTCTTCTCAATTATGAGGGTAAGATAATTAATTTTTGTTTTACCAATTAACCAGAATAAACAAGAAAGGATATTAATTTTGTATAATGTTTTGGAAAGCGCTTTTAATGGTTTTCTTGAGGGTATATCTGAGGGTATAAAAACCTTTATCTTTCTTTTACTTAAAATGTAACCATGCCTGGTTAGGTATGGTTAATTTTTTAATTAGACGTTTTGTTTTGGGGACATTAGGGAAAAAAACACGTTTGTTGTATGGGAGCCCCACTTAAATTTTTAGTATTTGTTGTTATAACGGCAACAGAAATACATCATCAGTGAAAATTTCAACTGTCTAGCTATCATGTGTTAGCGATCTTTATATTTAATTGAGCACACTAAGTGATTTTTCTATGTTGGCAATAATTTGTTTGATATTTTTATGCTTGCTACAAAGATGGACTGTTTTTTGTCAGGTTGGTAAACGACAAGCTTGCGCTTGTCGTTTCCCGCCCATTTCGAGAATATAAATATTGTAGCTCTTGCCATCAAAGGCAGTCTATTTTTGATCGAGGCTACATTAATAAGTATTAGGGTAAGTGCTTTATTAACTGTATTCTATAAACTGTGTTCTATAAACTATGTTCTATAAACCATGTTCTATAAATTATTTTCCATAAACTGTGTTCTGTGTGACTGTGTATTTGATATGAGAATACACTGGGTGAGTAAACCCTTTCTAAGCATTTTTATTTACATCGCCATCCCCGCCAAAATACCCACACAAGATTTTAGTCTTTTAAGTAAAAGCTGACATTTCAGAAGTGGGATGAGCCCAATTATTATTTTTTGTGTTTTGTACATAACACGTTTGCTAAACGCTCACTTTCAAGGATTTATAATGAGGAATATGAGTACGAATAGAGATAATTTGTTTGATATTGATATGTTGGTTGCATGACATTGCACATTGGTTCAGGATACTCCCTGATAGTGTGTAGTTTTGTGTAGATAGTGTGTAATTCTGTGTGGGTACGTGGCCGGAGCTACTCTCCGGTAGTACTATAACTCAGATCATTGCACATTCTAGGCGAATATATTCTGTGCTTTATTGGGGCTACCCTCCAATATCGCAGAATGTTTAGTCTGGCCAAGCTCAATCGATAAATATGATTTCTCGGTACTGATGTGGGTGCCGCATATTACGTCAGGGTAACTCCCTGAAGATGTGCAGTAAAATACACAGGTGTATAGCGTTTTGTGTGAGTGCTTGGCTGAGGCTACTCATTGGCAATACCATAGCGCGAAATGATGTACACTACGACTGGATTTATCGTGTGCTTGATCGGGGCTGCCCTCTAATGGCGCGGGATATGTCTTGGTCGTATTGTATCTTTGAAATCATATCTAAATTTTAAATTTTTGCTACAAATATGGTTACGTACTCATAAGCTTCTATAAGGTAATTGAAAGTGCAAATCTTTGACTATCCAGTAAATTAAAAAGTAAGAATCTGTGCGGGTATGGTGATGACATGTACTCATCTTTACTCTTAGGCTCATGTTAGAAAATACTTATTGAAGTAGGGTACCTCAATAAAATTAGAGAATAAAACTTGTTGGTAAGTACCGTCTACTGCTAAATATTCGTGTGAAATAAGATATTCGTTGTTTTTAAGTTTATATTTTAACAAGCCAAGTATTTTAGTTTTTGTGTTTCGTGTACAATAAAAAAATAAAAATGAGCTTTACCCTGTTAGTTTCATAAACGAAATAGCGATTTGAATTTACAAAAAAAATTAGAGAATTAATTCTTTTTATGGCCGGGCTTTACGCTTCGCAGTTGTAAGCTGCACCAGCAGCCATAGCTTACTATGCTACTAGCGTATGATGAGATACAAAGCTAGTTTGAATTTGTTTTTACTTCTTGTTGATTTTTTTTAATGAGAATGCAGGTGTAATATGTGTAAAGTTGTGTGAGATTTAGCAGGTTCGTTTTTTCGTATAGTTTTTTTTGTTGGATATAGATAGTGGTAGTGAGATAATACTTTAATAATTTTGTTTTGTGTTCTTTGTAGTGGGTTTAGATTAGATTTAGCGGCTGATCCCCACACTTCGATTAGGTATTCGATTTTAAGAATGTGGGTGATGCTACATTGTAAGAACACCTTAAAAATATTAATGTATATCATAAATCAAAAATTCGAGTTCATTTTACAAGAAATGAAGTTTCAAATTAACTGTCGTTCAACGTTGTATAGTTATGGAAGGAAGTACAGAACCTAATGTCGGTTACAGAACCTTATTATTAAGTAATTAGATATTGAAAAAATTTAAATAACAAAGATATTTATTAAATCGATTTTTTGCTAAAGGAATGTCTGTTGGAAAAATTTGCTTATGGTGGGTCATAAATTAATCCAACCGTACCTATCGATCCTTGACATTTCGTTCGTAGAGGTTTATAGCCCTACTTTCGAGGATGTGTATAGATTATGTCGATTTGCTAAGGTTCTCATCTTGGTTATTAGTTTAAAATGTCATTTAACATAAACTTTATAACCTTGCCATTTCTTGGATACTGTTAGAACTATTTCAATATTTAGTTACGGGGTGTTTATATAAATAAGGCCAAAAAGTAGGTACCTTTTAGATGGTCTGATTGGAATGGATTATTGCGTTTGATGATGAGTTAGAAGAGTTCGAAACAGAGTTGAAAGAGTTTGATATTTGAGGTTGAGTTAGAAGAGTTGGAAACAGACTTGAAAGAGTTTGATTTTTGATGTTGAGTTAGAAGAGTTGGAAACAGCGTTAGAGTTAGAAGAGATAGAACAAGTATAATAAAATAAAAAAAAATGTTTGTTTGATATATAGATAGTGAGTTTGATATTATGTAGTTAGCGAGTTTGATAATTGATGTATATATAGATAGTGAGTTTGATATATATAAATAGTGAATTTGATAAATATAGATTGAGATTGATGAATATAGATTGAGATTGATGAATATAGATTGAGATTGATGAATATAGATTGAGATTGATGAATATAGATTGAGATTGATGAATATAGATTGAGATTGATGAATATAGATTGAGATTGATGAATATAGATTGAGATTGATGAATATAGATTGAGATTGATGAATATAGATTGAGAT
The DNA here is from genome assembly GCA_948252205.1 of Orthosia incerta. Lineage (NCBI taxonomy): Eukaryota > Metazoa > Arthropoda > Insecta > Lepidoptera > Noctuidae > Orthosia > Orthosia incerta. The sequence continues at coordinate 1,831,461 of OX411748.1, read as the reverse complement.
TGATGAATATAGATTGAGATTGATGAATATAGATTGAGATTGATGAATGTAGATTGAGATTGATGAATATATATTGAGTTTGATGAACATAGATTGAGTTTGATGAACATAGATTGAGTTTGATGAACATAGATTGAGTTTGATGAACATAGATTGAGTTTGATAAACTTAGATTGAGTTGATAAGCTTAGATTGAGTTTGATAAGCTTAGATTGAGTTTGATAAGCTTAGATTGAGTTTGATAAGCTTAGATTGAGTTTGATAAACTTAGATTGAGTTTGATAAACTTAGATTGAGTTTGATATTGATTGAGATATATAGGGATAAAGAGATTGATAGATAGAGATAGAAATTGATAGATAGAGATTGATAGATATAAGAGATGGAGAGATTGATAGATAGAGATGGAGAGATTGATAGATAGAGATGGAGAGATTGATAGATGGAGAGATTGATAGATGGAGAGACTGATAGATGGAGAGATTGATAGATGGAGAGATTGATAGATGGAGAGATTGATAGATGGAGAGATTGATAGATGGAGAGATTGATAGATGGAGAGATTGATAGATGGAGATATTGATAGATAGAGATAGAGAGATTGATAGATGAAAATAGAGAGATTGATAGATGAAGATAGACAGATTGATAGATGAAGATAGAGAGATTGATAGATGAAGATAGAGAGATTGATAGATGAAGATAGAGAGATTGATAGATAGATATAGAGAGATTGATAGATAGATATAGAGAGATTGATAGATAGATATAGAGAGATTGATAGATAGATATAGAGAGATTGATAGATAGATATAGAGAGATTGATAGATAGATATAGAGAGATTGATAGATAGATATAGAGGTAGTTTGATACATAGAGGTAGTTTGATACATAGAGGTAGTTTGATACATAGAGGTAGTTTGATACATAGAGGTAGTTTGATACATAGAGGTAATTTGATACATAGAGGTAGTTTGATACATAGAGGTAGTTTGATACATAGAGGTAGTTTGATACATAGAGGTAGTTTGAAACATAGAGGTAGTTTGATACATAGAGGTAGTTTGATACATAGAGGTAGTTTGATACATAGAGGTAGTTTGATACATAGAGGTAGTTTGATACATAGAGGTAGTTTGATACATAGAGGTAGTTTGATACATAGAGGTAGTTTGATACATAGAGGTAGTTTGATACATAGATATAGTTTGATACATAGATATAGTTTGATACATAGATATAGTTTGATACATAGATATAGTTTGATACATAGATATAGTTTGATACATAGATATAGTTTGATACATAGATATAGTTTGATACATAGGGATAGTTTGATACATAGAGATGGTTTGACACATAGAGATGGTTTGACACATAGAGATGGTTTGACACATAGAGATGGTTTGACACATAGAGATGGGGGGTTTGATACATAGAGATGGGGGATTTGATACATAGAGATGGGGGGTTTGATACATAGAGATAGGGGGTTTGATACATAGATATAGGGGGTTTGATACATAGAGATGGGGGATTTGATACATAGAGATGGGGGGTTTGATACATAGAGATAGGGGGTTTGATACATAGATATAGGGGGTTTGATACATAGAGATAGGGGGTTTGATACATAGAGATAGGGGGTTTGATACATAGAGATAGGGGGTTTGATACATAGAGATAGGGGGTTTGATAGATAGTTTTATTTATATAGATAGCGTTTGGTGAATGAATATAGCGAGTTTGATTTATTTATATAGATAATATGTAGAGAGTTTATTATACCTACCTATACAGTTTGATACAGATTATGATATACATAGTTAGATTTTAGGGATAAAGAGAATGAAAAATGTAAAATAAAGCATATAATAAATAAATGTGTGTATGTTAGAATCAGTTAGAATTATGACCAGGTTTCAGATGTTAGGGTTTTAATGACCAGCTACTAGATATTGGTTTAAGTCTCAAGACTGTTTTTACACAGCAGTTTAATAAATACCACTTTGGTGTTTATGTATTGTTGTGTGTTTAAAAGCTAGATGGCGGAAGGACAGAGGATACCTAATGTCAGTTACTATCAGAATGGTATACAAGAAATGATTTTACCTTTGGTCATATCGTTGAGATTATTTTAGTTTATTAGAGAAAAGTTAATTTGATAAAAATTTCCAGCACTCTGAATGAGGCTTGTCATTACATGAGATTATTTTAGTTTATTAGAGAAAAGTTAATTTGATAAAAATTTCCAGCACTCTGAATGAGGCTTGTCATTACAATGCAATAGTTGATAACGATGCAACTTGAAATTCTAGTGATCCTGAATTCTAATTTACAAAGACTTAATTTAGTTCTGAATGAAAGTCAAAATGGATCGTTGGTATTTTGTTTATTGCCATAGATGATTTTAATATATTATCTCAGTTGATCTGATTTAAGTCGGAGAAATTTGCTACAGTGAGCCATTGCATGCTCGAATTGCAATGAAATAATAGTGAGCAATAGATTGCCATTTATTAAAAAAAAAAAAACATTTAGAGATTCTTTGTATTAGTATTTCTTTATTTAAATATATTGTCTTAGCAGGTGTAAAGATGCCTATCGAATTATATGAAATTGATTATTCTGTAACTTGCTGTGTGTGATTAGTTTTATCTTACCGCAATGAAATTAGCATGCGCAGCTAGATTTTATTTGGTGTCCGATATCACCAGCAGTTGATGAATTTGACTGAAATTTTAAAGAATCTGGTAGACAATTTTGATTATGACTGATGGTGACCACGATGTCTTGCAAGTCGCATTGTATATATACCTGATTATAATTGGATGCTACATTTTATAAACATTAAATTTTAATAAAAGTGACAGAAGTAGTTTTGAGACACTGCTGAGCTGGGATCTAAGCTCTTAAGTAAATTTTAGAATGGGAGACCGTACTCCGCAGTTGTGGCAAATGCAAAATGAAACCTTGAAAATCCTCACAAAGAGGACATAGTCTAGTTCTAGTGAATATATTAATCGTTAGTTTCGAAACTGGATATGTACGCTTGACATTTTGTATTGGTAGAATTTGAATTGGAATTGACATTGTATTTTTTACCTTTGACATTTGTATTACCTAGTGGAATATGAATTGAATTATATTTTTTGTTTAATCTTGACATTTGTATTAATGAAATCTAAATTGAATTTGTATTGGTAGAATCTGCATTGAATTGAATTATATTTTTACTCTTGACATTTGTGTTGATGGAATCCAAATTGAATTGATTTGATTTTGTATTTCTCTTTCTTCACATTTTTAATTGAATATTATAAAAGTAATAAATAGTTGAGATAGTAATTTGGTTGATTAATCAATATATGTTGATTGTTTTGTAATATATAATATTTTTTGGAAATAAATAAATGAAATGAATTATATTATTGTAATTTGAATTTGAATAGTCGGGCCAAAAGAGGTTTCAGGCCTTTAAAGTATAGTCTATAAAGATTTGTTAAATGTGTTCTATGTTTGTAGATTATAATGTTGTTTACATGTTATAACTATTATGCTTATATTTAGTTTTTCTTTCTTGTTGTTGTTTGTCACGTACGAGGTCGTACTTAATAAACGGATGGCCGACTGTTAGCGATCTTTATATTTAATTGAGCACACTAAGTGATTTTTCTATGTTGGCAATAATTTGTTTGATATTTTTATGCTTGCTACAAAGATGGACTGTTTTTTGTCAGGTTGGTAAACGACAAGCTTGCGCTTGTCGTTTCCCGCCCATTTCGAGAATATAAATATTGTAGCTCTTGCCATCAAAGGCAGTCTATTTTTGATCGAGGCTACATTAATAAGTATTAGGGTAAGTGCTTTATTAACTGTATTCTATAAACTGTGTTCTATAAACTATGTTCTATAAACCATGTTCTATAAATTATTTTCCATAAACTGTGTTCTGTGTGACTGTGTATTTGATATGAGAATACACTGGGTGAGTAAACCCTTTCTAAGCATTTTTATTTACATCGCCATCCCCGCCAAAATACCCACACAAGATTTTAGTCTTTTAAGTAAAAGCTGACACATGGTTCATGAGATACAGCCTGGTGACAGACGGACAGACATACAGACAGACCGGTTGTGGAGTCTTAGTAATAGGGTCCCGTTTTCAGCCTTTGGGTACGGAACCCTAAAAATATGGTTTTCCATTGTCGTAAATAGTTTGTTAACTCCCGACGGAAAAAGAGGGGTGTTTGTGTATTTGTGTATCTGTGTGGATCATATATCTTAAATGGATGAACTGATTTAGGTTTAGTTTTTTGTTTGAAAAGTGACTTTATCGAGAGTGTTCTTAGCTATGTTTGGTGAAAATCGGTTCAGCCGTTTAAAACTTATGTGCTTTTTATTGTTTTAATCGGGGTATTTTTGCAAGATATCTTGTCATAATTACGCGTTCGATATAATCGTGTCTACTACTAGGTTTTTTAAATTTTACTTGTTTTGCTATTGGATTTATGTAGTAGTTACCAAGTTTAAATATGGCTTGATTAACAAAAAAAAAACTTAATATTTTCAATTTTTTCTATGAACGGTGTTGCGTTAATCCTAATTCATACAAGAAAGTGTACTCAAAAACAATAGAGAATTTAGCCGAGCTGCGGGAAAGAATAACGGAAGCCGTTGTCTTTGTAAATAGGGGAAGATTTGCCCGGAAAATAACCAGATCTTTTTTAAGAAGATGTCGTGCTTGCATTGCCGTCGAAGGAAGGCAGTTTGAACATTTATTGTAATAAAAAAAAAAAAAACTGATAATTTGTTTTTTTTTTCTAAGATGAGAAAACTGGTCCTGACTTAAAGTAAAAAGGTTGAGTCACTATCATAACTTTGCTCTTAAATTACGTAAAATTTCGATTTCTTATCTCGCTCACACTTCGTAAAATGACTCTCTCCGTCTCTATCGAATTAGAAACGGAGTTTAGCAAAGCTTTAGGTAAGCTAAAGTCATTTTAAGGAAGTATGGACATTTTGGGTAAAAACCGAAACTATTTACAAAAAAAAATTTGACCAATTATTGAAAACGTAATCTAGCAAGTGTTACACCATTTTTGAATCCTTATTAAATGCGCCAATTTTTGATGTTACTTGCCAAACTAGCGTAGTACTTTTTTTTTTCAGTACAGTCAGTTAAAGTTGGGCGAAACAGTAAATTTGAATAATTTGGTTTTGAAAAGGTTTAATTTTCTTCTAAGTAGGAGGAGTTGGCTTTAAATTTTAGGCAAAAATCTACACAAGCATTATTCAAGATTACATAATAATAAAAAAAATTGATAAATTATGGGATTTGTAGCAATTGGAGTTAAAGAACCATTACAGGGATTGATTTTTTTAGTAAATTTTTAAAGTGAACATAATTTTTTAAAAACATGAGATAGATTTTTTTTCGTATTTTTCTGAGAACTGACTTTATAACTTGGTCTATCACCCATTTACGGCTTGACGTCGATTTCTGGGACACCCTGTATAAGTTAACCAAGCCAAGGTTACTGAATTCAGTAGCTGACATTGGCCTGGTTAATAAACCCACGGATTAAATTCGGTTATAATAACTTCCAGCTTATAAGAATATTACTGCACTGCACTTACAACATAATATTTGTTTATTTATTTATTTATAACGTTTATGTGTGAAGATAGCTACGAAAACAGAAACAAACGTATGTTTTTTTGGCCTGTCCTCCCAATATTTGACAAGATTACATAATTACGATCATAACGCATAGCACACACACACAGGCACACACTCATGGCTCATATGACATAGAGTTCATAATAATAGCTTTCCTAGCTTGTTTAGTTCAGATATTGCCATACAAACCATTTACTATGATTCGAACTGTCATATTCTTATAACATTAATATCGAATGAAAGTTTTTATGTCAGTCCTAGCATTTCATTTGGCTTGCTCAATCGCGCGAAGAACAAATTCTATGTCAGCTCAACCGTTTTAATTTAATAGGGATCTTGTATTCAACGCATTTGTGCTATTATTTTTCGATGTTTTTTTTTGCTTTAGTCGCTTTTCAACTGGCCAATAAAGCGTGAACTGATTTTTGGACTGACTTCAGAAAAATGTTGAATGCTTTGCTTTCCAAGCAATGAGTTTAAATTTATAGATTAAAATGCTTTTGGTAGAATGAGTCGTTGGACAGACGTATACTTAAACCAAAAAATGGGTAATCCAATTAATGAAACCATTGTGAACTTGCCTGCACAATGAAGTTTTGTGAACAATGCTGGACCATTAGAATTTGACCTGGAACTAAATGTCAAAGCTCGAGTTTGGTAGTCTGATTCAGATTCAAGTTTAGCCCAATCTGCGACCTTTATTCGAAAAATCACTTTGTTGACTTAATTTTTTATTTATATTGCACTCGTTTTTGATAACGCCATCAGCCACGCGAAAGTCGAAAATTATCTGATGGAAACTTACTATTGGGATAACAGTATCCTATCTCTTTATCAAGGCCATGAAATATCTGTATAAGTAGTTGTTCTATCTCACGATGACGGATGAATCGTAGCAAAATGAAATTATTTCGGCATCATAAAAGTCACGTAACCCGTCATCGTGAGATAGAACAACTATATCTAATCTTCATCCAAATTTGTTTTGCCATGGATTGAAAAACATCCAACTTTCACATGGTCCTCCAGACCGAATTTCGGCCACGGTGGCAAATCTCAATGAAGACTAGCCATCAGTGCAGGAGACAATTTAGTGCACAAGTGTGTAACCAAACACAGGCGCACTCTGCTCCATCACTCTTATGGTCCTATAAGATTGTAATCTGAAACGACCGGAGAGAGACCAGGCGTGGGACCGAAGGTTTACCACTTCCAAACTCCGAGCTGGCTCTGTGAAATTTCTAATGGAAAAACCCAATAACACTTTTTCCAACCTTCGAACCGAACCCAGGACCTCATGCTCTGTAGTATCTCTTGCGACCGCGAGACCAACGAAATGGTAGGATAGAATAGGTCCAACATGTATTTTAATTTAATATACATATATCAAGTTACCAGAACAATCCTTCAGTATTATGAACCACAAACACGACAACAAAGTCCGTACCTCCGTTTCCTAAGTATTGTAACATAAAGCACAACTCCCCAGTTTACGACTATGAGCGGAAGATCGTCGATCGCTACTGTAACACGGTTAAAGTTTAGCTTCGATCACAAGGGTAGCGATACACTTAGGGACTTCGTTTTTAAGGAGGAGGATACATCTCTACTAGCAAAATTATCCTGGAACGCGTATTTTCTAAGGCTGTGTTGACTTATAAAGATCTGATAATGGCATCAATATTTACTACTGCGCTTTTAACAGCATAAATAAATGCTGTTTTAACTTAAGTACATTTAATAATTGGATTACTATTAGATAAAAGTGCAAATACATTTATAAAGTGGGCCCTTTGTCAGGCTTATATAGGCTTATTAATCCCTTGTAGTCTGGCCTTGGGATGGCACTGGGATAATTATGAAACTGTATTTTACTTGTTGTGTGCTGCTTCCGGATCTTTTGACTTTTGATCTGCAAAAAGGATCAAAGTGAAAGGGCATTTTAGAGTAGGTATTTTAACTATAGTCATGAAACAACTCGATTGCCTTCCTAGTTCTTCTGAATGTCTAGACAAAGTGATATTCATCAGCAATTACAATTGTTGTCAAAGCCAAAAACGAACGTATGGTAATTGACATGCGCTACCGAATTGTCACTTCTTTTTTCAGAAAATTAGTACTATAAGGGGCGTAGTCAGGGAGCTACGTATTAAAACGCATAAATTACTTTTATCTGATATATTTTAGCAACAACGTGCCTGCCTTATGGGCGTCTTCTCTAGAATTGACTATCGAAGCCTAGCAAAAACATCTTCACTTATTTATTGGTACGAATTTCAATTTCCTTTCAAAACTATTTAGTTATCTGATGCCAGACTTATTATAGGCAAAGAATTTGCCTTTTAGATAAGCAGAGTCCTCACAGTACACAGTCTAGACAAAGTACAGACCCTCTAGCCGGAAACATGACTACTGAATGTTAGATTCTGAGTTCGATTCGCAGTTTAGGACAAAATGTTACCTGTATTGGCAATTTGTTGTGGTAGCCATAGCAATAGCCTCGGTCTCAATAAGATGCACGAAACTTCTAGCGAAAAGTGTATGTTCAAAATTTTACTGTTTTACACCTTTGCTGATTACCTCTCAGAAAAAAACCGTAATATTATGCATAATAACTTCACATTCCTCCATGTGTCCCCGGCAAAAACACTCAACATCAGTTAGCGCTCTCAGAACATTTTCATACTTAGCGACACGAACAGTGAATAAATAACACGACTTTATTGACTCTCCATACTATAAATATTTAACACCTTTACAACTACTATGTATTTAGTTACCAGTTTAGAATGTTTTAGGGATTTTTCTTTGTATGTTCAATGATTAAAACATCTTACGACGTTCTCCCTACTCTCAGAACCTACAGTACAATACAATACGATCCTCGCATTCCGTTTTGCTTCGTTGCCGAAAAAGCATTGTTTACGGTACAGTTAATCATAATATGCAAACTGAATTTTAACTATTTGAATCTTTTAGGAGGGTGAAACTTGTTCATACCAGAAAACGTGGGGTATGAACTAGTTTTAACCCAGACTGAAATGTGAAAAGAATCAGCAGTTCTCTTAATTTTGTCAGATTATGCGCATCCTATAGTAAATACAATTTATACTTTTTTAGGTATTTTCAGCGTCTGTATATAGCTAATGAATTCAATCTCTCTGTACATAGTAACTACAGGATGCTTCTAATGACATTTTATGACAAGCTATTACAGGCTCGATTCAGATAGTCCAAACATTTTGTGAACACTCCTGAAACACCATGAAGAAATCCATGAGACTAAACATTATATACAATTTATTGTAGACTTTTCAAGTTATGACTGATCGTAAATTGTTTACACCAAAATATAATCTTCGCACAAAATCCCAGAACAAAATACATTCATACATATTGTGTATACTCTGGAAAATTTAGCATAATGTTATAACAAAGGTAAACTCTGTTATCTCGTTAATTCCCGAAGAGAACGCACGTCACAATTGATTAGGGTCTATAAATATTTATTATATGCTCGGTTATGACGTCATTTTCAAGCAGGTAATATCGCATTTTAGTTTGAAACGTTAATATGGAGGTTGGTTTGATTTATAAAATCAAAAATCAAAATCAATTTTTTTTATTTTACATAGGCCTACATGGGCACTTATAAAACGTCGACAAAAGGTGCACGGTTCGGGTTAGTCGTTTCCTATGGAGAAGAACCGGCAAGAAACTCCATGGTTACTCTTTTAAATTGTTTTGTTTACAATATTTCCATGTTACAGCATTAGTACTTGGATATGGGTGGACAACGTAGGCCCGACAATAAGTCGTACGAAATTGAAAAATAAAATTATGCTCGAAATAAAAAATTAACAAATGTTAACAATCATCTAGAAAACTAGAAAGCCTACAATGTTCACACATTCACAATAGGTAAAAGAATCTATACAAAGGTAAAAAAAAAAAAAAAAAAAAAACCAAAACACTAAATTTAACATGTGGCACAAATACTGTAATCAGTGCTGTAACTATTCTTAGCTAAGGGCTATAATGATGATTGAAAAATATTGTAAAAAGTCTAATTAAAAGAGAAAAAAAAAATGAGATTGAGAATAGTTAGAGATATCCATATATTTGTGCCGTTTATGAGTTACCAGGGAAGCCGCATGCGCAGAGGGTGTCAAAGCCAAATTTTTTATCTTCAACGTAGTCCTTGATTTTATAATATGCTTTTTTAACAAGGACACGTTTGATGTAGTTTTTGAACTTTCCATCGGTCAGTTCTATAACTGACTTAGGCAACTTGTTATAAAAGCGTATACTGTTTATAAGAAAAGACTTGCTAGTTTTCGTTAATCTGAATTTGGGTATTACAATTTCGTGCTTACTGCGTGTATTTAAATTATGGAAGTCACTTCTAGTTTTGAAAAGCCCTCGATTTTTGCGGACATACAAAATACATTCCAAAATATAAAGTGAAGGTAGAGTCAGTATATCGATCTCTTTAAATTTTTCTCTGAGGGACTCGCGAGGACCCATTTTATAGATCGCACGGATTGCCCTCTTTTGCAAGATAAAAATTGAGTCAACGTCTGCTGCTGACCCCCACAGCAGAATGCCATAAGACATAATACTGTGGAAATAAGCATAGTATACTAGTCTAGCTGTGGCTACATCGGTTAACTGCCTTATCTTCCTTACTGCATAGGCAGCCGAACTTAACCTGCCCGAAAGAGTTCTAATGTGCGCGCCCCACTGCAATTTTGAATCGATAGTAATCCCCAAGAATACAGTTTCCGCTATTATTTCAAGATTTTTGCCGTCAAGATTTAGATTTAGGTCACGTTGAGGTACATTTGGTAAAGAGAACTTTAGACATTTTGTTTTTTTCGCATTCAGTAAAAGATTGTTAGCTGCGAACCATTCCGAGAGAACAACTAGACTTTCATTGACATGTAAGACATCCGTATCTTTCCTATCTATGTATAAAAAAGTTAACAAATGTTAACAATCATCTAGAAAACTAGAAAGCCTACAATGTTCACACATTCACAATTGGTAAAAGAATCTATACAAAGGTAAAAAAAAAAAACCTAACCTATAAAATTAAGACTTTTTGGAAGTTAGTCAAAATTATGTTGCGTTCTCGATAGTGAGGCTGTTTTTCCCTCATTAGGTTAACAACCTGGTGAAAGCCACTGGAAGTTAAAAGTAGTTTAAGCAATCCTTGGAGAAGTAAACGTTGTTTTGTTTATATTAGCCTAACTTTGTTCTGTCTCCCGCTTGATATAAAGGGGCGTCAAAATTTTGTTTATTTCTTCGTACAAACCTGCTGTTCTTTACTGACTTCATTCTTCCTTGGAAGATTCAAGACACTCTGTTGAATCGTTTTCCGGGACTCATTAACCTCCATTGCTACTGCCACTGTTAATACTGGCTTTCAGAAATTGCTGTACAAAAACACTGAGGAAAACTGCAGCAGGATTGCCCAAAAAGTTGCCTGCTTATGGTTAAAATAATGACGGAACTTATGTGAAGCGGTAATTGATACCAGGTCACTGATTGTGTGTTCTTATAATAGTAATAGTTTGTATAAGAAGCTGAATTGATATAAATTTAATTCTTTACTTTTCACTCACATGAAAACCTGTTGTCTCATTGGTTCCACAGCGGAAAAGAACTTTTGACAGCTCTTCACAACAGATCCCATCATATATAAATAAAAAAAAGTAATAACTTTGTGTTGCCATTATCAAAACCGACGTCATCACTGATTTTCAAAACGCCGTAATAAAATAACATCCACAAACGCAACATAGTTCCTTCATCCACGCACATTTCCCAACAAATAAACGTAGGCAGACACTCGCTAATAAAACCCTTGCCCACCGTAATTGCGCCATTGTTTCAGTATTAGGTACCCAGTTAGCAACCATACAACAGTAACGGACGAAAGTAAACAACATTAACATTAAATTAAAAGGCGTTTAATACGATTATTCTGGGTAATCAGGGCGAGTGGCCGAGATGGGGTGAGATAAACCGGATAAACCCGAAAGGAGACGACTGTTCCCGAGTGTGCGCGATTGTTACCGAGTCACGGGGCAACGTGTTGCGAGAAAATACGAATATCAAATTAGGTAGAACTATATTGTAATTGGGTACTGTTTATTATGAGTTTACAAAAGGTTATGGGCGTAATAGGATGTTTTGTTTGATAGTTTTGGTAATTGTTTAGTACAGTTTAAAGTTTTAGGATTTATAGTATATGCGGGTTAATTTGATATTTTGCTGAATGTACTTACTTACATAAAGAAAGATTTAGCAATTTTTCAGAGGGTGAAAGTACTCATTGAAAACAACTTTTAATATTCTAATATTAAAACAAACTTAATAATTTTTAGGGTTCCGTACCCAAAGGATAAAAACTCTGTCTGTGTGTCCGTCTATCACCAAGCTGTATCTCATGAACCGTGATAGCTAGACAGTTGAAATATATGTTTTAGTGGGGCTCCCATACAAAAAACGTGATTATTTTGCCATTTTTTGCGATAGTGGTACCCTTCGTGCGCGAGTCCGACTCGCACATGGCCAGTTTTTTTATTAGCGCTCGCTATCCTGCTGCTGGACAGAGACGTCCTCAAATCCTTCCAGACATTGTTTACCTGCAGTAGGCTTCAATAAAATTACATCTGTTTTTTTACGAAACAGGGTTAGTTATTTAAATTCAAGAGAACTTTCACCGCCTGAAATATTTAATGTCAAAGTCACATAATATTATCGTTTGTGGAACACCGTCTGTAGAAGACGCTTATGGGATCAGCAACGCCTTGCGTTTGCTAATAACTGTGATTCCATCTGCCGATGGCAATCACAATAACGAATAGATAATAGACGTACTCGTAACTGGAATTTACCGACATAAAGGCGGCACGATGATCCAGATTTTGCTGGTATGGTTCCACGGAAACTTTTGGCGACAGCCAGGGCCCCGAGGTACCGAGGAAGAAAAGGAGAGGATTCTCAATTCGACATGTTTTTTTTTTTTTATGTAGACCACGCATAACTGATCCGATTTCATAAATTATTTGTTTATGGGCAAAAGTACCTCATAGTTTGTCCCTTTTAAATTTGAAAAATAAAATCTTCGCCTAAATGAAAAAAAAGGATGTATTGATAAATTACATACCAAATTTTCAATTGCGAACCAGTTCTGTAGAAATTAGTCGTTATTTCGTGGGTTATTTTTTTTTAGGGTTCCGTACCCAAAGGGTAAAAACGGGACCCTATTATTAAGACTCCGCGGTCCGTCTGTCTCTCTGTCTGTCTGTCTGTCACCAGGCTGTATATCAAGAACCGAGATAGCTAGACAGTTGAAATTTTTACAGATGATGTATTTATGTTGCAGCTTTAACCACAAATATTAAAAACAGAATAAAATAAATGTTTTTTGGGAACCTTTCGTGCGCGAGTCCGACTCATACTTGGCCGGGTTTTAAAAATGTTTTTTTGTTACGAAGCAAAAAATTTCAAAATTGTCAGATTGTCATCTGCCGCTTGTCGGTTATATTAACGTGCAATACATATTTTTTTTTTGTGTTGTGAAGAGTAAGAAAAGAAAAGAAAAAAAAAGAAAAAGAAAAAAAAAAAAAAAAAAAAAAAAAGAGAAAAGAGTTTTAAGAGTAGTGGTGGCCCAGTGGTTAAGGCCCCGACTTACGTGTCGTAGGTTGTGAGTTCAAACCCAGGCAGGCGCTTTACTTTGTGTAATTTTTTTCATCACCACTACTCTTAAAACGGTGTGCATCGTGAGGAAACCGCCATGTCCTACAACCAAAAATTAGAAGACATGTAACATCCGCATGGTGGATTATGGCCCATTACCTCTCTCACAGAGAGAAGGCCTGTGTCCCAGCAGTGGGAACCTTATAAGGCTGATGATGTTGTAGTCATAAGCGTTACTTCTGAGCAAGAAGTTTTTTCATCTGAAATCATCGGAATTTGGGTTTGACTCCAGTTGAAGGACCGAGCTTGCCGAGCTTGCCGAGGGGCATGGGCTTTAAACATAACTAACCGAATGTACGTGAACCTCTGCCTGATCCTTTGGGTAATGCAGTCGCAAAGTTATGTGATGAAATTGATTTGTAGAACTGCCATTTATTTACAATCTGCCTGTTTCTACTAAGCAAATATTCTTGGCATTTGTTTATAAAATTCTACTTCACTTATATACATCATTCAATGGCATAACATAAAAAAACTGGCCAAGTGCGAGTCGGACTCGCGCACGAAGGTGTCCGTACCATTATCGCAAAAAAGGGCAAAAAAATCACAATTGTTGTATGGGAGCCCCCCTTAAATATTAATTTTATTCTGTTTTTAGTATTTGTTGTTATAGCGGCAATAAAAATACATCGTCTGTGGAAATTTTAACTGTCTAGCTATCACGGTTCATGAGATACAGCCTGGTGACAGACGGACAGACAGACAGACAGACGGATCGTGAAGTCTTAGTAATAGGGTCCCGTTTTGACCCTTTGGGTACGGAACCCTAAAAAGGTTTTACAGATGTCGATCAAGTGTTATGTTACGCTAATTTGTGAGCATCGATCTTTTTTAGAGTTTCTTTGATGTATGACGATGTTTTAAATCGTTTGTTTGAAAAAATCGCTATATTATGTTTCTGTGAAACGAGGAATATTCGTAAAAAATATGTTCACTTAAATAGTACCTACGTTAATCTTAGTTCTGAGAAATGGTAGTTCTGAAGCCTTGTAGTACAGATGCTCAAAGGCAAACTCGAAACATTGTTTTGGTTCAGTAGACAACAAAATAATATTTACTTCTCTTATACATTATAATACCTACGTATGACTACATGCTTTGAGTTAACATCGATACTTGTAAGGCAATATAGTAAGGTAGGTACCTCAAGAATTAATCTGGAAAAATTGCCATTTCATTTTGATAATAGTACATTATGGTACAAGTGTGCAATGTTGGTGATTACCGCTGAGGCGCCATTGAGGACGGTAATCATCAATACACACGTGTATCATACGACGTTTTTCAACACACTTGTGAAGAAAATAATACTAAAAATCATTTTCAACAGTAAAAACGAGTTGTGAATTTTTTTTCACAATGGCGGGCAAAATTAATCAGTTTTCCTATGCGCGCGCAGTCAACAATGGCGATCGGCCATATACAAAAGAAGAGTGTTTTAGCCACGTACAAAATAGGGAATTTCAATTTTTCTTAATTACAGAGCAAATAAAATTTATATTTGAGTAAAAGTTTTATTTATTAAGCACGTACAAGTTGAAATTATCTAATTAAATACGAAGTTGCATGAAATGAGCAAGCAATAGGTACGTTAATTTATTTATACTATTGAGCACGATCTTTTTTGTATCGAAACTTTTTTTAAGAACAAAGCAACTCAACCAATAAATTAAAATAAAACTCTATATCTCACTTGTGAATAATAGCAATGAAAAAGTCACAGTTTGATAACAGGTATCATTATGTGCCTAATTGCGGTGAAATTAGAGCCACTTTATGAGCAAGTGTTGAAAAATCTGTTATCTAATTTTTATTACAATCAACTGCTTTTATAACTCCATTACGTGATAATAATTGCAAGCTCTCCCCAACGTGGAGTTGAATGATATGGGTGGCAGGGGAAAACCAAAGAACGATTTGTGTTATGTGTGAAAGTTGATTTGCTAGAAAGGGGGTGGCTACTGATTGGATGTATACAAAAGTAAAAAAGCGGGAGACAAGGTCGCTCTAACCATTAAATAAATTGGGATGAGGTCAAAATAGTGATGATTGTAATAAAAAACAGCACAGTCCACTCCTCATTTTAGCGTATAGAAAACAGGTTTAGAATAATGCTTTATTAGTAAAATATTACCATATCCCTATCAAAAACGTACCTAACAGAAATTCTTATGATAATCCTGCCATGCTATTCTCTAAGAGACAGTTTCTTGGCTGTGCTCGTCGACGAGCTCGTCTTCGAGACAGTCTCGAGATCGACCGATCGTGCAGCGCTGATTCAAACGGTATTCTCTAGCGCGGTTATGGTCGTCGACGAACTCTAAGGCTGACATCTCCCGTCACAATTTCGTAGACGAATTAGGGCTTGAAACAAATTCATTAAATTATAATCGATAAATCTCGACTGAGAGTTTTATAGGCTAACAATGTATAATATAGGTCTATTTTTAAGTACTTTAAGTATTAGAGTGAAACTACAAACGATTTCATAGTTATAAGAGTTTAAACAATGCATTTTTGTCATTGCATCTTAAGGCTGAATGACAATTTCTTTGCCTATTTCGTTCGTAAGTAAAAGCAATGCGTTGTGACGCTGCCACAACATGCAAAATCGCAACCAACGCTTTTTGTTTGATAATAATTTGTTGTTTGTTTTTATTTAAAACTATTTTCAAGTTTAAAAACTTATAAGTGCTTTTACAGCGATTGATTTTAACATAGTTCTGTGACTGTGTGAAATGTAAGTATTATAATAAACTTAGATACAATGACAATGTGACAATATATAATATGTTTCATCTTTAGATAAAATATAATAGTACTGCGTTGAAATACATTTGCAGGATGTATCTTGGCGTAAGAACATTATGACAATGGAACATCAGCCGAACACAAAACAAGTGACGAGGTTTTTTAGAAAAGTCTTACTAGGTATGTTATATTTTGTTTATATTTCGTATTACAGTTTGAGGCTAGATGTGCCTCATAGCAGAGATGCCTTAATTACTTCTTCATGCAAGTTTAGCTTGATTGTTGGTTCAGTGTAAGAAGCTCTAGATAGTTAAAAAGTGTTCTCACTTTTCATTCCCAGGTTGGACCAAGTTCTTGGGGTTTTTAACAGTAGCCAAAAATTCAATTAACCTGCAATACTATAATGTATCTGCCTATAATATCTGTTCCTTCAGAAAGAGAGAGTGATGCTGTTATACATAGTATCCTGCATATGTTTTTACCTCTAATAGTAATTTGTTGCATTTTTATATTCACAGCTCCTCATAGGCGTCGTTTGCTAACGGTACGAGGCCATCTAATTCAACTCCCATTTCACAACCACCTTCACAAAGGCGGTCACAAATGGAGCTTAACTAAATGTTTTGTTGCTATTGAGAGAGGTGCTTGGAAAACCAGCAACTCCTTATTGGCAACCAGTAGACGATGTTGGATATGTATAAGGAATTCATCGAATCATGGTCAAGAAAGACCTGAGCACTGCAAGATTTATGTGCATCCATCAGAAGAGGAAGTTGAATGCCTGGAACATGATTTTAATATAAATATAGATATTGTGCCTTATTACAAAAAACGGTTTTACTAAAAACCCAGGTTTAAACCTCATAATGTACGGCGAAAACAAGGTTAAAAACCTGGGTTTTGGTTAAACCGCTTTTTGTAATAAGAGACATTAAGTTTAGTTTATGAGAGATGTTAAGAAATTTTTAAAGAAATTTAAGTGCAAATACTGAAATATTATTGCTTCTGTGGTATAAGTTACTTAAATTATACTAACTTAAATAGTGATAAAAGATTCTAAAAATTCTTGAGATTAGAAAATAAAAGAGTCTGTATCACTACATAGTATAAAACCAAGTCGCTCCCCGCTGTCTGTCTGTCCCTATGTATGCTTAGATCTTTAAAACTACGCAACGGATTTTGATGCGGTTTTATTTTTAATAGATAGAGTGATTCAAGGTTCAGGAAGGTTTATATTGTATAATACATGCATAATATAGTAGAGAAACACTGATAATTTCGACTTTCACACGGGCGAAGCTGCTCACATAAGCTATTTATAGAATAAAATTCTATTACTGGAAAATAGTTCAATAAATAAATCTGAGTTTTATCATTTTGAGTTTTTTTTATTAGTTAATATGTATATTATGTCTAATTATTTTCCATAATAAACATATTACTCCGTTTTGCAGTCTTAATGCACATGTTTGCTTGTTAAGGTACACTAGTCGAAAATTCTTCCATACAAACGTAGTCTAGGGATTATTCCACTGTTTGACAATGTACGTTCGAAATAAAAAGTGATATCAATTTGTCTCATCATTATCTAGCCCTATATGGAAACAAAAAGTGAAAAAAGTAAATATTTGAATGTTAAGGGCGTCGAAAGTTCCACATTTCGACACTAATTTTAACGCACTTTTGGGCGCGAATGAATACCATAAGAAGAAGGAAAATTGTAAAAAGGATAGATTAGTAGTTCAACAATGCAAAAAAATTGTTTTCGAACAGATACGTTTAGTCGTTTTTTCATGATATCCAGACTCCCAAAGGTCTGTTTATAAAACTTCGCGCGCTCGGTTTCGTCCTAAATCATTATCCATTTCGCTACAAATTTGCAAAAGTTGCTGGATGCGAGATACAAATATAGCTTTAGTTAAACAAACTGGTAAGCTGGTAAAAACTTATTTCAATACCTACAATATTTTATTAGTTTCTGCCAGCGGCTTCAACCACGTGAAAAGTGTTTTCTTATCCCAAGGGTACAGTATATTGGGTAAAAAGTAGCCTTTGAGCTATTCCTATACCTAGCTATAATCTATCTCTATGCAAAATTTCATCCAGTGCCGTTCTGGCGTGATTGAGTAACAAACATACATCCACACACACATTCAAACCAACAAAACTTCCCATCCAAACTTTCACATTTATAATATTAGTTAGATTAAAATCCAAGAAGAATTACGTTACGCGCAAAAATAGTGGCTTTTGGATTTGACAGATAAAAACGAGGCTGTAAGCCAGGCTGTGAGCGTCTTCGAAGCTGTTTTTTCTTACGGAATACCAAAATGTATGAAGAACTGTCAACTTGCTCGTCATTGAGTAGTTCTAACTCACAGCCGTCACAGCTTAGAGCGCTAGTGTCGCTATTCGCGGCTTAGCGAATACCAAACTTAGATTCGTCGCTGGCACCAGCACTGCGCTCAAGGCTGTATCCTTAGAGAATAGCACTGCTGTGTTACCGGAAGCATAAACTTGGCTCCTATCGCGCCATGTGGAAACCGTACATCATTCTATAAAAACAGGATTTAAAATATAAGAGGCAGCTATTATATTGCTGTTTTACTTGGTCGCTTGCCAGCAGAATTTATCATGCACTTATCAAATTCTTTTCTTACTGACTAAGTAGAACTCGGAATAACGCTGACACGTACCCCATTTTTCATTTCTTTTGAAATAATTTTGAATCTGATTTGTGTGATTTTAAACATGCATATTATTATGCATATTTGGTTTTTTCTGCTCTTTTTAGCAGGAATCTTCAAATCTAGGTCTAAATTATAAATTTCTCGTTAGTCGTTAATGATTATGTCATTTCCATGTCTCGTGTCGACATACATTGAGAAAACATAGCTGTTTTATAACTTTTTTGAGGATGAATTGATTTTGCAGATTATAACTTATTTATTACTAGCGACCCGCCCCGGCTTTTCACGGGACAAATTATATACAAACACAAACCTTTCTCGTTTATCTCTTTATGTATTGGTGAAAACCGTATCAATATTCGTTGCTAGTTTAGAAGGAGTAAGCGGAGTAATAGACAGAAGTAGACAGTGACTTTGTTTTATATTATTTATAAAATCCTCTTAATCTATTTAGTCCGGAAGAAATCTTAATTATTTTTAAGCCAATTAATCATACACTAACATACAAAATGAGAATAGAAGCTTTCAAACTTGTATCTTCCAATTGTCAAGGAGTTGTTTATCGTTTCATATTGTAATCCAAAAACTCGAGTAAGAAATACTGTAACAAGTCTCTAAGTAACTGCGTAAACAAATAAACAAGTTAAATCACAAAACATTCACAAACGAAATATGTCCAAAGTAAGTTCCGAACGTCAATCCTTTGCCTAGCTATTTATATCACTTTGTCTGCAAAGGGCTTACCACAAACTTGGCTTTCAAGATGAAAAATTCTCGAATTACCCTTTCACAAAGACGAATCCCATCACTTATCTAAGCCACTTCCAAGTCGGCAAACTGAAAGCTCGTTTTGAATCACGATTTATTCAGGAAAGGGACTGTGTTTTGCCGCCGGCGTTGTTTGTGTTGGAGTTGAGATTTTTGTATTAGTTGCACCTTGTGGTTTTACTAGCGACATGTGAAGAAACACTAGTCCACCATCAATTGCATATAATAAAATATAATGAAACCCTTGCTAATCAAAGACTAAAAGGTATTATTTCATTAAATTACATCCACTTGATGTCACATACATAAACTATGGAAAGGCCACCTGCTACAATCAATCCCTACATACTCTTTTTGGTTTAGTTACGTTCATACATCAGCACTTTAATTTTGTAACTGTTTTGACAACTCGGAGCCACTCACATTTCCTTCCAATTCAAAACTCAGCAGTATTCACTGCGTGTTTTACGTTGTCGAATAGACGGATTTTTGAAAATAATATGAAGCAATGAATGCAAGATTGGGACACGTGCACCATCTTTAAAGTTATGTATATTAGGGTGCTGTTCATACAGGCACGCTTGGTATGGGTACTTCGCCTTTGTTAACCTTTAGATCTTTGTTAAGAACTATCACCAATTTATAATCTGCATGTGTCATGTCCTTCTAGAACATCCTCTCCCAAAGTTACCAATTGTGTCTGC